>KV751322.1:9209919-9292541 GCA_001698575.1 Mola mola | reverse complement strand
GAAAGAGCCAAGAAATTACAGGAGCAGAAGGAAAAGGAAATGTTTGAGAAACAGCAGCAGCAACAGCACGAGATAGCTGCAGGTAAGAGCTGATTATTGGGCAGAGTTCTAAAGTCATTTGATTCCAGATTCATTTATTGACCCATGGTGGTCTGTGTGTATATTTTCCAGTCGCTGCCCCAATCGCAGCAGTAGCAGCTGCTGCAGCAGCCGCCTCAAACCCAAGTCTCAATGTGGCAGCCCTCCTGGCCTCTGGAACGCAGGTCACACCTCAGATTGCAATGGCAGCACAGATGGCAGCCCTTCAAGCAAAAACACTAGCAGAGACTGGTATTGCTGTGCCCAGCTACTATAACCCATCATCTGTAAACCCAATGAAGTTTGCAGAGCAGGAGAAAAAGAGGAAGATGCTATGGCAGGGAAAGAAGGATGGGGTAAGATGGCACTTTGCTTTTTGCTTTTTTTTTAAACTGTAAATTGGTTCATTTGGTCCAAACCAAACAAAAAAACATTCTACATTGTTGAATCCATAAGCTTTTGTGTCACAAAAAAATTCATAACCAATTAAAAGCATACAAATTCTAAGCATATTACAAAAGATGAGTAACAGGAACAGACTGAACTAAAAGGAGACGCCTTGTGTAGTAATGATTCAGGGCCTGTCAGCTCGGTGCCACATACTTTACTGAACACAAACTGAAGAAGTACACAGATCATCACAAAAGCACAGCAGTTTTAACAGATTTGACCTTATAATCATGGAAAATATCTGTGCTGATGTGGATATGTGTTTAAGTGATTATCGGATGGTTTATATAAATTACCCACATTGCATAAAGAACTGCACTAACCAAGCAAACATACCTGAGTTCATTTCAATCAAATAGGTTAGGTATGAAAGTCCCCTTGTTTATCCACCAGTTGTAATCATGCCCAGCTTATCATCCTAAAATTATCTTAGATTTCTAAAAATATGTATGCTATGATAGGGTATTTCAGGCAATTGTGTATATATACAGTATTTATCCTTTTATATAATGCTAATCATTGAATTACATTTCTGTTCCAATTTTTTAGGACAAGTCCCAAACAGCTGAGTTGTGGGAGAAACTTAACTTTGGAAACAAGGACCAAAATGTTAAATTTCGAAAATTAATGGGTATTAAAGTAAGTATTACTTAAACAATGGATGGTTCAGTCAAACCTCGATTTTACCACTTTGAAGCTGTCAAACCTTTAACAGGATGAGTTAAATTGATATGCTGTCATTGCAGGGAGATGATGATGATGAGGCATCTAAACCGTTGAACGACGAAGGCCTGAAAACTCTTCAAAAGCAGGAGGAGATGTTTAGGAACCTCGATGTTCAGTATGAGATGGCTCGGTCTCAGACCCACACCCAGAGAGGAATGGGCCTTGGCTTTTCCTCCTCATTCTCTCGTGGAATGGATTCTATCTAGTGCCAAATCTTGGACATCTTTGCCACTCATCTGATTGTGTAGGACCACCAGTTAATTGCCAGCCCGCAAGCTTGCATTGATGTTGCTCTGAATCTATAATTTATTTATAGACAAACATCTCACGTATTGGAACTATACACTGTAAATAGCCAGATGCTGAGTTTGTCTCAGTGTAAGCCTGTACATCTTTGCTAAATGATGTATCAATTTAAAAGGTTGATAATGGATAAAATTAGATATTTGTTTGAAAAAAGTGGTAGCTTTTTTTTTTTTTTTTTTTTAACTCAACTATATATTGATATGTGATTGTTTGAACATAGACCAGTTCAAGTGAACACTGTTTACATCCATTGAGTGAAAGGCATCTGAAGTCAGTTTAACATTATTCACACAGCCCAATTTGACTCGGTTGTAATATTTATTGTCTTCAGTCTTGCCATGGATAAAGATGTACTTGAGAGAAATAATGGCATTTCAGATGTTCTTGAAAATAAATTAGTTTTGTGTCAAATACAGTTTTTCATAGACCAACTTAATTTTTTATTTTTTTGATGGCTTTGTGGATTTTGGGGGGTTATTATGGTTCAAAGGAATCGCTGCACAACATCCTTGCAGTATTCATTCAATACAGCTTGTTATGACATGACCTAAATTTCTAAGTCTGGAGATGTCATGAAATGATGTTATTGACATACTTTTTTTAAGCAGAAATCTACTGAAGCTACTAACTTGTTTGTTATCAAAAGTCCCAAACTGCCTTGTAGTTTTGCTGTGAATCTGTAGAAATGTTTTGTGAAAGGGACTTAACTTTATTTCAGCATAGAGGGGAGTAGATAATGAGCGGATTTTCATTTTTGGAATAAATGAAATGATTTTCCAACACTAGTTTATACTGAACCATAACAAAAGAAAATGTGTTTAATTTTTAGTACATCAGAAAAATATTTCTGCTTTACAAAAATTTTTTTTTTTTTTTAAAGCAACTTTTCATTCATTCATTCATTTTCTACCGCTTATCCCGTTAGGGGTCGCGGGGGGGGCTGGAGCCTATCTCAGCATCTTGGGGCGAAGGCGGGGTACACCCTGGATGAGTCGCCAGTTCATCGCAGGGCTGACATATAGAGACAAACAACCATCCACACTCACATTCACACCTACGGGCAATTTAGAGTGACCAATTAACCTACCCCCAGATTTGCATGTTTTTGGAATGTGGGAGGAAGCCGGAGTACCCGGAGAGAACCCACGCAGACACAGAACATGCAAACTCCACACAGAAACGTCCTGACCCGGAATCGAATCCAGGACCTTCTTGCTGTGAGGCGACAGTGCTAACCACTGCACCTTGATTCCTAATATTAAAACTTAAACACTGACATGAAATCATATTGCAACATATTTACACTGAGTACAATCTCTTATTGTCATCTAGCCTTAGTAGTTATAGAGGTAGTCTGAGCAATAAAAGATAATTTGCAAAGGGAGAATGCACAACTTGTACACAAATACAATTGTATTAGGAGACTGCAACTTCACCTTTTTGCTGAGAATTCTGCTGATTCCTCTGTGGAAATGCATTCTTATTTACAAATAAGACTTGAGTACAGAACGTGGGCCACCCCAGTGATGAGGTTGTGGTTGGCAAACTCAAGGATGAGCAGCAGGATTGGGTACTCGGTGTGTCTCTTCTCCAAGGTGGACTCTTCACTTAAGCCCATCCAGTGAAGCAGCAGTGTCTGCATGGCTTCTGGGAATAGCTCTGAGGCCAGTTCCTCAGCAGGTGGCAAGTCACTTATTCGTTCAATATGCTGAACTTTAAAGCCCTCAACTCTCTGGCTGATTTTGCTGTTGGCTGCATGAAACTGCTGGCCAAGCCAGCGTCCTATACAATTAAGGAGAGAACTTGAATATGCACAACCCCAGTCCTTGGCATTAAGCAAGGCTAACACAGTTTCTGTTACATTCTTTTCTTCCAGATTTCTATTTATGTGCAGATCAATGTTCTCTAACAGCAACAAGACAGTCTCGAGGTTTGTGCAGCTTTGACTCTCAGAGAGTTTGCCAATCAAGCTGTGTAATTTCTGTCTCACTGTTGATACAACTAGTTGGCTTTGCTCAGTTTGAAAGCTTAACTTGGGAAGCAAGCAATAGTCGTGATCTGCTGATGTATCACCTGTGTCACTGCCATATAGACCCACTGATTCTCTCCAAAATTGGCAGTGATGAGCGTGTGACATTTTTTTCCTTGATCCTTCATCTTGCAAGCATTTTAAAGGTGTAAAGTCAACCTGCACGCTGAGGCTGTAACTTGTTTCCAGAGGGCTGTCGTTTATCTGTGATTTCCAGACATCCTTCAAAGAAAAGACAGTGAACCATTGTAAGAGTTATTTTGGTGTATATGGAACAAATTAATTTGTCCATGTAGAGACAAGCTTAATGTGAGCTCCACTCTACCTGGAACTTCTCCAGCACAGCAAGCTGTTCTTGCTTACTGTACATTTCAAAGGCAACTCGAAAAAGTCCTTGAACACTGTAGAACCAGAGGCTGTTATTTACAGTGGGCACCTTCAACCCATGGAACCTAAACGCTGACACAACAACACAACATTAAGAGCTGGTGCATATGTACACATTGATTTGCTACATGTTTAAATATATCTGTCACAAGTTTAAATATAGGACATTTAGATACTACAAAAAAAAAAAAGTCATTCCTTTTTAACTCTCTACTTAAATGAAATTTGTGTCAGTGAGCACTTCTTTGCAAAGATAATCCATCCAGCAGCCATAGTGATATGAAATCATTGGTAAACACATATGCAAGGAATAAAACTTATTAAATTTCTGTTCCATTTAGTGTGGCGGAGCCTATCCTGTGAACCAACATGTACAAAAGTAGCACCTTAACACTGACTGACCTTGATGCAATGGAAACTTAATTGTCTGTATCATGGGGAACATCTGTGTTTACCCTGGTATTTCTTGCCAAAATGGCTGTGAAAAAGTCCTATAAAAAGGACACTACAAGGAAATTTCAACCCATGATAAAAGGGAGTCAAAACACCATGCAGTGTGCTTATAGTTTTGTTCAGTGTTTTTTACCTGAGGAGAAGCTTATTTTTGTGGCTAATCCTTTCTTGGCAAACTTGGCATGGTATCTGGGATGGTTCTCTGTACGGATGTCAGTGTTGGAAAAGAGATCAGCTCCTAAAAAAAGAGGAACTCCTGGAATCTGAAATATAAAGAGAAATTATTAATCATCGTAATGTCTTCCATCAACAATGGGACAGATTCCTCATTATAAAATAAGCTCTTGTCTAGTTACTATTTGTGAAAATAGTATTCAAATGACACAAATGATTGGCACAATTGCCATTGTAAGAATAGATACACCCAGCAAACAAGCAATCTACAGGTAATCTTCTGGGAACTTTTTTAAAACAAATTGTAACAGGACCTTTGTGCATTCCAGAGAACAGCCAGTCAATATTTTCTTAAGGTTTTCTTGCATTGACCCAGAAAAAAAAAAACTTTAGAGAACTTTCAGGAACTATTGCGTCCCGAGTGGTAGTCCCAATTATAGAAAAACTATTTGCAAACAGGCTTGATCAATTCATACGCAAACACAATCTTTTAAGCTATCATCAATATGGCTTTAGAAATAATAAGTAAAAGAATAGGCCTCAATAGCAGTAATGAAACTGGTTGAAGACATCTCTACTGCTATAGATAACAAGGAATTTACTGTGTGGGTGTTTATAGATCTAAAGAAATCTTTTAATACTAATGATAACCGTTTGTTACTAAGAAAATTAGAAAGAATGGTGTCAGAGGGAAAAAAAAATAAATGAAGTAGTATCTGAGTTGCTGAAGGTTCCTTATGGGGTGCCACAAGGATTATTTCATGGTCCTAAATAGTTCTTTTTGTACAAATTTGAGAGAGTCAGTCTGAACTCAGGGGAACAGATATGTTCAAGCAAGGGACAGGACAGATATTAAGAATATATGTATATCCGTCATAGGGGTGAAATTGGGGAATGGTTGTAACAATGAATTAACAATGAGTATTTCACGTCGCACTTTTTTTTAAAGTTTAAAAATAATGAGTTAAGTAAATACAGAAATCAGGTATGAGCATTCTGTTTTGTATTTTGAAGGCATTTGGTACTTCTGATTTTTGTTTCTGTTGTTTTTTTTCTTTTCATGGTTGATAATCTGATACGTAAGATAGGCAGGTAAAATAAGCTATAGCTTCATTCTACTCCTTTTCGGTCATCTCAACTTGTTTTTTGTTTTTGTTGTTGTTGAATTGTCGTTTCTTTTGTCACTGCAGACTAGCCGAAATAAACTGAACTGAGCAGGAAGGAAACCGGCCCAGACCGGCTGTTCTTCGTGTTTCGTTCCTCCTACAGGGAGTTGTGGTGATGAAGGCCGATTGTTCCCTCTTCTTGGTTTCAGGAGTGACAGGACACGAGGCTGTAAATACAGGGTTCACTACTCACCCTGCTCGGACACTCTGACAGCCTAAACGATGTCTGATTCACCAAGTAAATAAAGCGAACTTTCCGCGAGCCTCCATCCCACTGCGGTAAAGTTAAATGGATAGGTGAGCAACTAGACATTTCTGAAAGAAAGTAAAGCTTCTCATTCAGCCGCAAATGTCTCCCGCTTTGAAGAAATACGGCTCGTTGTTCCAGAATACTGTGGATGAAAGCACTGAAGTCAGACGGTTCAGCCACACAGCGCCTGCTCTAACGAAGATAACTTTAAGCCCTCAAGTTTGTCTTACGGGCCAAATCAATTATATATTGTGTAGAAATTTGTTCACGTTTTGATCAAAGCATTCCTTGTTAAATTCTCTGTAGTTCGAGGATATATTTAAAAGAAGTCACATTTGCTTACTGTAAAGTTAGTGTTTATGTAACCTGTCATATATTGTTGTGGGCTATAAAAACCCCCATTACATCCTCTCACAAACGAGAGCAGTCTTTCCCGTCACGTGACAGAGACGGACCAATCAACAGGACTTATTTGACCTCTTAACTCCCCTGCTGTTTCGTATAGCTGGGTAAAAAATGGCTGAGGTGGATTTCGGCGATAGCGAGCTCTTTGAGCAGCTCGATGACTCTGCGCCGCGGGTATCAAAGCACATTCGCTTCACAGATGATGAGGAAGACCATGAGGAGATAAGCCATCTTAGGAACAGACTGGAGGAGTGTGATGACTACATTCAGAGACTAATTGAGGAGAATATCCTTGTTGGAGGTGCTCAGTCTTGGGCTAGCACAGTGAATGTAGCACTAGCTAACGAGCGTTACCTTGTAAACCCCCTGTAACCAAAACAAAATGCTTAACCTGATAATGTCCTATTCTCTTGTTTTTGTCCTTAACTCGTCGAATACATAAATGTTTGAGACGAAAACAGAATATCTTGACGCGACCAAGGTAATTGGCAGCTGACACTGAATGCGCACTGACGCTAGACTGGTTAGAAACTGATACCCATTTCCCTCTCGACTTTTTTTTTAGTGACATCTCAATTGAAGACGTCAATTTTGATGGCCCGGTTCTTCAGATCCTTTATACGAACAATTCTATCTCAAAGTAAGAAATCTTTTTTTTAGTCATTTTACTTGCCTGGGTGATACTGTCTTAGTGGATGAATCTTTTGTTTATCTTAAGATTATTACTTAAAACATTTGTAGATGATTATGACGAGTAATAAACAGCAATGAATGTCTCCACTTAAGGCATTGCCGTCAGGAAATTGAGGATTGCATCTGCAGTGTGATTTTGAAGCACCAAAAGTCTGGCAATGAAAAGAAGACCTCTACCTTTTGCATGAAACCTCAGGTATTTTCCCTGAATATAATTTATTATGCCTTGTATAAATACTGTTATAATGTTGCTTGTAAAGAAATATTTTCCATCTATGAAGAATTCATCTTTTTCTATGGATGAAGATCCACTAAAGTCATCTACCACTACTGTAAGAACAACATCAGAAGCCTATAAAGTGAGTATTTACTGTTATTTTAAGTGTTTTGTACATTACACAATCAAATCAAAATGTGATGTGGTCTGAATGTATGTAATTATTATTTTTCTGTTTTAGGTTGTTGGAAGCGTGTTATATTTCACTACTTTCACTCTTGATAAACTTGGACAACCTCTGGTGAATGAAAACCCCCAGCTGACAGATGGATGGGACGTTCCAACGTATCTTTAAGATGGATATACTGACACATCCTCAAAACTCAGTGTAATGTGTCAAGTCATTCGTTTTGAACATGTGTTTCAAGTGCAGAGTGCTGTATTTTTAATATTTTTTATAGGCAAATTGTCTTGATTTGAAATGTTTTAGGTTCTTTTTAATATCGAACATCTAGCTGGGACTATTAAGGTATTGAAAGAAAGGGCAATATTTTTTGCTGATTTTGCTTTGCACATATATGTTAAAATTTCCTGAATTGCTGCAAAGCTATCATCAGGTTTTCAACCAAGTCATTGGCACAGATGGACTAGAAATAGAAATGAAAGACAAAAGGTATGTCTGGAGTTATTATTTAAGCTTTTAGTTTCCATGTTCTGTATAACTTCCTTTGATTTGTTCCTGTGTTGCAGAAAACTGTATAATGAGTCATTTATCTGTTTATCGTAGACCCAAATCTGTGTGTTTCAACTGTGGTTCAGCGGGTCATCAGCTAAGAGACTGTCCTAAGGTAAAGCCAAGTAAGAATGATATAAGCCTAAGTTAAATATCACAAAAGTTCTAACTTTGTTTACTACATGTTTACATTAACTTCCCAGCCTAAAGACATGGCTGCAATCAGTGAGAGAAGAAAGGAGTTCAATCAGAACAACAACCAGGCCATCCAGACTAACCAGCGATATCATGCCGAGGAAGTGGAGGAGCGGTTTGCTAAATATAAGCCTGGGTTCTTGAGGCAGGAACACTATTTGTGCACAACAAACACAATATTCATTTACTCACATACAGTATCTATTGTAAAAAGTAAAAGTGTATCTTAATGTTGTATATGCTTTGTATTTTTAAACAGTGAGGAATTGTTGGCAGCACTTGGAATTGATGGCAACACCCTCCCTCCTCTGATTTATCGCATGAGGCAGTTAGGCTACCCACCAGGTTGGCTCAAAGAAGCAGAGATGGAAAATTCAGGGTTAACACTTTACGATGGAAACGGTATGTTGTAAATGAATATTGAAACCTTTGTAGCTGACCTTTTTTTTCTTCGACGAAACCCTAACTACTGCAAAGCAATGTTTTTGAAAAGTGCAGAGGTTGAGATGAATCTGTGTTTTTCTGTTTCCTAGTTTCAAACGATGGTAATATAACGGACAGTACCAATTCACAAAACATCTCTTATGATGTTTCCAAACTGATAGATTTCCCAGGTTTCAACGTACCTGCAACACACAGAATGAGAGATGTAAGTCCTACATTATAACCTTTTCAAATGTTGTGTTTGAATATATCAACAGTTTAGTCCAGGTATGTGCATTAAACTGCATTATATTTCAGCTTAAATCATTTTACATTAAATGTACAGTTTGTTGTATTTATAGCTGCGTTTTTTCAGCATTTATGACAACACAATTTCATCAGCGTTTTGTATTTGTGTTAAAATACTTACATTCAATAGTTAAAATTACATAATTACAATAATTTCTGTCATGACAGTGTCAATTTAACCATTGTCTATAAATTGTTTTTGTCAGCATTATAGTGGCTATACGTTGTCTTTTAGTGCTATTTGGTTGGAGATCCAAGTTGCACATCGTACAATTTTTTTTTTTTTTCCTTACCTCCAGGAGTTCATGCAGTATGGTTCTATTCCAATGCAGAACAGTCACATGAAGCAAAACTTTGCAGCCTATCTGTCCAACAACTTCCCTACGGTAATTGTCCTCAAGTCCCAGGTGGTGTTTTTCCTCTGAAAACATGTAGCCCACATCTGTTTCCTCTACCAGCTTCCTCTCGGATAATCTCACACTGCTTTGAAGGTCCATTGTGTAGAATTTAGTAGCGTGAATTTGCTCAACACACTAAATATTCAAGAGGATGGAACCTATGTTTGCCAGAAATCAGTATAATGACTCTCTGGTTTAAAATTAAGGAAAGAGACTGTTGAGTTACTGACTATGGCGTTAGAATTGTTGATGGATTCTTGTAACATATGTCATAATAGATAATGCAGGGATTTATCAACCAGATCAACCATGAATTATGGTCTTTGCAATTGTAATGATACTTTAATATGAAAGAAGAATAGAGTTGAGGTCAATATGTAAGTTTTCTTACAGTCCTTTTTATGTTTTCCTTTGGTTCCTTTGCATCAACTTCAGTTGTTTAGGAGAATGCTTTAACATTTTGTGTGAAACTGCAGAAATATTTTGTGGACAAATAAACTTCCTTTGGCTTTCCATTGCGGTGGGGGCAAGTAGATAGTAGATGAATATTCATTTTAATATGAACTATTCCTTTAAAGTCCTTACATTCTTATATTTTTTCATTTTTGTTCCTAGCAGCCTGGTACGATCTCCAACAAAAGACCATATGAATCTGACTCGTCTCCACAGCTGCGGAAGAAGACACGGCGCAGTCCTGGTGGGAGCTCGGACATGGATATTGAATCAGGTTAGTGGTTCATCTCACTCTTCAGCAGGCACATAATTGATTGTCATCAGTGGAGCCCACAATTAAGTTTTTATTAAAACTAGCTTATATTGAAAAATAGCTATAGTAATTTGTAATTTTCATAATCTCAATATCAACTCTTTTGTCAGAGATCATTTGTTTTTATTTAAACCTAAAATTCAGAGTACCCATTAATACCAGTATTAATGGGTTTTAATTGACTTATTAAAGTGTAATTTTTCATTTTTGGGTGACTTTATCTTTTCTTTTAGACCCAGGAACACCTTATAATCATGAGTTCCAGTTTCAACCTCCGCTGCCTCCTGGCTCACCATGCTTCAGTTCGCCTCCTCCTTTACCCCAGGGCACTCCTCCTGCTACACCTACTCCCCCGCCTTTACCCAAAGGCACACCTCCTCCCACACCCACCAATGGTTCACCAGCTCTGCCAGGGCAGAGCTGGGTAGTGGTTGATGAGGCCATGGAGAGACCAGAGGACGACCTGACACTAGAGGAACTGGAGGAGCAGCAGCGGCTCATTTGGGCAGCATTAGAAAATGCTGACACTGGTACCAGTAGTGACTGTGAGACACCTGCGCTGGGAACCCCAGTACCCAGTTCACCGTGTGTCTCCACACCTGCGCACATGGACACAGAAACCGAAGAGGTTGAAGAACCGACAGACCCAATGGAATCTGCAGAAACCTGTAGAAGCAGGGAAACTCATGCAGAAGCAGGGTGTCATGAAGACTCTCAGGAACGTGGACCAGTTGTAGTTGAGGAAGATAGTCCCCAGAGCCCTGAACCAGTAAGACCTCAGAGTCCTGGTCCAGTGAAAGCCCAGGATGAGTCCCCGCAGAGCCCTGATCCAAACAAATGTTGGGTAGGCAGCCATCAGAGTACTGACCCATTCAAATGCCAAGAAGAAAACCCACAGAGCCCTGTTCCAGATTTTGATGGGCCTGGAGATTGGGATTCTCCCAAGCATGTGGACAAGGTAACAGCAATTCCTCATCGGAGCAACTTCGCTGCGGGCATTGTTCCATTTGAAGACACGCCAGAGTTCACTGAGGTTGCTGCAGCCACAGGGACTTATCTTAAGATCAGAGACCTGCTCAAAGGTTCTCCTCGAAATTTGGCTAAGAAAAAATAAGGTTACCATCTTGAATTTGAAGAGAAAGATACGTCCGTATTATAAGCAAAACACATTTTCATTTTCATGACGATCGTAGCAAATCTTTTTTTAGGTGTTTATTAAATTGTACCATTATGTCTGTGTTGTATATAAAATTGATTTATACACATACAGTGAGGGGCAGCAACAGTGATGGATTATAGGTTTTGACCAGTGAGTCTTTGTTCATGTTCATTTGGAAGTTAATTGTAAAATTTTGTAAAGTGTTAATTACCTGATGCTTTCATTTTAATATGTTTACATGTCTTTTTCTATTTTGGCTAACTTGGATTGCTCAAAATTTTTTAAGTAAACATACATGTATTGCTTCAGTGTGTTGTTTTGTCTTGTAACAGTGATTACATGGGGGTTTGATTTTTATTTATTTTTGGCCAAATACCTGAGCTGTCGTTATACTAGTATACTGCTGATTGTTGGTGGCCATATGAACTTGATGAACAAGTTGATCCATATAATTGAAATTCTGCACTACAACAATTTGCATGTGCAACTTAGACCCAAAAGTAAACTGATCTGTGGTCAAGGTCACTTTAACCTGGTTCCCACCTTTTTTTTCTTTTTTTCATAACTCAGGAATTCTAATGAAGGATAAAATAAACATTTTGCCTCACAGCAAGAAGGTCCTGGATTTGATTCTCTGGTCAGGGCCTTTCTGTGTGGAGTTTGCATGTTCTCTCTGGGTACACCAGCTTCGTCCCACAGTCCAAAAACTTGCAAGGGGGATTAGGTTTACTCTAAATTGCCAATGGGTGTAAATGTGAAAGGTTGTATCGGCTCTATGATGAACTGGCAAGTTGTCCAGGAATATAATACACTTCATTTGTTTTGTACCTTATATAAAGACGTGCAGCTCAAAGTGCTTTACAACAAAAGTGCAGGATGTGCTCTGCCTTCACCCGATGATGCTGGGGATAGGCTCCATTTGTCTAATTTAATTACAAATGCTAATGTATTTCACTGTTTCCTATATCCCTTCTGTTATTTTATACAACAATTTTACCCCTGAACACTTACATTTCTCTGTAATCCAGACTTTATTTAAAGAAAAAAAAAGGGATTCTTATCTTTCACATGACCACAAAAACCACACAGCCCTCCTTCTTGATCACTATTGTATTTGTAGTCCACTTTGTATGCCATGTGGAGGCATATAAATGCAAGGTGGTCATTTTTCTAGTTCAACATTTACATTCTATTTACATAATTTAAGTGCAGATATGTACTTTGCTTTAGTCCAATCCTTGTTTGTATGGATTTGCACGAGGTTATTGATTATTTCTCCTAACTTTATTTGACTATATCTGAACGACTTGACACTACAGACCTTACAAGCAAAACATGTATCTTATGTCGACACGTGACTCACTTAGCTTTACAAACTGCAACACTGACGTTTTTATGTCTCCAAGCTACTTTGCGCACTTAGAGGCGACGGAGTGATCCATCCTACTGAACATATGATCTTTGGTCGGTACATTCCGTTGACGTTCCTCCCGCAGACCGTCTGCTCGTAGGGCTGTGCCTGCCTGCCTGCCTGCTCTGAGCCGAGCGGTAGTCGTCTTGGTTCCCCTCTCTATGTAGCTTGCTAGCTGTGTATTTTTTTTTTCCCGTCAGAAGACGTAGGTGTACAGAAACACAGCAGGTCAGTATTCCTCAACCTAGCTCACGTCGTGGTCATTTATTTCCGCGAACTTGCGTGTCCCTTCGCTGCTGATAAACGGGGTAAGTGTGCGTGTGGCGAAAGTTGCTCAGGTGTCGGGGACGTTACTTGACGCGATAGTTTAGCTAGCTAGCCAACGTTAAACAGTCGGTCCTGTCCAACGGTTTGCCGTATTGCTCGGGCCTCGTTGCTAACGTTACTTAGCAACTAATCACGTCTGTTATTATCGAGATAACAGATTGGAATCCATTTAACGGAGGGGGGTGGTGTGTGTGACGGCGCAGGCAGCGGGATACTTATTTTCACAACGTTATGTGACAAACTACCTCTTGAGCTGATGCCGTCCGTCACATTTGTTTCGCCGACTCTCAACTTAAAACGTTAGCTGCAGTGTGCCCTGCTGGAGGTTCCGTGGCATTGCGGAGACTTTTGCACTTGTGGAATTAGCTTCGGTCACAACAGTGGTCGGTCAGTGGGTTATCCGGTTATTTAAAACGTGTGCGGAACGGCTGAACGGTGCTCTACGGATAACTCGTTCGTAAACGGGAACATTGCCCCAACCGAAAAGCACAACCAGCGAGTGAAATAAGTTGGCCGACACGTCAACGTCACTGTTTTTACAGGGTTCACTCTTTACCGACGTGCCACCTCATCGACAGCCCTCGGTCTTTTAGCAACAGATAAAGGTGACAAGGCGAGGTAGGCCTAGTCTCTTTCAGACTTAAGGATAGCTTCTTTAAGGGCGCATTTACTCTAAATCGTGTCGGCGAATCGGCAGTGGAGCGTCTGCACGGTGTGGCGTAAAGGTGTGACTTTGGCAGTCATTGAGTCTTTCTGTTCATCTTGTTTGGATTTGGCTAACATCGCGGTCTCAAAGGCAACAGCATTTGAAACTCTACCAGTCGTTATCCTCTGCTAGTATTTGAGCTTCCTTCTAATGATTATGGTGTAATCAAATGATTTTTATAGAATTGTAATCTTACGGATGTACTAGCTTTGATGCCATTTTGTCATATTGGTTGATTTCAGCCTTCTAGGATGGAAACCTTTTATGTGTGATTTAACAAAACCTCGATCTCGCTCTTCAAGTCCAGCTCTGTAAAATCTTCTTTGGTGCTGCAGTGGAAACCTTGAATAGCCTACCATATATTTAATCGCCTCAGGTTTCAGTTATGTTGAGCACAGTCATAAGTACCATATTCTGATAAGGACAGTGCATTGTGGCTTTAAAACAGACTTATGCTTGCCTTTAGACAATCAGGGTTGTAACAAAGCAGGTGAATATGTATTCATTGACTCAGTGGATGCGTGAAACTTCTGCTTCTGTGCTTTAGTGCTGTTAGATCCAAATTAATTATCCCTGCAGATGTTTTCACAAAAAGGATAAAACAAAGCTCTCCTTGGCCTTGATAACAAAAAACAAGAGAATAGTAATGTAGGTTCGATGTATAGAAAGAAATCACTGAATTTAATCAAAGCTGTACATGTTTTTGAGATTATATCAGGCCTATGGGTTTCTCAATAAATATATATCTTGCTTCTTTGTGAAGCAGTGACTGAGAAATTCAAGCCCCAGTAGCAAGGACTGCACTTATCCATAGCTGGACTTGTGTTAAATACATTCAAAGGAAGCACTTTGTTCATTTTTTTTAATGTCACTAGCTAATATTAGACACTGAAAAACAAACTGCTGGTTTTTCCAACTATTAACATTCTTCCATTATTTACTCGTGTTGCTTAAATTGATGACAGTCTACTGTCATTAAAAACATGGAAGCAGATTCGGCTAAACTGTGTGATAAGGGGTTTTGTACACAGTCAAATCAGTTTTATTTTTAGACAGTAATCACAAACCACAGTGCCTTGGGGGGCTTTACCATCCTTCCAACAAACACTTTAGCTGTGTCTGTACTGTACATGTTCACTGCTGACAGACTTTAAGCCTGTCATTACTAACAAGGAAGCTGATGTTGTCTATGCTGTCATTTTGAGAAGTCCAAAAATCCCAGTTGTATTTGACAGACTGCCAGTTACCCATTGCTATGTGGTTAACAGAAAAAAAAACAAAACAGAGTGGCATTTGGTTATAGTCTAATACTGAATAAGTTTAATCTATTTGAAATTGTACATTTTTTTTTATCCATAAGTGTACTAATTTCTCTAAACTTTTGCTAAAACAGTATTGGTATTTGACTTAATTCCAAGCTACTGATCAGAGTGAGAGTCAGTGGTAAAAGATTAAAATTACTGCAATTGGAAATTCTCCAGACTAAGTGGATCATTTTTAGCTGACTGCTTCATCGCACCAATCAGGTCTGAAAGCTCACATCAAATCCCCTGCAAATGCTCACAAGACAGTCACAGTAAAGTCCAGTTATGCATATGAATTTTCTTCACAAGTATCCACAAACTCGGTCCAATAAGATATTGATACATTTCCATTTAATTCCTTACAAAAAAATTAACTATTCAAGATTTAGAAGTTAATTTTGGGTATTTTAATGTTAATTTCAGCCATGCAGTGGACAGCTGTAGAGATTCTTTTCTTTGGCAACATCCTGACCTGAAGGAATTAATCAGTGTCAATCAGAGACACAGCGGGACAAAAGTGGAACACTGCATTTGAACTAGGTCAGTGCTTTTAAATGGCCACTGTTTATTATATGCTAAGAAATGTCTTGGAGGGGAAGTGACAGTGTGTCAGTTTAGCTGTTGCAGTATATGTACACTGTAATTCTTACAGGAATCAAAGGTATGCTTGCGTGACCTTGTTGAACAAGTCCTATATTACATCTCTGTACTTTGCAAAGTCAAACATCTTGGCTGACTTAACTGACTAAAAACAAGTTGACGTAGAAGGATAAGTGACAGGACCCAAGCTGTGTTAATTTGATTCTATAGGTTCATTTCACGTCTGTAGATTCTGATACTAGGTTTGCCTGTAAAATACTAACAACAGGGGACCATGTTTAAATTGTTCATACATTCACTTAATTTCTGTGAGGTGATCTGATAAACATGATAATCTGCTGACAGTTTTTTTTCTATAGTAATCCAGTTTTAGAATAAGCTGCCAACCAGCTTTACTCTGTTTTATATGCTATGATGAGGAATTGAATGAGAGACTGTGTTTGTGGTACTGTCTTACATTCTGACTTCATATTGGCTGAATGTTGTCAGGGTATATTTAGGTCTAACTGTGACGTAAGGAGAGCTGAGGAGCTTGTTGTCATAACAGAAACTAAAGGCTTCCATTAACAGAGCCTTTTTTTTGTTCTCAACAAATATATATAATTTATTGAGAATGCTTAGGAATATTATTGTTTGAACCAAAATGAAATCAAATAATATTTATATTTATTATTTTCTTCAAACAGGGTCCTCATTGTGGATAGCGCTTTTTCTCCCTCCTCCCTTTTCCCACTTTTTGTTTTTGTTTAACTTTTTTGTTTTGATTGATTTTGGTGGAGAGAAAAGACATTCAGGATCTTAAAGCTGCACCCACTTGTTTTCATGGTCTGGACTCAGTCTGTATCCACTAACAAACACAAGTGTTGCGGGTCAACGAGGTCACAGGAGGAAACATGAGCACAGCCAAGGCCACTGGGATCAAAGTGCCCAGCAAGGCAACAAAGCCGCCTGCGACCACAGCTCCCAAGACCAACCCCAGTACAGGTAAGAATCTTTCCATGTACTGCTTCTTCTGTAGTGATGAACTTGTGGCAATGTGTGCATTGTTTGCCTTGAATGTTCTGTAGCCAGATGTTGGATGGTTGTTGCTTGTGGTGCTTTGGCCAGCTTGATTCTGATTCTTCTTCCCATTTCTGGCCTTTTTACTGTGACTTCATGTCACAAGCCAGCCCTAGTTTATGTCATGACACAATGCAACTTAAAATAACCTTGTACTAGGGCTGCAAAATATTGGGGAAAAATTACCTTGGAATATTGTTTTATCTGACAAACAGCATATATGCAGTATGATAAAAATACAGGAACTTTCAGTAGATGATTTGGATAACTCTCTTTGAAAAGAGTTCATAGTGTCAGAACTTTTTGTTGCAGGTTTGACACTTTTAAATGAAGAAGAGTGAAAGTCAGAATCACATTTGACATAAGATAATAAATGTAAAATAGAAAGATAATTATAAAATAGCTCAGAGAATCTATACAAAACAAAAAGTTAGTAAATAGAAATTTTAGTAATCAGTTTGTGAGTCTGGATGTAATCAGAGAACCTGTGTGTGCCAACATTGCTTTTTGAGACTTTATAAGTCCAAAATGATAAATCCAACATTGATTGTCTTATGTGATTATCTATCCACTTTTCTGTGTTCAAAACTGTTGTTGCTACCATGGTTAATAGATGTTCACTGGCAATCCACTGTTGCCATTGGCTGAGTCGACTATTCAGGCTGTTTAACTTGTTGGCCAATCAGTGGTCTCCCCACCCCCTAATGCATTCCAAGCTGGCTACTATTTCCTCCCAGTTTAACGCTGTACTCACTTGTAGAAAATATGTTCACAGCTTGGCCTCAGATTTCCTACAATATTTAGACAAGGTAGAGCACAGAACATAGTGTAGACAGTTGCAGAGGCAAAGTGCAATGCAGGTATACATTATGAGTTCATCCTACCATCACCAGGACAAGAATACATAGATAGAGATAGAGATGACTTTATTAATCCCTGCAATTAATTAATTAAATACAACTTCTTTGTGCCTTTTTGATAATTTTTGCCCAGATTATGCACTTTTAAAATAGCAGAATTGAGAAGCATGCCCTAAATGTACTTGCACTGTAGACTTTATGTCATATATTTGGATAGTTTAAAGAGGGTTCTTTGACCTTTTTTGTCGTGCTCCACCTCCTCTGCTTAGCTCTGTTATTTCTGGCTAATTGGCTCACAGCTTTTATGTCACTGGGTGCACCATGAAAATATCAGCAATAAAAAAAGGTTAAAGTTGGAATAATTTTAATATTGAGCACAGCAATCTGCGGTAGGGCTTAGCACGCCATGGGCTGTGCAATGCCACCACTCCCTCCAGTTCAAAACAATATGGCAACCAGTGCAAAGTGGGTTTGCTGGCAATCATTTTCAATAAACCTTCATACTGTCATGGACAACAGATCACATTGTATTACAATTTGAACAGAATTAATGATAAAAGTCAGTTACTCAATAGATTTTTATTAACCTCTGTCGTATTTCTGTATTATTTTTCAGTTGGGTCTAAAGTTGCTGCAGGTGACAAATCAGCTACAAGTTCGAGTGGAGGAGATGCCCAGTGTGCTGAGGAGAGCTTCCAGATTGGGGAGCGAGTGTGGGTGAATGGGAATAAGCCAGGCTACATACAGTTTTTGGGAGAGACACAGTTTGCCCCAGGACAGTGGGCAGGGATTGTTTTGGATGAGCCAATTGGGAAGAATGATGGGTCGGTGGCAGGGGTGCGTTATTTCCAGTGTGAAGCACTGCGAGGAATATTTACCCGCCCATCCAAGTTGTCACGCACTGAAGGAGAGGCTAATGGGACTCAGACGGCACCGCCCTCCCGTGCTGCATCGCCTACTCCTTCAGTTGGTAATGTGACCTCACATGCGCTCACCGCAAAATCTGCATTACCCTCAACTACCCCAGCAGCCAAAAAGCCCTCTACCACGGCACCAGCCACTCCATCTTCCAACCTTGCACGCACAAACAGCGAATCTGTCTCGAACCTTTCAGAAACTGGATCTGTCAAAAAGGGAGAGAGGGAACTGAAGATTGGTGACCGTGTACTGGTAAAGCTTGTTACATTGACTATAGAAACAAAAAGTTTTTCTTCCCTGGACATTTAAGCAAAGTGACAAACTTCAAAATTCTACCTTCATTTCATAAATTAGAAAAATTAGGTTTCATATGACCAATGTGAGTTACATTATATAGTTATATGCAATATATGTATATACTATATATGCTCTCGACCAACAAATTTAGTTTTATGGCAAATCTACTTTTAAATGATTTATAGAAAAAAAAATAGCATCTCATGTATGTCACTCGGGGTTCGTTACCAGGTAAAGCTGATTACTGTTCAGATCTCTCTTATGTTGAGGAGATTAAGGGTTGGCTAATATATGTTTTCCTTTTTTTTTTTTTTTTTTAATTTCTCAGGTTGGTGGTACTAAGGCAGGAGTGGTACGTTTTCTTGGAGATGCAGATTTTGCCAAAGGGGAATGGTGTGGTGTGGAATTGGATGAGCCCTTAGGAAAGAATGATGGGGCAGTGGCGGGCACAAGGTACAAAAGACATTGGATCTGTACATAAAATAAAATTGTTGTACTTGTCAAACACACCACAACACTCGGGATGGGCATTTTCAGTATTTTCTATATTCTTGTACTCGCAATATCTTATGAACGAGTACTCGCAAAATATGTTTTTTTTATTTATTTATTTTTTACTATAAAAGATAAAAACAGAAGCGCGATTTGTAACTGTTATTCTGCATATGTTTACTAGATAGCCTGCAATAACCCGCTATATAGCGACTATGTGGCTGTCAGAGAACATTAGAATATAACACTTTCACACCTCTGTATATAAACGGCCAACAATGGAAACCATGGGCATTTTCAAACATACACAGGCACACACCTTCTTCAGCATGCCCCAATCCCCAGCAGCTGCTTTAAGATTGTAAGGTCTGTAGGAACGGCCACATCGTCAACACGTTGCTAATCAGCCTTCGATTTTGGTTCCGCTGTCGTCGTACATCTTTCCACTCTTGTAGTTTGTAGTCAGGCCAGCCATCAGCTTCTTCCACCAAGCGTAATGGGAGAATATCTCCAGTCAACGGTTTCACTATTAGCACTAGCAGGCTAATCTTTACTGCTCTGTTATCATCACAGCGGCGTGTGCTAACAGAGCTAGCAGATGATGCGTAGGTACACGAATAGTAAAAAGCTAATAATATAATAACGTCACCGACAAGTACTCGAAATACTCTGACCCATCCCTAATATATGCTGTATTTGTATGAATTCCATGATCATGATTATATTCCATTATCTGTTCTCAGATATTTTCAGTGCCAACCTAAGTATGGATTATTTGCTCCAGTGCACAAAGTCACACGAATTGGCTTCCCCTCCACCACACCAGCCAAAGCAAAAACAACGGTTCGAAAAACAGTGGCCACACCATCAGGGCTAAAACGCAGCCCGAGTGCTTCCTCCATTAGTACAGTGAGCTCGGTGGCATCCTCTGTGAGTGCCAGGCCCAGCCGCACCGGACTGGTGAGAAACAGACACACTCTGTCACAACAATGTTAGAAAGCTATATCAGTCCATTTTTATTGCGTGCTTACTCATCAGTCTGACTGTGTTTTTATTCTGCCTCTCCATAGCTAACAGAGACGTCCTCACGGTATAATCGTAAGATATCAGGCACCACAGCCCTGCAGGAAGCTCTGAAGGAGAAGCAGCAGCACATTGAGCAACTAATGGCTGAGAGGGACATGGAGAGGGCTGAGGTTGCCAAGGCCACTGGCCATGTTGGCGAGATGGAGCAAGAAATAAGCCTGCTCAGGGATGATCAAGAGCAGGTCAGACCACCCAGTGGTTTAATAATAACAGTGTACATAAACCTCCTGATTATGAATTAGTATTAACAATTTACATCTTTTACCTCACCATCTTTATTAGTGGTGTCACAATTTTCAGAGTCTACAGTTTGATTTGACTTTCAATCCCAGTGTTACAATTGGATTTTTTTAAATCAAAAATATTTTTTCAACACTTTACATTATTATATTAAAATTTGTTAGTATCAACAGATTAATTAAAATGTAAATGATAGTTGGCAGGACATAAACCCAAATTACTCTTTAAAAAGAACAACAAACGCCAAAGGCAACAAAGGCTTGTCTCTATCCTGGTGGATTTGAAAGGCATAGGATCAGACATGTTGAACTGTTGGCCACCAAAATTATAGAATTTTGAAGTATCAAATCACCCATTTACATTAAACTTGGAACAACAAAGTAAATTTAGTTCGTTCAAATGGTAAATTCCTCGAATTTGTCCAGGGCAAACCCCCTTTTCAAACAAAACAATAAAAAAATATATAGAAAATATAATCCATAGTGTTCTGTTGTTGGGGCCTTCATCGTTGTATGTCCAATGTCACATTTCTGTTAAAGATGGAAACAAAGATGGACCAGTTGCGTGCCTTAGTAGAAGCTGCAGACAAAGACAAAGTTGAGCTGCTAAATCAGCTGGAGGAAGAGCGAAGGTAAGCATCTGTCACACTTCAGAAAATAAGAAAATGGCTAAGCTCATAATGCTGTTATACTTTACATTCTAATCAAGCCACAAGGAAATATCTGTACCTACGATTGCTTAACGTTTCTCTTGATCATTTTAGTTAAAAGTCATTGGTTCCACAGAGAACAGAAAAGCTCCTGCAAGAAATATTTTTTCTGTACAACAGGAAGGTGGAGGACCTTCAGTTTCGTGTAGAGGAAGCTTGCATCACCAAAGGAGACCTGGAGGTAAACGTGTAACACTCATGCACACTAGTGCAGATCATTTGTATTATTAAATATGTGCTTGTGAAAAAATCCATGATTGATGCAATAATATTCATTAGACCCGCAAAGTTTTTTTTAATAAATAAAACATGCCAAGGAAAGTTAGTTCAACATTTCCCATTAATTTAAAGTATTCATTTCAATATTCACTCCGATGCCACAGGTGGTCCATTCACCATGTTACAAATATGAGAAGAAAGTGAGTTAATTGTTTTGTTAACATCAGTGTATCACCTTGGAGGTATGTACAGTGCACAAAATTTTCATGTACTGTATATAGAGCTGTAGTTAAGTTCTGAGAGAGCATTTGAATTATCTGTTGTTATGGGTAGAAATTGCCTACTATACATTCTCAGTAGCCATCATAGCATCGACAATTTGGTATTTCCTTCATCTTGCATTAGATGATGTGCCTTTGAAAGCGCCTAGTGTTGCAGGAAGGCTCTAGCTTTGTTGACAAAAGCAGCCTATGCATATGACAATTTTATACAATAATGTTGTTACAATAGGATCGAATAGGTCACTGTCAAAGTCTCAAGAGAGTCATGCTCTCATGTCGAAGTAATAATATGCAGACTGATGGGCTCACTGTTATCTGTGTTCATATCTGACCAAAGGAATTATTTATTTCACAGTGCTACACAGGGGACCATCTCAAGTATCCTGAGGGCATCCATGCTCAAATAGATGTTTAAAATGAGGGCCACAGGGTTAGAATACCCCTTAAACAAACTTACATTACCTTTTTACATTAAAAACTTGCATGCAGCTTTAAATACGTAAAAAAAAAAATCCCTGAATTGGCCACACTCATAAATGCTTCTTTGACTTCAAGCTGTTGAAGTGTACTAATGTTTTGCCAAAACCCTCAGTGCCTCCCTGTTCAGTGATGTGACATTATTGCTTCTTTTTCCTTCTCATCCCCGTCTTTCATGTTGGTCCAGTGCTCAGCATGGAACCACTGGAGATGCTCCCTTTGTCATTCCACTACCCAATCACACACCTGAATTCATTTTATGCACTGCATCTAAGGGGGAATAACACCCCTCTCAAGAAGTCAAATGTAATTCTAATACCTATTCCAGAGATATTTAAAAGTGGTTGTATTCAGTATCCTGGTGTACTGTTGTTTGGAGCAACCAGTGTTCTTCAGTGAGCCCTAAAATGTATTTATTGGTGTTTGAGAATGACATCCTTTTTGCTTTGGTATTTATTTTTAGTAATTATTACTCTTGAAATTTAGGCGCCATTTACAATATTGGTGTTATTCCCCTGGTGTTATTTAAATGAAACTTTGAGACCAGAAACACAAAATTGTGCAAGGAAGTGCTTCCTTAAATTGCCTAAAACACTTATTCATTGGAGACCACAACAAAAATATCCCTTGTGTCTTAAGCCCAACATGGTCCTCTGTTACTAATTGATTTCTCTTAAGTTGGTCACAATTCTGCACATGGTGGACAGATAACTGGTGGTTTCTTATACAGTGCCTATTAAAAGTTCAGACAATGGCCTGATAACTGAAGAGAGAAAGCGGTTGTGGGTTTGCAAAATGCTACTGACTTTAGTACTTTAAGACTATAAAAAAGTCATATGTGTCTAGCTAAAAATACACTAAATGCAGAAAATCACTTTATAGTGACTGTTTTTAAAGTAATGCCTGTTATACGATTGGACATCAACTTGCATTGACTTTGTGACAAAGATTTAAGTATAAATGTTAGAATATAACCATTACTGCTTTCTCTCCATGATGTGGTGAAGTTTACTTGCTAGCTTGAGATATTACCAAAATGTCTCTGTACCTTATCAATCAATCCGCTTTGTTCACCAGAAGTCAGTTGCATGGTTACTTCGACGCTGCCTTGGTCAACATACTCATCCTGTATATCTATTTAAATACCCTCTTCTTTGGCTCATCTTGTGCTTCCCAAAATTCTTTCACAAAATCTCCTCTGTGAAACTGGTCATGTGGCTGCCTAAAAGTTCTGCATGCGGTTTCGTCCCATTTCCTCTCATCCACCATCCACCAGTACTCTTTCGCTATTCTCATTCATTTGCACAAAGACATATAAATACACCAACACCATTAACAGTGTCCAAATCCCTCCATCCTCTCTCCTGTCTCCTTCCCTCTCCTGCATTGGGCTGGCATGTGATGGTAGCACTGGTGTGTTCTCTTCCTCTCCTCCTTGTTTACTAACAGACGCAGACCAGACTGGAGCATGTCCACATTAAGGAGCTTGAACAGAACCTGCTCTTTGAAAAGACCAAAGCTGAGAAACTCCAAAGAGAGTTAGAAGACACTAGGGTAATGAATTCACCTCTGCAGTGTGGTGCGTTGGAAGAGAGGGCCTGGCCTGGGGATAGTGGCCAAAAAGGAAGGAGTTTTGTAAGGAGTACTGAGTTGTCAAACAATAATTGGAGCCGTTTGATTTTACTAACGAGAAATATCATGCAAATGGATAAAAACATTTAGTTTATGCGAATGCTCAAATCAGTCCATCAGTCCTAACAAAACAGATTTGAGGATTCAGAATCCTAATTTTTGGCATAGGTTTCAGATACATTGTTTGAGTATTTATATACCTGGAAAAAAAAATAGATGATTCATTCAGCTGTCTTCATTGACAGCTCTTTGATTTGCACTAAGTTACCCAACCTTAAGTCACGCTTGCTGTAATAATGTCACTCCTTAACCAGGCAGACAAACTTTCCCCTGTCCCAGCTAATCATTATCTGATTTTGTACTTGCCCAGTCCTTCCCAGCATCCATTTGTCCTGCTTATTTGGTGTCCCTCATTTTTTTTCTAGCCCAATCCTGTCCCTCTCCCAGAGTATACAATCACTGTGTTGCACTAGTCATGAAGCGTATCAGGGAAAATATATGTGTATATTTTTTCAGGATAAAGGCTATATTTTCCACAGTTTGGCTTTTGATTGTTATTTTATTGAGAAAACCAATTCAACAATCTTGACTAAATTATTAGGATTAGGAATAGGCATTTTAAGCACAAATGCTTCAATTCAATCTTCACTGGGAATTATTCAATTAATATTTCGAATACTCGCCCTCCAGAGATAGATTTTCAACAATTGTCAAACGGCTGTGCATTTCTGCTGCATTATCATCATACAGTTTCACCAGTCATGCAGTAATTATCTTTCTTCGACTGGACAAATGCCATCAGGGCGAAAACTCTCACCCTGGACAAATGCATCTCGGTCATCAAACTAACTTTTTGTGTTTACATAGGTAGTCATGAATGGTTGAATTGCAAGCGGCGTCCCTATTTCTGCGAGGGGCGTCACTCTCAAATGATCATCGTTGTTGTCGATTTGTGTTATCCTAGCTTTGTCTAGCTTTTTCGAGCTAACTGGTTATCATTTATTTTGATGAACAAGTTCTACACAGATCTTTTTGACAACTGTAGTCGTCTTTGCATGTTTCTGCTGTTCGTAGAGCTACTGTAGGATGTAGGATGTAGCGGCACTGTAGCGGACAAATGCTATACTGACCTTGAGGGAAAGATTGCGTTAGAAACTTTTAACCAGAAGTGACGCAACATCAACAGTTATCATGTTATGTACAGGTTTTGGCGAAAACAACAGGGAAATATATATTTTTAGACAAACCAATAATCAGGCAACCTCTCAAATTTTTAGAATATTTAGAATTTTCAAAAATCATGATCCATCTCTAAATATTAAATTGAGGCATAGAAAAGATTCATGTTTAAATAGAAAATAAGAATAAATATTAGATATGGAACATGGCTACAGTAAAAGAACATGTTAATGCTTCCTTTTTTTTTTCTTAGTTCATATCTCATAAATCTACATACAGTGACATAATTCAGTAATTTAAATTTTCCATTTAGATTGTGATGTAAAAATTCTACACGCATGTAGCTCTATATAAGCTTTCAGTTTTCAGTTCCATTAATCGTAATGTACCTTTTATAACCACAAGGGGTAAGTATAATGCCTTATTTTGGGGAGCAGTGGTTTTAATGCCCTCCTCATTAAGCAAGCACTTTTGTCAGTAAAAATTGGCTTTTAATATTATTGAGTACTTTGTTATTCATTATTGTAGTATAGTAATCTGTTTTTTTATACAGTAACTTTATAGTATGTTTAAGTCCCTAACACTCTTCTTAGGAAAAAGTGGTTTGTGACATATTTTTCAATTTAACATTTATGCTTTCTAAAGGTTGCCACTGTGTCAGAAAGATCCCGTATTATGGAGCTAGAGAGAGACCTTTCACTGCGAACAAGAGAGGTAGCTGACTTGAAGCTGCATCTTGGGACCCAACAGGTCTCTGAGGATTCAAACACTACCCTTTCTCCCCTCCTCGAAGAAATTAAGGTTTTAAGGGTTCAGGTGGCTTCACAGGAAGCTAAGCAGCAAGAAGAGCTGGTGAAATACAAAGAGAACCTTGAAGCTCAAGAAAAAACCCACAACGAAGCAGTTGCCCAGCTTCAGGCCACATCTATACGGCTTTCTGGTGACAATGAGCAATTGCAGATGCGATTAAGTCATGCAGAGAAAGAGAATGCAGAGATTATTGAACTGTGGCAATCCAAACTGGAGTCTGCCATTGCCGCTCACAAGGAAGCCATTGAGGAGCTGAAGGTGTCCTTTAGTAAAGGTGCAGGTGCCCAGGCCGAAGAACTTGTAGAAACCAAAAGTGCACTAGAGAAGCTGAAGTTGGAGCACAAGGCTGCTTTAGAGGAGGCTGCAGCAAAACGTGATGCTCAAGCCAGATTTTGGAATCAGGAGACGCAGGCAATGAAAGCACATCTGTCGTCGTTGACTGAGGACAAGGAGCGGCTGGAGGACTCACTACGTTCCAGTGTTGAGAAGGCAGAGGAGCAGCACCTTGTAGAGATGGAAGATGTTCTTGGAAAACTTCATGCTGCTGAACTTCTGATCAAGGAGTTAGAAGAGAAAGAAACAATTTTAGCACAGCAGGCTCAAGACAAGGACAGGGAAACCAAAGAGCAAATGGCAGAATTTGTGGCTCTCCGCAGCCAAGTAGCACAAGGTAACCAGGAGCTTTTAAGCCTGAAGAATCAATTAGTAGTGGTTCAGAGCCAAGGAAGTGACCAAGGTGCCAAGGTGTGTATCTATTAATTTCCTGCCCATTTTAAATGCTCCATCTTAAATGTGTCTCACCTTTTAGCACAATGGTGTCCTTATTTCTTCTGACAGGGAATTATCTTTGCTGTCTGCTTATCCCCCTCATACTATAGGCTAGTGAATTGAGCTCTCAGTTGGAGGGTAGACAGCAGGAAGTCTTCTCTTTACAGAAGAATCTTACGGCTGTACAACAGGAGAAGGATGCCCTGAAGAAGGAGCTTGAATCCCTGGTGAGGCTTTTTGCTAAACGTTGGATTTAGACACAGTACCTCTTTTTTGTGATTGAAGTCACTGGTCTTTTTCATGTTGCTATGTTTTTGATGTTGTTCAATGCTCTTTGACGAACACACTTTGTATTTGCTTCATTGTAAAAAACATAAAGATTGGACAAAAATCTAAAATTCTGACTTGTAAAATTGTCTACTACAGAAAATTTGTATATAAAAGTTTGATATTTATGTATGTTTACCCACAGAAACAAAAGTTGGCTGAAAGCACGGAGGAGCAGACAAAATCAGCAAAAACTATGCAAGGTAAATTACACAAGCATTGTTCTTCATTTATCGTGATTCTTACCTGATTTTTTTGCCTCATAATCTGCTACTATTTAACTTCTTTCACTGTGCAAAGGCTTCTAGGATCTAAAATGCAACATTTTGTATATTTGCAGAAACACTTGAGAAGCTCAGTAAGAAAGAAGAGCAGTGCACATCGTTGACCACAGAATCGGAGTCTCTACGAAGTCAACTTACTGGTCAGAATATTAAAATTTCCTTCTTTCATATGAAATGCTTTACAGGTTGTATGCATTATTGCTGTAGTGTGTTAATATTTCATTCAAAATGACTTAAAATTAACTAATCTTCACATAACTCAGGGCTGGAGAGGAAGCTCAAGACTGCAGCTGAAACACTTCAGCAGCTTTCAAAGGACAAAAGCAAGCTTGAAAATGATATTTCAGACATGTTGAAGGAATCTGGTGATAGTTCAGTACAGATGACAAAAATGAATGAAGACCTCATGCAGAAAGAAAGGTACAACACTTTATTGTGCTCCATGTCATCATGTTACTCCACTTAGAACAAATAATACCAATTATGGCCAAATTTGATGCTTTCTTATTAAACATTATAATAAATATCGAAGTCTTATTGTACTCTTCCTCAACTGTCCTCCTCTTTCTTCTTCACTCAGGAGGCTTGAGGTTTTACAGAGTCAGCTAGCAGAGGAAAAGGACAAGGTGGCACACTTGAATGATCAACTTGAGCAGAAGTCCCACAAAGAACAGGAGTTAAACGAGACCAGAGAGACACATCATACTCAAATTTGTGACCTTCAGGAGAAGATTGTTAATTTGGTTAGTATTGTAGGGCTCAAAATGTTTATGCATGAAAAGTCTGTTGCCACACTACAATATGTTTACCACTCAGGGCAGTACACACTGCCTTCTCAGGATTGTCTCAAATGCCCAGAAAGAAATAGAGAAAAGGGAATTTGTGTATGTGTCTGCACCCTTGGTATGGAATATGGTGCAGAATGACTTTGAATGATTTTTTTTAAATCCAAAATGAAAAGTAATAGAGGCTAATTCCTTATTTGTTTTTATGCTGCTGTTTGTTTGTTTTTTAAATACATTCAAATCTTAATGGGACTATCCTATTAACTGAAGAAAATAAGATACTTAAAGACACAAAAATGGTTATACAGAATGTAATTAAATTATATCTTCCACTTGGGCCCCTCAGTATGTCCTTCAGGCAATTTGTACTTCAGAACATTTTGACCAATTCCTTAATGTGATTAAATATTGCTTTCTGCACTTCCCATTTTCTAGGAGAAGACAGTTAAACAGGGTGAGACCCTGATGGAGGAACTGAAAGCCTCACAAGAGAAATCCTTTTCTGAGGCTTCTGAGCTCCATGCAAAAGAAATTGAGGTATTGCAGGGTAAAGTTGACAAGTTGAAGGAGGACCTCTCTTCATCCAAGGACAAAACCCAGGAGCTGGAGAATTTGGTATCAGAGCTGCAGACATACAAGGAGCAGGCTCAGGTAAACACAAGCTGTCAAAAATGGATACATATTTCTTTAACCTGGGCATTTGTTTAATGTACATAGATTATTTGTTCCATTGCTGATTTTACTTATGCTCAATCATAATTTTGTAGATGAAAATTAGATAAATGGTGAAAGGTGGTGTTTTTGACTGTATGTTTCCTAATGTAGCTAACATTATGCCAGTATATACAACAGTTTAAACACTAAAACAATAGGAAACCAATTCCTCCAACAAAGTTAGTAGTGTTTTTTTAAATTATGTATGGATGTTGTACTTTTGATATAAATAATTTATATTGTTTTTTGCACTCCTGATTACTGTTGGATTTATTGTTTGTGAGAAGTTTCTCAAGCTGCTTTCCCCCATAATTAAGGATAAATCCTTTTCCATACTCCTTCTTTCCTCTGTTTTGGATGGCGTCTTAAGCCCCCTGCTTGCAGGGGAACACTTGATAGAATTATGTATTGTTTTTTAAGACATTTATTTATATGGTTATTATATTATTAGTAAAGTAAAAGAACTTACCTCCAAAGGGGATAATATCTGGTTGTGTTCTGTGCTAGCGCTTAAATGGATATTTGTCCATTGGGTAGGAATCAAGTTTATTTTAGATTAATATTTAGTTTTTACATACTGTATTATACTCTATTGATTTATAATGTATTTGCAATTTTGCTGTGTACCCCTGCTAGCATTATTTTTTAGTCATATTTCATTTAAGTAAAACATTTTCACTTTCCAACAAAGTGTTTTTACGTAAGTGGATTTTTACATCATAGGTGATATTCACTAGACACATTTATTCATTATATGTTTTCCATTGAATTGTATTCATTTAGAAAATAATATACATAACATATACAATAACACACAGAAAAATCTTGTCCAGTGTAAATCCACATAATAATTCAAGAGAGTGATTATATACACGGACAGCCAGCAGTCAGTCCTTTTTTCTCAGAGAAATTTCTTGGCATTTATGTAATTAATATATTTATTGATTTTAAGTAAGCACTGAAGTGAAAAGGTTTCATTATTTTTGAAAATCATTATGGTGTGTAAGTTGTGGTGTGACTTTTTTTCCCCCCATTATTTTATGCTTCTGCAGTTTAACCTTTCCAATTGCATATCACTTATGTCCATATCTGCTTGGTTTATTTTTGGATTCATCCCACTTTCCCCTGTAAATATTCCCATTCTTTTTCAACTTTATTTTCCCAGCGCCTTTCTGCTGAGCTTGACTCCTACAAGCATGATGTTGAACATTTGTCCAAAAAACTGGAAAAGCAGAGTCTAGATCTGGAAAGCGCACATAAGGAAAGTGATTGTATTAAGACTAAGAAAGGCATACTGGAGAAAAAGCTTTCGGATGTACAGAGTAAGCTCTCTGTCCTTCAGACTGACCACGACAAACTATCAGGCCAGAATGAAGAACTACTCTTACTCAGAGATAAGCTTTTGGAAAATCAAAAGGAACTACTTGCTAAGAACAAACTCTCAGATGAAGAAAGAATTGAATTAAACAAGGATTTGGAGAAGCTCAGAGATCATCTTCAGGAAATACAGACTGAAATCAAAAGCCTGAAGCATGCTAATGGGGAACACCTCATTCAAATTGAGGAGCTTCAAAAACAAAATGCACAGAAGAACGACTTGCTCCAGCAAATTGAAGCTAAAAAAAAGCAACTGCTTGAGGATTATGAAAACATCTGCAAAGAGAGAAACCAGCTTGAAGGCGACCTCAATGAAAGCAGGTCAAAGCTCACATGTGAGAAGGATAATCTGATTTTAGAGAGAGATTCTGCGAGAAATGCCAAAAAATCTCTGGATGCTAAAAATGCAGAATTACAGGCAAAACTTAAATCCTTGAGCTTAGAAAAGGAAGATCTTACAATGAAGAATACCCAACTGCAGGTCCTCACAGAAACACTGACAAAAGAGAAGATGGAAATGTCCTCTGAGGTCAATACTGCTGCGCTGGACAAAAAGAGCCTTGAGATGGTAAAGGAGGAACTCCAAAACAAGCTCAGTGTTGCAAAGAAAGACTTGGAGAGCTCTGTCCGTGAATGTGAAGAACTTAAGGCCTCAAAAATGAGCTTGGCTCAGATGCTGGAAGAGTTCAAGACGAGCAGTCAGGTGACTGATTCTGAGAGGCTTCAACTTCTGCAGGAGAAAGAAGACTTACTTGCAAACCAAAGAAAAGTCTGTAATGAGAAAGAAGGGCTCCTCAGAGAGATAGAAGACTTAAAGGAGAAGCTTAAAGTGTCAACAGAACAACTGTCTCAGTCCAATGAAAAATTCAGAGGAGCATTATTATCTTTTGAAAAAGAAAAGCAAGCATTTAGTCTTATGAATTCTGAATCTGAGATGGCTCTACATGTTATACGAAAAGAAAAGATGAGCTTGGAATCAGCACTGGAGCAACAGAAAATGGATTGTGAATGTTTAGCAGATGAGAAGGGAGAATTAGAAGAGAAGCACTTAAAAGCAATATCTGCGAAAAGTGCCCTGTCTCTTGAGCATGATAAGTTAGTTTGCGATATCCGTACAATTAAAGACCAGTTGAATAGTTACTCCAGGGATAATGCTGTCTTTATTCAAGAGAAATGTGATTTAGCTACAAGACTGGAGGAAACAATGCACAAAAAGGCTGAGATTGAAGCAGAAATCACCTCTTTGAAACAAGAAAAGGCTGACCTACAAAATGAATTGCAGAAACATAAGTGTGATATTAAACTTCTTGAAAAGGGCAAAACCGAACTTCTTCAAGAGCACAATAAAGTAAAAATGAATTTTGAGAAAGGTAATTTAGAATTTGTTCACCAGATTGATAGGCTTACAAACGAGTGTCAGCATCTGCAGTCACTTCAGACTGAGTCCGACAGCAAAATTCAGTCTTTGCAAAAAGAGAACCAGGTACTGTTTCAGGAGATCCAGGAGTTAAAATGTCAGACTGAATCAATGTCAGAAGCCAATCAGCACCTTGAGACCCAGCTCCAGGCTGAATCAAGTGAACGAAATAAAGCAGTATCTGACAAGGATGATCTTTCCAAACAAATTGAGGAGCTGCAGAAAAGATTGTCCAAAGTTACTCAAGAAAATCAAGAGATTTCTTCTAACCTTAAGAATGTCAATGAACAAAATAAGTCTTTTTTAATGAACATGGGGGCGTTCGAAACACAATTAAAGCAGCGAGAGCAAGATACTAATCAGTTGACAGAAGATAAAGAACAGCTTTTATCTAAGCTTGAAGAGATGGGGAAACAGATGAACTTCCTGACCAAGGAGAAGGAGGAACTTTTAGCTAGAGAGTGTAAATTTGAAAAGGACATTTCTTCTCGTCACACAAGCCAAGAGGATTGGCTTGCAGAACGTTCAAGACTCCTTGCAGAGGTAGACAAGTTGCAAACTATCCAGAAACAACTAGAGGTTGATGTCAGGGGCCTACAAACTGAGAGAGAGTATTTGGAAAAGCAATATAAGAACGGTGTTGAGGAGATATCAGCCTTTGCCTTTGTAAAAGAAGAGACTTCCTCCACTATCTCAAATGTAACAGCTCAGAAGAATGCTCTGCAAGTTGAGAGGGATGAAGCTACACAACAAATCAGGCAGCTTGAGTCCCAACTAAAAAATGCCATTTCTAAACAACTTGAGGTATTACTCCCCCACTAGTAATCACAGTCGCACGCATCCTTAGAGTGGCTTGGGGCTATGTCACCTGATCACTGCATGCTTGCTGATTTGTTTCCCTTTCCCTCTTCCTTTTACAGTTGTGTCTAACTTTCATCTATTGCTTACTAACTGCTGTTAATAACCCTTAGCTCCCAGCCTTTTTCCCTGTGGGCTTATAACGTGATGTAACATTTACCAAAAAGTCTTTTTGGGTTACATGATTATATGTAGGTCAATCTTTTCATGGTAACTGACGGTGGTAATTGTATAGTCAATACACTTATATGAACAAGGTAAATTTGGGGGCTTCTTAAGTTGTTGTTAAACACATTAATACAAAGGGGAAAACCCTTGTTATAGATAACAAGGATCTACTTTATGTGACTCACTAAACAGGTAATTGGTCAGTATCCGTTCTGAGGCCACAGGTCATAGACAGTTGTAGAGTTATTACTAATTTTCTTCCTGAATGTTAATCTTGTTCATCAACCAGAATATACATGAGAAATTAATTGAGATTCAGGTAACTGATTCTAAATCCACAATTAAAATGGCTAACTCATTAAAGGTGCAATGTGTAAGATATGGCCATAGTGTCAAAGAACTAGATGTTCTGTGACATTTAGTGGCAACAATTCCATAAATGAACTTTATTAACTTAAGGAACAGCATTGTTGATGTTTTTTTCATCTATGTGTTGTATTGCAGAGATAGCTACGGATGTTAGCACGCTAACCAGCTACCCCATGCTCATCATCATTAGTCAGATAGCCAAATGTAGTTTCAGCCGGGAGATGTATACAAGAGGAGAGTTAGCAAAGTTAAATTAGCTCTCTCTCCTGCTGTGTCCTGTCATAACCTGGAGTTTGAAACTAAAACCCTCGGTGTGACACAGTGTCAAGATTTAGGCAGACTTCAGTGAAGAGTAGCCTCACTACCTCCACTGTCAACGGAGCTAAGAGTCACTATAGTTACAAGGAGAGGTCATTGCAAAGCCCATGATAATTATCTCAACAGCTGTATACTGACAGCAGTAGGTTGGCACTGGTAAGAATTTGAGCTACATTCAAATTCTGTCCATATTTGACTAATTGCATCTTTAGGCGTGCACTTAATTTATTAGATAATTTTGACAGAAAATCATTGGTTAACAACCGGCACATTTCTTATTCTGGTTGGTTGGTGGTTGGTTGAGGTGAACAAGTGTTGATGTCAACCAGCCATTTGTTTTGTCTGGATATGAAACCATTGTTTTTAGTCAATATCCATTTCATGCACAATTTAGGCTACAGAGGCCTCTGGCAAAACTGCTGAGGTTCTGGAACAGCTCACAAAGGAGAAAGCCAGTTTGATGCAGGACAATAATGATGCCCAATTGTTGCTAAAAGAGCTCCAGAGTTCCAAGCAGGAGATGGAGACCCAGGTAAGAAAGGGGCCTTTGGAGAGACAGTGCTAATCTGTGAGTGTTTAATGGCTTTAACCTCAAGCAATCAATGTATGTGGGGGGGGAAAGGGAAGTTTATTGAATATTTGGTAAATTTGGTATACTGTATGTCTTGTAGTAGTCACTGTATTTGTCGTTATTGTATTTAGCTGAACAAATTGAAGAAGGATAATTCCAAGTACCAAGAAGATCTGAATGTATCCAAAGAGCAGCTTTGCACAGAAACTCAGAAGACTAAGAGTCTGTGCCAAGAAATGTGAGTATGTCCTTAATTATTATTACTGGTCAAATATGGCAGGATGTCACAAAGTCATAATTTTTAATATTTGTATATATTCAGTGAGTCACTTAAAGAAGCAGATTCTGTGAAGACACAGACCCTGCAGACGCTGAAAGAGGAGAACAACAAGCTGACGCAGGGGCATGCTAACAGTAATAAAGGCCAGAGTGAGCTTGCAAAGGTGCAACACCTATTTATTTGAGAAATTTTACAAAAACATACAAGCATCAGAACTTAATGTTTTTAACTGTTGATCTGCTGATCATTGTTGGATTTTAACTTTTCTTTTTTTTCTAGCTCAGGCATGAGCACTCTAAACTCAAAAAACAGTTAGAAGAGGTTAAGAAAAGGTAAGTGAATACAGCACGATTTTATAGTTCAGGCAGTCACTCAGTTGTGAGCAATATTTTTAAGTTATACTTTAAAGACTGTTGCCTAATACAGCACAAATGCTTCCAGCTGTGAATGATGTAATGCTGTTCTTTTCTTCTAAAAGCCTGCCAAATAATGCCTTAAGGTACCTTTTACTATTGTAATTTCAATCATCATGCATTAGTACAAACAGATTAACAATAAAATCACATTACATTTCTGTTCAACATTTTTTTCACACTCACCCTGCAAAGACAAATAAACAGGATATCTGAGTAATTCTACAGAGATGATGTCCTAAAAAAATGATATAGCCATACAACAGCAGTGTGACCGTGCCAACTGTGCACATCGGCTGTGTCACAGCTAAACAGAAAACTGTCCTGTGAATCCATCAGAGGCGGCTGAAGATCGCACTGAAACAGGAAAAGCATGTTTGAATATGTTTGTGTTTTTCGGGCTTTAATAGAAGTATCAGTATCTGAATATACTGTATGTAGAACAAATGTAATATGACCATTAAGGCAAAACAACAAAACAAACTGAGTCATTATTCAAAACGTAATTTACATTCCCATCCCACCCACAGTTTCATCTTTCCACCACTGATTTTCCATTGTTTTTGGTTATTTATTTTTTGCCATTGTCAATATGTTTATCATGATGCACTGTAATTGTGTTGAATGAATGCCAGAGAATAAATGGCTCTTAACTTTTCTCTGTCTCCTCAAACTTCTAAAATTACTATAATGGCTTCAAATACAGGAAAAAGAATTTGAAATACCTTTAGGCCACTTATTCTCTGGGAGAGTGATTGTGTACTTGAACGCCGAGATTTAGCTGGTATCGTGTCTTTGATAGTGAGAGCACCTTAAAGGAGCAGTTCGACCAGGAGAAGGCCACCCTCCAACAGTCCATCCATAAAAACAGTGCCTTAATTTCAGAAAAGGAGCTGCAGGTGGAAAACCTGAGGAGGGAGGTGAGATTCCAATGCATGGTGGTATTCACTTAGTGTGAGTAGGTATGGCAGCTTAATGACAACTGTTGTCCTTTGAAAGTATTCAAGGACAAATTCTGTGAACATGCACAGAACAATTCAGAATGAGCAGTTGGCTTATTGATGTTTCGCACCCTCAGATCAAAGTCTCACATTGCTAAACAAACAAAAATGAAAATACTGTGGACCTTGAAGGGAAATTTGCCACATTGCAGATTCTTAAAGGATGTCACTTCTAGGGCATTTTTAGTGTGTATGCAAACTGATCCTACAAATTTACCCTTGGAAAAAGAATTTCTAACATTGAACAGTATGGGTTGTCCTCTTCACAGCTGGCTGAGCTGCTCAGTGAAAGTGCCTCTATTAAGACACTGCAGAGTATGGTTCAGGCCTTGGAGCAGGACAAGGCAAACCTACAGGAGTGTGTTCAGAGACTTGAAAAGGACTTGGCTACAGGACACATCACCATTAACACGTCCTCAGGTACAAGTGGGCTTTTCTCAGGGCGGCAGCTAATATTCCTGTTAGCACTGAGGTCAGTACCCTGTGAGGTCACCACAGAGAAATCACCTGTTCTCCCTCTGCATTCCAGGGGATGCAGCTGTGGAGCAGTTAAGGGAGGATAAGGAGACGGCAGAGAGTCAGGTTTGTATGTCTCATCCTGAGTACCAGCAATCATGGGCCTTGTTAGGTTGAGGGTTTTTTTTCTATTCAGACATTCAGTGTGAAAATGCTTCCCTACCCTGTCCCACTGAATTTTCTGACTCGATAAGAAATACCATTTACATCTTACTTGGGGCAGATGTACGGAAACAGTCTTGCTAAATGCTTTTTGTGAAATGACTGTGCTGCTTACTCAGAGATTTCTCACAAATACTACTGATAAAGCAGTAGACTCTGAATTGTACAGCTTACTGTTTACTCATGTGGTTCTTACAGTATAATGTTTTGCAGAGGCGAATAGTGGTAAATTGATTTAAAAAATTTTAAAAGCATACCGAAGTGAAAGCTGTACTTGATAATGGCATGTCATTATTCTCAGAATGCTGTGACATCTAACCTGCAGCCTCCGTTTATTCTAAGATGTTATACTGTATCATCTTTGTCAGTGATGATTTGAATGTATTGTCTGACATCGAGTGGGTCCTAATTTAAATCTCAAATTTCCCCCCCCCCTTTCTCTTTCTTAAATCCCAACTCGTCTTTGCCCTGTCTCTGATGTTGGCAATGCTACACCACCATCAGGCAGCGGTTTGTTCATTTTTTTCATCAGCTTCACTCCTGCATGTTTGTCCGTAACTGTCCCTGTGGCACTTGTTATTGTCAAGTCGATCACATTGTACTTGGTGTCAGAACTCTCCAAGCTCTCTGCTAAAACTTCCTATGAAAAAATAAGAATGTTCATCCTAGCTGCTTAGCAGAAATCATATCTGTTTAAGACTACTGAGAATGCCACTTACCTTTATTGGGTGTTTTAGTGAATAGTCTAGTGACTCATTCCAAGCTTTGATTATTGTTTGGCTGACAACTCACAGAGGTGATTCAATATCATAGTCAAGATTGGGTCAAGTATTTTTGGGATTTGGCAAGTAATAAGCTTCACATAGAGACCTTATATCATTTTTAAAACAAAACATATCGTGAAAGAGAATGTCTTAATTGATATTGTTTGCCAGCACCAACACTAATGTTGTTCATCACCTTTTCAGATTGAGTTCCTGAATTCAGTGATTGTCGACCTCCAGAGGAAAAACGAGGAGCTTAAAGACAAACTGGAGAAAATGGCAGCTGCTGCTCTCAATGGAAATAATGCCAGCGAGCTGGATAACTACGACAGGTACAGCCCTTTCTCAGCAAACTTTCTTTAACAGAGTACCGGCTATCTAACAATACTTTACCACTTACTACTTTTAATCACCGGACATTTTTACACAAGGAGCGACTTTCTCTGTCACTGCAGCAATGACAAGGAACCAGTGAAGAAGAAGCCTCCCCCAAGGCTGTTCTGTGACATCTGCGACTGCTTCGACCTCCACGACACCGAGGACTGTCCCACACAAACACAGGTGCCCGACTCCCCTCCGCACACCACCTACCATGGCAATAAGGGCGAGGAACGGCCCTACTGTGAGATCTGCGAGGTCTTTGGCCACTGGACAGACGCCTGTAATGATGACCAGACCTTCTGAAGTCTATAGCACCCTTGCCTGCACAATCAGGAAATTTGCACGTCATGTTAGATTGGATAGGTGATTTTGGGTTTGTTGGTTTGTATATGGCGTGCATTTTGTGTGCTTTTTGTTGCCAAGCGTCTAAGCTGTCCACATCAGTCCTTAAGCGCTCTTATAGAAGAACAGTCTTCTCAGAATCTCTATCCTAAATGTCTGTCAACCAGAAAAATATTATACAGCAGTCAACTGTTTGTAAATGATTTTAGAGGTAAAATATTTGATATCCTGGCTTCGTGTGAGAAAGAAGCTACTGTATGTGGATGTGTAATTGTGAGAGACGCAGTGGTCTTCTTCACTCAGATAATTTAATTTATCAATATCCTAACATAGTTTGCACAGTTTATTGGGGGTTTACCAAGATAATATGGTATCAAAAGAGGAGCTATTTGAAACTGTAAATTACGTGATTAAGAAGCAAATGCCAGTTTTCACAGAAGTTGGTGAAGTATAGTTTATTTTTTTATGCTTGAAAATACTATGTACTCTTTGAAGGTTTGACAGTATGTGTGTAATTTTGTGAGGATTGATGACATGCGTGGGCTTGCCTGCTGGGGAGCAGAAACTACGTGCTGTTGAGCTTAAATATGAACTTTTACTGCACTCTTCTTGAGAGAACTGCTTACGGTTTGAAGAAAGGAGCAGTGAAACTTCAAGCACTTCACTTACTCTGACCTCATTGTTCCAGTGAAAGGGCCTTTCCAAAAATCATTTGTATGATCAATGAACTTTCTTTAAAAATGTTTGGAATATCTGTATATAAATAAAGAAATTTATGTATGAAATAAAAATCAAACATCGAACAAAAGAACAATGCACAGTCTTAGCATTTTTATTGTCAAAACATGCACACAACACGCTGCATGCGAGAACTTAGCACTGAAACCAACCAGCAGTCCTCGTGCCTCTTGTTGGTTTTGTTGTCTAATAATCAGTTTGTGGTCATTTAAAAAAGAGTTTTGCTAAGGCTCCTTCTACAACACAGCCCACCTTAAACCTTATCATTTTAGAATAAGTGTAACTGTTAAAATTGAGACACCCAAATGCCAGCAAATCAGCTGATACAAAGTAAATATGGTGTCCTCAGGGAGCCAGGGCATGTTTTTGTTTTCCACTTTGCCAATTAAGTAATCCAGCATCTCCCAGCCAGTTCACATGAATTCACCTGTGATTAAGAGAAACCTGTGACAGCCACAGAGCAACACAGAAAATAATTAAGACAAATTAAGCCATGAATGAAAGTTTGACCACGTGCTGAGACCACTTTCACACATTCATCTCCAGGTTTGTTCAGCTTATTGCATATCTCTCCTTAAGATAGCAAAATCTTGAGTTTAAGTGCGTTAAATATCATTTGTGTGAAGTTTAAACTTACATCAAACAGTGTGGATTGTTTGTATTGGATTACAACCTAGTAAGGTATTTTTTAGGAAAAAACTGAGTTTAGAAGCAAGAATTGTGTGTCAGTTGGACCAAACCTGGAAACTTACTTCACAGTGACTCATTTAGAGGAAAAACATCCAAAAGTCCTATATTTCAGTCCTATGTTCCTATAGTTCAATTTAGGTCCCACTGAAAAGTCTGGTTCAGGTGCTAATCTTGCTTCTAGATAAAACAAGCGGTTTACTTTCAGTGTTTTGGTGTGGAAGCAGAAGTTGTTGAGCCTCAGATGCTGAATGCCATTTGTGTAGCTCCACACTGAAATCCACGGTCACTGGCTGCGGCAGCACATACTCAGATTTATCTGTGAGTTCATCCATCTCGCATTCCTTTCTCCTCTTTCTTTACATACAGAGGACAACAGAGAGAATTCTTGATTTAAAGCAGACTTTGACTTGAAATTTTTCCTATACATGGGGTGCTTAAAATTTGTGTTACTGTGTGTCAAAAATAATCAAATGTGTGTTTTTTTAACCTGCTATGTTGTTTGGTTTAGTGTCACGGCCTCTTCTGCTTTTTGTCTTTTCCTTTTTGATTTTCATTCCCAGAGGCTGAAGGTGAGTGCTAAAAAGATCCTACATGAGAAAGTTTGACAACTAATAATCCTGTTTCTGTTTCTTTTATTTTCAGTTCAATTCTACTGGACAGTTTAATCTCTGTTTCCTGGTTTAAACTTTGACCCAGATTGTGTCCAAGATATTTCAGTTAATGGACCACGTAATGACCATGCTATCACAGCAAAATGCTGTTCATCTACCCATTTAGTGTAAAAACTTGCCTTGCCCTCTGTTTGCATAGCTCCCACCTCAAGACTTTGTGCAGAGCACCAAAGTCACAGAGCTCCTCGACCTTTTGACCTCTTTTGACCAAGCTTTGCAGGGGGACGTGGACAGAGCCAAGAGTTGTTCTGATGGGGGTGTCCTGGACCTGCCCTGGTACAGGTTTCTTCTTGTTCTTGTCTTTAAACTTTGGTGTAACATGATTTGATTGGAGATTAGGAAAGGTATCAAAGACGTGATGCAGTCCCGTTTTTATCTGCCAACACAGGCTTTCAGCACTTACACAGAGGTGAGGGGACACACTGGTGAGTTCACTTACTGACTGTAACTGTTCTGTGAAACTGAAAGGGCTGACTAATGCACAGGGTGTGTGCAGTCTGTCATTCAGAGGAAAATCAGTGATAACACACACCTGTGTGGCTTGGTTCTGCTGTGGTGATTGATGTCTTCAGAAATCGCAGCTCATGACAGGACCTAATATGTTAGATGGCAAAGTGTGAGTCCTGACACACTGCATCTTGATGTTGCTTCCCTAAACCTCATCTCCTATACCTTATCCTTTTCTAACCTCAGGAAAAGACCTCGATGGAAGAATGTCTTTACCTTCTCCAGATGGCTAACACTGTACATTTGTGTGTCACTTGAAGTCCATGGCTTCTGACCACGGCAGCTTTGATGTGCTGCGTTGTGACACTGTGGAAAAAGATGTCAGAAAAGAACGGAAAAATTGTCACACAGTCAGAGACACATCATTAAGATGATGAGAAATGTACGCTGCAAAGATGGATTTATAGCTTTTCTCATGGTTTATGGTTACAGGTTGTTGTATGTTTTGATTCACAATGCTTGAATTCTTTGAAGTTTCCTTCTTGTTTGATTCGGCTTTGCCTTGTTCTTGCTTTGCCATTTCTTTCAAAGCATTATTTGGCTTTGTATTATATCTTTAAAGAAATGTCTCTTTGAAGCTACCTCTCCGATGCAGCGAGTTTGGGATCAGTTTGGAAGCCGACTGGCTGTGGAGTCACATGGTTTTCACACCATGTCTGAGCATAAATTCCATTATATCTATCTACAGTCATATCCATGGTATGTCTAAGTCCTTGAAATGGCACCTGTTCATTTCCCCCTATTAAAAACTTCCAGAATATATCAATGTCTCTCATTTAACAAGTTCAGCTAGTGGACACATGGTGTCTCCTGGAGGTTTCCACACCAGTGTAAGCTGAACATTCCAAACTGGACTGGCTTCCGAACTACAGTATTTGTGATCATACAAATCCTGCTAGTACGCTCATCCCTTAAAAGAGGAAATAAATGTGAAAATGAGTGGTGAACATTGAATGTCATTCTCTGCTCATACATTGTTTTTAACAGTGAGGCTCATATTCACATGGAGCAACGAGAAGAAAAACACATTCTTGACTTGGGGGGGGGGGGACTTTAGGGAAGCCATTTATAATAATGGTTGATAAGGGATCAGTATAGTCATTCAGCTTAAAGGTTTTCTGACAGTAAATTCTACATAATCTGATAAGGAGATTTTAAAAGTTAAACAGGATTCATAACCAAACATTTGTTTCGAAAGATCTTTATATATTTTCTACTTTTTTTTCTTTTTCTCTATGAACAACCACTTCAGCTATCTCACGGGTTGTTCTTGTTGTGCAGTAACCTGTGATCACAGACGTGAAACCTGAGAAAGTCAAACGAGGTGTCTCATTATTACCACATGCAACATTAGATTAGATTTCCTGAGCAAGCTCGTCTGTTTCGGATGTGCTTTTTTTCACCATGTTTGCTCAGTTAACATCACTGTAGGGTTTTTGTCTGTCACATTAGCTGCGGCTGCTGCGTCACATGCGGATTCAAATTTCTGTCAAAAGCTCCACATCAGAGAACGATTTCCTCACTTGAAATGATGTCTGTGCAATTTTCCTTTTCTCTATCAGCGTCTAGACTCTTTTTAAAATTTATTTTTAGATGCAAAATGACGCACGTATAGGTAGCTGTGCACATAGAGCAAATGCAGATGCTCAACTGTTGTATGTTGAAATTAAACCCCACGGTGTGTGATGACATGTTGAATCTAATTTTAAATCACAAAATACCTTTATGTCAATGTGAATGTGAATGTGACAAGATACATTCTCCAATCCCTCATTGTAAAATATTGCTGCTTTTTGTTTCCTCAGACACCGTGTCCTTTTGCTAAAAGGGTAAATATAGAATGAGGACTATTGGAATTGTTTGAGGTTGAGACGTCTTTGCTGCCAAGATGGACAAGAGGAATGAAAACATAGAAATTTACTTTTTAAATTCTTAAATGGGAACACGTGCATGAATTAGCCATTTCATTAACAAAATGAATCTAAAACAGTTAAATGTCAGCTCACAGTGTCAAACTTGAAGTTTGGGAGGAATTATAGGACGGATACATCACCGGCTCAGCGAGTGTTTGATGACTAAGGAACTCGTATGTGATGAAACGGGCTATAGGTGACAACAGGAAAGTCAGGCGTGTTGTCATCCACCCTCATCAGGGGGTCTGAGATTCCCTTCATCCTGCCCATGCTTACAGCGACTAATGCCCGGTCCAGTGTCAAACCTTCACAAAAGAACGCAGCCATGAAATTCTTAACTGTCATCCCACTTTTGATAATGGGTTAAATGACATTTAAAAAAGTTTAAACAAGAAAGAAATAAAAGTATGCAGCGCAGGCCTCAGTCTCACCGCTCATCTTGGCTAAGCCACTAAAACAACGTCTTTCCTCAGGGGAGATCCTTGTGAAGTCCAGGTAAGCGAGCTTGAGACTGTCCACGGTCAAGCTGGGGTAGCAACACGCGGGACTGCGGGGTTTCCTTCCAGAGCCGGCGTCATGAGGAAGGGGAGTGTGCCGACGTTGGTCAGCAGGGCCTTCTGGTCCTCAAACTCACCGTCACACAGGTCCAGACACACCAACTGTGGCCTGAGGTCAGAGACAGTCATTAGCACAGATAAAAACCCACAGCTGCTTTTCCGTCATTAAATATTATGTGCATTCACTTTAGTTTTCATTCCAGATGTCCTGATACTTGGTCCCCTCCATTTCCCATAACTGTAACCTTATCTTTTTTAGACCTATGCTTCCTCAATGCTTACCTCTCAAACGCCATAAGTCCAGTAGGTGATTTATGTTCAAAATTTGTACCTGTTTTTACAAATAAATGGAAACCAGCTGAAAAATATACCTGCAACACAGACTGTGTGAGTCCCAAATACTATCCACATCAAATGTTGAAAGTGTGTCTCTATGAACAATGTTGAAAACTTTGTTTCAGTGTTATGTTTTTTTAAAATAGTTGTGGTAAAGGTCTGGTTCAGCTTTGGGACATAAAACCCATGCATTATGTGCAGCGCAGCAGGAGAACAATTGAATCATAACAGCTCACTGAATTTCCACTATTTTCCTTTTTTTCCCCAGAAATCCCAGATTAAAAATTTAGAATTTAGGATATTTTCTTAAATTAAGGCAACTCGTACTAACAAAATATTCTTTTGTGTAGATGGTAACAGTAATATTTCTATAAAATAATTAGGTGAATATATCTTGAAATGTAAGTTTGTGGCAGGCATACTCGGCGTTGTGAGTAGTGACGTGAGACATCTACCCTTGCTAACGGTGGTCTCTCGCCTGAGTGTCACAGAGTCACATCCAGTGGCAGAGTATTCCAGGGCAGGGGCAAAAATAATGACAGGGCACTTTATCCTCTTTGTCCACCCGAAGGGTTATGTAGGGTATGTCTCCATGGTTTGCAGAAATATTGGATTGCAACGTCCTATTCAGATGGCTATGTTGGTGTCCAAAAATTTCTTCACATGAAAATCTAAAAGATGATATGATCGGGTCTTAATTACTGATCACAATACAAGGGAAAAGTATCTCAATGTCTTTTTTTTTAGACTTTTGATATCCATAGAAAACATTGTCACATCATGCATCTGTGTGGCTTTACAATTCTGTCTAATTGATGATTAAAGATGCAAAACTTTAGAAAATCATTCGAAGGTCATATATTTTTAATTTGAACCTTTAAAGCTTTCCTTTAATGTTATCTGACATAATGGGAGAGTGAAACCACATGTAGTAGATGTGGTTCCTGTGTAGGATCAAGATATTCCCTGCAGCGTCAAATGCAGTCATCACTGTGTCATCACCATGCTGACGGAAACAGTTTCCTTCTGCTCTTTATGATTCAATAGCTGTTTAATGATAAGCTGCAGAGAAATTTTTGCATGACTTACCTTCAGCTTGCTTGGAAAGTTTGAGCGGGGATTTCTGTGATTCCGTTGCTTTGACAGCTTTAGCAGGTCGTTGTCGATGAATGACATGACCTGGGAAAAACATTACATGGAACTTTCAAAATTTGTAAAAGCATCATGCATTAACTGAAGTCAGCTGTAGAGTTGCAGACCTTGGGGCTCCTCAACCCTAAGAGGAACCTCAGACAGATTTGGGTTCTGCTGTTTTGTTTGTGTCTATTTTTGGAGGTTTTTGGCTTTAGAGACACTCAAAAAGTTTAGAGATATTGTAGAATATTGTAGAATCCCAGAATGACAGATGAAATGGAAAGTCGCTCCGCGTGTACCAGGGTAAACAAAATTCAATCGCATTTTGTTCTTTCTGAGGTTACTTAAGTCATACTTTTGCAATAAGAAGCTAGTAAACTAGTTGTTTGAATTTCACATTTTTTATAAGCTATAGAAATGTCAGGGATCGCATATTAAAGCACTTATATGAATGTCAAATTTCGAATTTTGGCTTGGTGAGAGCCAAAGAACTGACACCTGGATACACATACACCATTGTCCACGATGCGGAGTGTTGTAAAGTGATTGTAAATGAAGTCAGCATGGAGACGTTCAGGTGTGAGCACAGCCGGTTGTCACAGGGACGCAGCCTGGAGGCTCCACGAGTCATCGTGATTCCAAAGAGAGCGATGGCAGCTCAGCAGATCTAGGAGGGCATCCATGTCCTCAGAACCTGCTGCCTTCTGTTTTACTCTGAGAACACAAACTGTACCGTCACTATCTTGCTGAATGCAGCATGCAAAGAAGCACCGATGATGGGTGTGATCACCCTGAAAAAGTAAGACTCACCTGAGTGCCACATCCACAAGGAGAGTCATTCAGACACAGGTGTTCAATCTGCTTCTCTGATTCAGCGGACAGCGTGTTTGCGCTCATGCCTGCAAAGAGTAAGATGTGTGTAAACTGACTACAGCGTACGTGTGGTCAGTCAGGGAAAGGCCTCTCTGTTACAAACGGTGGTGGGTTGCCTGGCAACAGCTGGGGCTCCCTCCAGGAACGCCGCAACAATTTAGGGCCAGTCACCGCCCAGATTCATCCGTACAGTTAAAAAGAAACACAGAAAAAAAAGCATGAACAATCTCAGAAAAACAAAACAAAGAGGAATAGGCAAAAGTCAAACCTATAGAGTATATCCCTACTCCTTTATGCCATACCTACTTTTAACTCATGTTTTATACAAATATATTCTTACTTTGATTTCCAACCAGTTTCCAACTAGTTGATAAACTACCAACCATCCCTCGTTCATTTGTCACCCAAACAATAAATAGATACAGTAGAAACCGTAGTTTCCTTTAAACACAAATATGAACTCAGTCATGCAAGATGAAAATGTACATCCCTAACACAACCTTTCTTCTTCCAAATACAGTGCAAAAATATCTTTTTAAATCAATTAATGAAAACAAAGAAGAAGAATTGAAGATTGAGTGCGGGATTCAGAAAAACCCATTGAAATGAATATTTTCCCTTTTTGCCTGGAGGACCCCAATTATTCACCTGCTTCACCTCATGTAGACACAGTTGTGTTTTTTTGACATGTTCTTCCCCCCCCCCCCCGTAAAATCAACAATGAGCTAATTGGCCTTGTAATCACTGAGGTGCTGTTTGTTTTCTGGGTATCTCTCATTCTGCATTTCCTCTGATATGAATTTCCACCATTGCTGAAGATCCAAAAAGTCTGATCTGTCTTTGGATCATTACCGTCTTGCCATGGTGAACACATCAGGTCTGCATGTATACACTCTCAGTCTACCAAATTGTCTGTGGCATATGACAATCAATCCTCATCAGACATCAGAGATGACTGTTTTTGTCATTCAATTGATAGACATCAGATTTGTGAGATGCCTTTGTGGCAGTTTGCCCTGCGCCCCCACATCAAACCACATCTAACCACATTAAAACACTATGGTAATCAATGCCTTACCGTTGCAAAAAAGAAACATTTACAACATGATGGTTTTGTGCAATAATGCCACACAGGCATAATTTGCGTGGCATCCAAAAAAAAAAGAAAGCCTGAAAGACTGAAAAGCTTTAAAGTGAACTGCCTAAAGCCTAAAATTAGCTTTTAAGCAATGTTTCCTGACAGTGTTTTATTCTCTGGAAGCACAGAATGCAGAACTTCGATCAAATTGAAAGTTGCATTGGAAAAGTCAAAACTCCATTAACACTGATTATATAGATAATATTTCTTTTTTTTGGGAGACATTGATGAAAGTCACAAGCCAAAACATGCCGTTCGGGAAATAACTTTTCTACTTCCCTATTCCTTCCCAGGAAAATCTGGAGCTTTGACTCTGTGATCGTCTTTAGACATGAGCAAGCTTGCTTTGCTATGCAGATGATTTGGTGTTTTCTGTGTGTGATGTTCTGCAGAGCTCCTGCTTTTCTGCATTGTGATGACAAACATCACCTCAATGGCCTGTCGACCAATTGAGCTGACTGCGTTTCAGAGGAACCTGAAGGACATAGCGATTGCCTTTGGTAATCTAAAAACAGCTGAAACAATGTATGTACATAATTGTATAATATTTAAAGAACACGTTTCTTGTTTCATGTTATTTTTATTTGAGTGGTAAAACCAGTTCATGTAGCTGAGCCAAAAGATACAAGCTGACTTCATACTGTGGACTTTTTTATATTACACTTATGACATCTGACAGCCTCTGAGCTCTTTTGTCCGTCACTGACTCACTTCTCCTCTAGGTCAAGCACGTGCTTAATGAACTACCTCCAAGAATCGTCAGTGCTTTCACCGCGGATCGCCATCACATTATCGGCAACATTACAGCCTTTAACACTCAGTTTGAAGCAGCAGTGAACAGAAGTCAAAGCAACAATGGGGTTGTAAAACTGTGCCACAGAAATGTAACAACTCGATTTCGCTAAGAAAATGAATGGCTTCTGTATCATTTACTTCTCTAGACGGTGGGTGGACTATTTTGCAAATACCACCCAAAAGTGTGTGAAAATGTACTTATTTATCTAATTATTTATTGATCTGTTATTTAATGTTTCATATATTTATTTGTAGCTGCATATTTTTGTCATTTATGGTTGAATATTAGTGTTTCTCGTCGCCACTCTTGTGCTGCTCCATTTTGACCACATATAATATTCGAGATGACTTTCCAAATCCCAAATTTATTTCAAATAGATGATACAATATTGTCTGTTTTTAGAAACTTGGATTTCACTGCAAGAGGACTGTTCTTTTTTTTGTATCATTGTTATTAATATTATTATATATTGATTTAGAGTGTGCCTCTGTGGTGTAGAGCGTCATACTTTATACATCATAATGTACACAACACTATACTTGTCACCACCAACACCCTCTCCTACCTGATCGCAATCTCACATTTAATCTGTAATATGGTTGTTCTATCATTAGGAGTTTTTCTATTATGTTACCTGTTCCAGTGTACCTCAAGTTAGAACCTTGGGCTGCTGACCACCTTCTCTCTGACCCCACCCATAGTAAATCTAATTCAAGTCTTTACGCCAGGTCTTGATCTTCCAAGTCATTTAAAATAGTGACAACTAGCAAACATGCTGATGTGTCCGTATACGATGGTTTGAATCTGAATTTGGTTTTCACAAAAACAGAAATTTAAACATTCACTTTTTATGATTTAGACATTTTGAACAAAGGTCAGGGTCACAGTGACCCCTAAATCTTGTGAGCTCAATATCTCAAGAATGCATTGAGGGATTTTTATTAACTTTGGCAGAAACCTACATTTGGACTAAAAGGGGAATTGTTTAAAAAGGTCACTGCAAACTCTTATATTGTGATATTGCTATATAGTGGAAGTTTTGACCAGTGTGAAAAGGGTATAAGAAACAAAACCTTGTCTCTACCTTCTGAAACAGGGCTCTTGTGCGTAAATTCAATAAAATTATATATTCCCCCCTACAATTCAAATTATCAGTACTCTTTACTTCCTCTCCCAATATACTTAAGAAAACAACCTCTGCTCCTAAAACATCTGCCCCAACCTAATTGGTTTTGCCAAAACTCATGTTCACGTTTGCCTTACTAAAAACTGGGTTACCCACTGATATGACACACTCCACTATCTTCATTTGACCAACATTACTAACATTAATATTTCTTAGTGTCTCCTACATCCCCATCTTGTGTTTATCTTATAAAACAATTTTTTTCCCCACACATAAAGTTTACAAGAAAACATGAACCCTAAACCTTTGAAAACAACAAACACACCACCCTAACACTTCTTCTTGACCCACCACTTGACTTGCGGGGTCGTCTTTTAATGCCTCGCGGAGGCACGTGACAGCAGGGACAGTCCGTTATGTTTGAGTTCGGTTTACATGGATCAATCCTGTCTTTTTATGCACTTATTAATCAATACCTTTTTCCTTGTGTATTTTCTGTTCTAGCTTCATTCTAGTTGCCTAAGTGAACCAACTGAGGTACTTAGTTTTTGTTGTTTGTGTAAGGTTTGTTTGGTTTTCTGTTTTTCAGGCGTAGGGCCACATTGTTGAGAGGCCAGGCACCTATGATGGGGTCCTGCTTGTCCTGCGTGCTGCGCTGGAGGCGAGCAGTGGCAGCCAACCGCGAGTGACCTCAGCTCACCTTTTTAATTTTTACTTCACTGGACTGGCAGCTTAAAGATGTATTGCACATAATTTTAAACTTTGTATTAGGCCTTTTTAATAATTGTAAAATTGAAAAATAAAAGTATTTCCGTGTTGCTGATTTGTTTATTATTTATTGTTATTTTTTCTCAGCGGCCCCAGTTAATGCCTTACTCAGTTTAATAACGTATTTGATTGGTTTGGTGAAAGATAGTCCTCTGTGTGTCTTTTCATTTGTTAAGATATACCATACTATATATTTCATTGGAGATATTACTGCCTCAACACACACTCACTGATGAAGTCCCATCTGTCTTCAAATATCACACTTTTAACTGCAATCATTTGTGTGACATATAAGAAATAAAGCATTTAAGAACATTTGAAAGCCTGAAAAGTTGCCCAGGAAGAAGCGTGTACAATTAAAAATTACATAAATTTAAAATGGTTCAATGGGTAAAATCAGGAATATGCACAAATGCCATGTCTGTAATCATTTATAACTGTTTAAAAATAAGAGATACAAATCTCACAGATAAAGATAATACACTAGGAACAAGAATATATGATTACATTTGATAGGGTAAATGAGTGACTATGACTCAATGTGAAATTTACAATAAAGCAAAAAAGTGTAAAAATTTTCCTTGTCTTTTCTGATCACAAAAGATGAAAGCAGAGCATTTCTTTTCCAGAGAGTCCAAGTATGACTTTTTCTGTGACAGCCCCATTGAAACGCAGAGGAAATATTGATATGTTGATCTTTATCTTCAGAGTTGCAATAAAAGCAATCCTTGAACGACGGATTAGAGTCACATCAGAGAACCCGCTTCCAATTAAAATCTGCTGTCGTGATGGACCGACATATTGGTAAGCATCTTGAAATGTGGTTAATAGTTGTGCTGTGTGTACTTTTATATCAGGCAGTCCTAGAGCTTGAGTATTTGTGGATCAATTTGCTAAAAAACCCACTGCAGATCATGTCTGTGTGTGTATGTGTATGTTGTACTTCCTATCTGGTGAGGACATTTTCATCGACAAATTAAGAACATCTTGGAGACCTTAAGGAAAGTTGGTGTCTTTAAACACTCAGAAGGGCTGTTCTAAAGGTTAAAACTGGACATTAATGATAAGGTTAGAATTTAGTTTAGGGTTAGGAAATCTGTGATGCTTTAGTTTAAGGTAAGCGACTAGGAAATGCCTATCAGTGAGTTTTAAAAATACAAATATGCTGCTTTGTGTATCCAAAACTAATTAGTCTCTACTGTGCGCTCTTTTATGTCACTCTTGTAGTCTTCGTCTTCCTGTGCGTGCTCATTGCACAAGCAGCCTGCACACCTACTGGAGATGCGAAAACCAGGGCCTTGAAAGAAACCATCAAGATGACGAAGAAAAGCATACAGATCTCTCTGAGCCACCTTGTACGTCACTTAATTATTATTACTATTTACTTACGAAACCAGTGGCTATTCACATGCAGGGATGAAGAGTACTCTATTGTTATTACTGTAACATCTTCATGCACCAAGTACTTTCTAAAGTTGAATTGCTTTTACTTCCAATTGACTTTTCCACTAATGTTTGGGATAAGAATTTCAGCTTATATCCAATGTTGGCAGGCCTACAGTCAAAAGAAATATTAGGTGTATTTTTTATGTTAATTTAAGGAGTGAAAAACAGAATATGGGCCATTTAATGTGGCTCCCATTTTTCATGGGCTCTAATCTGTGTGCAATTATTTGCAGTGTAATATACAGTATATATTAAGATAAAGAAGTTCAAATGAGTAACATTACAAAACAAAGTATTCCAAATAAGTCTGTGAAGATTCTCAGTCATCCAGGTCATGGTAGTCTTTGTGTTTAAGTTGAAGGCAACTGGACTTCTGGTAAGGTGTGAACGGTGGCTACGTTTTCTGGCGAGGGATTTCAAAACTGCATTGTATGTGTCCTCCAGCCAGGACTCAGCAGTCCACTTACACTTAAAGGAGAAGGGACACTCCTTTGTGGATGAGAATGTGCATGTGCTGGACAGGGAGGAGAGATGGTTTGAGAGAGGAGTAAAGGAGGCCATCTATTTCAAGCTGGAACAGCCATCACTTAACAGAGGAGGAGGCCTCAGACATCAACTGTCTGCCACATACAATGCAGTTTTGAAATCACTCCCCAGGAAACTTACCCACAGTTTACACCTTGGCTCATGTGATAGCAGGGACTCACATGATAACCAGGGGGGAGTGACAACCCAATTTATGGGGGATGGATCTGGGTCACACAGATTGGAGGCGGGGCTTTGTACACTTTGCCCACTACCCTGAGTAAGAAAGATCCTCCACAAGGTTAAATATTGGGGACTCCCTACTAGAAACTTAGAACTGAAGAAGCCTCGTGGATGAGAGGCAAGACATCTTCAAGGAATAATAAGAAGTCTAGTTGCCTTCAACCTAAACACCAACACTATTCCAAGTAAGTCACAATTACATTCCTCACCAATGTGGACATATACTGATGAATCCCAACTCTTGCAGGATACACCCGGACCACTTCCCATTATTTCCTGCCCTTCCCTGAACATCACAAATCTGATGGGGCAGGAGCCTCTCACCGTGCACAAAATCTCCTCCGTCCGCTGCTACCTGCTGAAAATATCCAAGGTGACCCCACAACTGACATCTGAACAGCTGAAAATCTGCCAGTACCTTCAAGATATGGAGCAACTGACAACTGGCCAGATAGCCAATCAGGACTGCAGCCTGCCCGTCTTTGAGCAGGACATGGACAGTTATGTGCTTCTCAAATGTGTGCTGAAGCAGCTGGACGACATGCTCGAAAAAACACCCTTATAGCGGCTGCCATGAATGTATTTATTCACTTAACATTTGAACTTTGAGTCATTGAAAGAACCAGACAATTTTGGTGATATAGTTTTATACAGCATGGATGAGAGGGCGAACTTTCTCTTTAAGCTATTTGATAGTTTATATTCACTGATAAATTTATATGAATATTTATTCAAAAGTGACACATAATAAAAGTAAATTAAATTCAAGAGTTGTTTTGTTTTGTTTTTGCTTTTAATGTGATTTCTAAGCCATCTAAGGCAATTTGCTGACATTTTGGAACTTGGGTAGGACAAAAAAAAAAAAGTACACTGAGATGCAGCATAAGAAAATATCTTTAATTCTTATAACAAATCAAATACAATACTATATTTGGGGAGAATCAAGCTTGGCAGATCCAATCTGCAATGATATACTGTACATCATCTGGAACCACCCTTTCACCCTCTAAGAAACTCCAAATTAAAGTTAAAAATACAACCTGATATGACAAACATTTTAAAATTGCAAGATGAAAGAAAGATAATAAAATTACCACACATACCAAAATGCAGTTGAACATTGGGACCATCTGTCATAATTTAAATATTGTACTGAGTCTGTCTTTGAAAGAAAAAAATAATCAAAAAACAAAAGATGAATAAACACTTTTATCTACAATAATGGCAATTGTGGCTGCAATCAGATGTGTATTTTCATTTTCTTGCAGTAATCATAAGTTGTTTGGATAAATGCAGCCATTAAAATTTACAATTGACGGAAAATAGCCCTTGTTTCATTTGTTTCTGTGTACAAAGGCACAGAAGTGTTTCTCCCATTTTTAAACAGGTAAATTCTCTATACATTGTAAAAAGTAAAATCTCTCGTTAAAAGATGTTTACCATCCAAAATAAAAGACTGCACATATGGGCTATCAGTGGCTATCCTAAAGTCAGAGTAAACATACTGCGGTTGTTCTACTTAACAAGGAGTGCTGCACCACACGTTTAAAAATAAAACACCACGAATAGTCAGCCTACAGAGATTAGGAGTAAGGGCACTTTGTTTGATCTTAAGGCTGACGTGCATGAGACACCTGGAGTAACTCTGTCAAATATGATTCCAACAACACAGAAAAGTAAACTGAATGAACAGGTAAACTATTCAGATATGGCTTTTTATCGATTTCTCTGTGTGTGTCCTTTAACCTGCACACTTGAAGACAAAATCTTTCTTAGTCTAAAGGCTCCTCACTCCATTTGTTCAGAGTTGAATAAAAAAATATCAATACGCTGACCAGCGAAGCCCTGAGTGACCAACAAAGAAAAGACTGTGTGCTATGATCATGTGACACTGTACATATGGCAGCAGCATGTATATGAGCTGTGCCGCTATTTTACTTATGCTCCCTATGAGGGCTGTGAGTAATATTACTTTATATGCTGTATGCTGTCCAGTAGGAACCAGTCCAGAAGACATGCATGTATGTAACATGCTGTTATGGTTGAACGGAGTGGACCTGGGCACAGCATGCAAATAACGAAGGTAAACATTAAGTAAGGACAGAAAAAACACCAGGAAACTACTATCGTTAACTGACAAAATAACATTCAACTGAGTGAATGGAGAACACAACAAAGCTCTCACCTTTCTTGTACTGACGAAGCACAGGCCAGTCCACTAGTAGTCAACTGGATCGTATTTTAGGTGATCCCTAAATTCTCCTCTACAGCATCCAAAAAAGACAAACTATACTACCATGTAGTCTGAAAAATCCCATGTTCACCTCATCCAAAAAAAAGCATCAAATCCAAACACTTTATACATCTCAGAGAGAACATATAAGTAAACACTCATTTCCCTTTTAAACACAATTCTGTGCTGTTATATTCTAAAATGAATTCCAATTTATAAAAATTAAAATAAAGTATATATTATTTGTAAAGCAAAATCCAAGAACCACCTTCAAATAAAGCATTTAGAGCTTCACTTTATTGTAGGTGAAGGCAGTAGTATTTCCTGTTAGTTAAACCTAAAATCATATAGGCCACTTTTGTGTAACTGGTCTGAGTGTGAGGCCAAATGTGGGCTGTTTGTATCCTTCCCAAGAATCAATGTACAACAAAAAAAAAATGTGTGACAATGCTAACTCCTTAAACTTATTTTCAAGGAAGTAATGGCTCTGTGGAAGAGGGGGTGACTTAAGGAAAACTAGTCATGTGTTCTTTGTTTGATTGCTGTTAAAGGGGTCAGTTGGCTTTGGGGTAACCTCACTTCCTCTGCCAGAAGGTTACACATCTGTCTGTGTGACGGCACGGATGGCTTCCTCAGGCAGCAGAGATGGATCAGTAAGAATGGAGGTGGCTGTGCTCAGCTGACGAAGAGTACCCAGCACCACTGGAAAAACAATAAATCGAAATTTACTGCCCAATATACGACTGCTAAAGACAGCATTTTGAAGTCAACGGCCTTGTTTTGGGTCCTTTAATGCGACACATTGATTCCCAATTTTCAAAGTTCATTGTCATTGGGTGCAAAATAAAAGGACACACAAATTGGAAAGCAAGGCCTTGCTTAGTAACGTCCCTAAAAAGAGGTGATTTTCAACATTTCCCAGGAAAATGTGGGCATATGTGTCAGTGAACAGAACTATTTTCAATACTTCTTTATAAACATTCAACATGCTATACAAAACCTTTTATCATGCTGAGAACAACAACATGGTGCAATATTTAGAAGAGTCTGATAACATAACCACAGGACACGGGACCAAGCTGAATCATTACATTTGACAGGAGAGCCCCACAAGAAAATGAGATGCAATGTTTCAAATCATGTCATGGCTGAATGTTTGGTTGAGGCCGAGATAGTGAAAGAGAGACACACAGGTATCTGCATCAGGAAGGAAGTCCCAAATGATTCACAAATACTGATTGTTGCTGTTGCTGTTAGTAGTGTGTGTGTGTCCTTAACTTACTGGGTCTGAGTGCTGGAAGGGAGCAGTAACTTTCCAGCCATTGCAGTGTGGTTTCACACAACTCTTCTCTGCTTGTAGTGGACACCATTCCATTGAATGAGTCAAAGAGGGGCTTGATGATAATGCTGAACTATAATGGAAGATGGTCAAGGACCACTTATACTACAGTGAGAGAGACAAATACAATTCTGCCTGACCAGCTGTTATCATTCCCCATCAAATAAATATTACATGATTTCCAGTTCTGGAGAGTGCGGTTCTTCACATATTCATTGAACTCTTGAGTGTGGTCAAAACGAAGCCGCCTCACAGGCACCCCCGTCGGCGGCAGCTGCTCCTGACACAAGCTGTGAAAAAAAGCCCTTTTAGTGTCTGTCCTGCTTTCATGTATCATGAAATTGGTGAAGTGCTCGACAATGTAACATACTTAATGGAGGTGTTGAGCTCCACTACCTCCTCTCGCAGCCTCCTGACCTCTTCCTGCATCTGCTGCCGCTCCTGCTGGAGCTTCCCGATGTGCTCCACTGTCTTCTGCAACGTGACTGCATTGCTGATCTAAAATGCACAGGTTAATGAACATGGTTGAAACGGAGAAAGCAAATTAAAAATCTGGAACAATATGTGATCAAGTGCAAATATCACGACTAAAAAAGTCCTGGTGTTGTACTGAGACACACAGGTACACGGACTCACGTTTGATTGGGACTTTAGAGTGGGGACCAGGTTGCAGAGTGTTTTAAAGCCGATTTTTATGTGGGTTCGTCTCTTTTGCTCGGCAGATATGTGTGTTGTCCTCCGGCCCTGTCACACAGCAGCAGTGCAAATATTACACAGAAACGTATTTCAAAGAAAACGGGGACATGCTACTGATGTTTTTGAGCATGTTTTAATGTTTGCCCGGTGTTAAATTCAGACTGTGTTCCAAGTATAAATTTCAAGAACAGCCCAAGCTTGTGAAAGCAGTAGATGATGTCACTAATATTATAATGAGCTTACAAAAATAGGGTGATCATAATAGCATTTGTGTTAAAAAATATAAATACAGACAAACCTGATTTTGTTCATTCTTTACCAAAGGTGTGCTGCTGATCAGTGACTGCGGACTCGGAACTTGATCTAACCCACATGGTGAGCCTTGGCCTGATCCTGGCTGATGGTGACCTGGGAACACAAATAAACGTCTATGCTTGGACTGGAGTTTTGATATGCGTTCTGGGTAAAACGAGCACTCACCAACACTCGAGGTGGTTTTCTGACTTTTGCGGCTGGAAGAGTAAGACTTCTGTTTGGGGACAATCGGCTGGGGAGTCTTCTGTGCGTGAGGCACAACACTAAATCCAGGAGCCTGAGAACAAGCAGATCGTACAAACTTAAATAAAGTCATGCAAGATCGAGAACCAAAACAATAAAAATATGTTCAATCTTGACTTTGCACTTTTAGTTTTAGTTTATTCTTTACATATGAGAGTTAATTTTAAGATGCATTGCGGCGTAATGAAAAAATTAAGCAGTAAGAAGGACAGTGATCGAGCTGAAAACATACCCCTCCGTGATGAGGAGTGATAACCACTCCAGTGTTACAGACCACATCGGCTTTCAAAGGTGTTGGTGTAACAATCACAGCATTACCAGGACCTGTGAAAGGGGCTACGAGGGTGAACAGACTGTAAGGCACGACAGTATGTGCATCAGTATTGCCAAGGCACAGAATAAACTCTGTGGTTGGCTCACATAAATCCTCAAAATATTCACAAGTTTAATCCATGTGCACAGGTCTCTGGTCAAAAATGGCAAAATTCAGAGAGAAAATGAAATTTACAAAGACACGGTAGTTACCGAAAATTGCAACACCCACGACATTTCCTGTCAGCTCCTTAAAACAGAACATAACCTCCCCCAACACAATAACACGCAAACAAAAGCAAAAAAAGAAGTATATTTACAACACGTTTTGTTAAAAAAAGAAAAGAAAAAATCCTGAGAATGTGATGACATTTTGTAGATTATCTTGCTTGCAAAATAATAATAATAAAAAAACAAAACATTTTTAAGCTGTGCCAGCTGTGGTGACTCAGCATGCACAATCACACATCACAAATGTTTTTAATCAGTATGACTGAATCAGAAAGACTTGAGCGCTATCGTGTGGTAATGGACTTAAAATGACACAGCTCCACTTTCAGAAAAACAATTAATTCACACTCTCCAAATGCACTGACATCTTTATCTGGAGTTGATAAACTACAGACCTGTGAGGATGAGGTGGGACGAGGGGAGGGTGGTGGCAGCAGCAATCCTTTGCACAGGTCGGGTTTTTTTGGCACTAGATGACCGGAAGGCGTGAGGCAAGGCAAAAGTCTGAGGCTGCCGGACAGAAGTGCTTGCCAAAGGGGCCAAGGGTTGGAGCTGAGGTGGAGGAGGTGTAGGTTGTGTGGATATGGAGCAATAATCTGTGCCATGGCAGAAGGTGGTGGCCGCATCGCTGGGCGTGGCGGTAGAGACGGCCGTGTGTGTGATCACTGATGGCGCCTGAGCTTCACCCAGAGCTGAGCTGCTGTTCAGTGGTGAGGGAACCATGGCTGTTGCCGACGCTATGTTCTGACCTGAGAGGCACTGTGCCAGAGGATCATGGGAAACTGAGGAAACCACTGCTTGATTACTGGATTCCACCTGGCCAGGAAAAACAGGCATGTAGTTTTGCAGGTAGGCAGCATCTGCATCACTGGTGCCAGTCGGACTGGTTTGACTGGTCATTGCAGAGGGAATAGGGCCAGGGTGGGAGATATGGTTGGTTGGGAGTTGCATGGAAGACATTAATTGGGCCTAGCAAGGAATGACAAAGGAAACAAACACATTTAACAAACACATTTAAAATCAACAGCATAGAAAGTAATCACCGAGGAGTTTTTTTTACAAACTATCAATAGACAGAAGTTGGCTCCAATACTTAACTGTAATTACTCACTAACACTTCCTGTTTTCTTTTTGTACCTACATGTTAGACAAGACTCAACAGAAAAGCTGCATTGATGGCGCCAGCAGAAACATTTTCCCAAAACAGAGTCAAAAAGTGACTTCTGGGGGACTTTCAAAGAGCATGGCAGCATAAAAGAGAAGCAAAATATTAACCATATTTTTACGTTTGATTCTCGCAAGAATTAAAGTTTAGTAATATTATTATGTTACAGAGATCTTTTTTTCTGCTTAACTAACTTAGAACTCAAGTGTAAATCCTTGTAAATTGACTAAATAAAAAGGTATATTTACTATTAAAAAAAAAAATTCACAGTCCTTGCACAAACTGTGATCATAGCGGTGTGTGTTGGGGACTGTGCCTTGGGTCAGTGTTTACCTGTGACTGAGAGCTGCTGCTGGGTAGAGGGGTGACAGATGATGCAGTGGGGGAAACAGAGGGGAAGATGGGCGGACGGAGGCTGTGAAATAAGTCTGGAACAAGAGTCTCTATGTTAGCTAGAGGTTAGTAAAACCAAACTACTTTTTGTGTTAGGTTAAAGCCAACTGCTGGAGCAGAGTTAAGAGAACATGTGCGCTTGATTACTGTAAAGTGACCAAAAATTAGTGTGCGCAGTTCTACTGTAGCTATTGGTGGTGCCTCAAGGCTACCTTGTAGTGGGTCAAAGGAGTCCATGAAGTCTAAGTTGGGCTGTAAGGGGATGAGTCCTGGCTGGATCATGTCTGCGTTCCCTGCGTGAGCTTTGGAAGTTAGAGAGGAAGAGGTCGAGAACACAACCAACATTTGGAAAGATTCATGATAACATACTGTTGAGGTCAATCCCTGAGCACTTCTCGTGATAAGATCCTACATAAATACAGCTCCAAAAACACATCTCAAATTATTAGAATATTTCATTTTAACTGGAATGAATATAGAATATATGAAAGCTTACATTTTTGAATTAAAAGGTATAAGCAGAAAATAAGTAGGACTATAATGATACTAAAAATGTATTTAGAATGCCTCTACGGATATAATTAAATAGAAAGCTGATTATTTTCTCACCGATCTCCCTTGGATTGGGCAATGTCATGGGCTGGTGTGAGGCCAGGGTGGAAAACAACGTGTCTGAAAACTCCCACATCAGAACATCCATGTCAAAGAGGGGGTCCATCTCCATAGGAGCAGGTGTTTCATTATGCCAGCGAGACACACGCCGTGCTGCACTCTCTTCATCCTGACAAAGAGGGACACGGAGCATGTCTGGAGAGACTTCCCCAAACAGCGATAACTGCTCCTCTGGACCCTTAAACATTCAAAATGCAACCACCAAGCCAGTTATTTATACACTAACATGCAGTGTGAAGCACAGCCAACGTGGAATAAATTCACTCCCCCTTTCACATGCCTCATCAAACCACAGCACACCAAAATATATATTTTTCTAAATGTATATTTGTATATATCCATGCACTTAAAAGAACTCTGTTTGCCTAGCCAAAATTACAACGTCAAACAGAAATAAGGTGAACTGCGTAAGCATTGGTTAAGTTCGTTGGTGTCAACATCTGGTGGAACAAATGCTGATTAGTAATGCTCATGTTGATATTAAAAGCGTTTTGGTGAGTTTAGCATGATGCAGTTCGGCATACCGTAAGCAAGCTTGACAGGTCCTCATCCTTGTGCCTCTGTAACTAGAACAATTTAGAGAGAGCCACATTTGATGAATATCAATGTTTCATGATTATACATATATGAAATGTCAAGTATCCCCATGACAAAGAGTTTTTATAAAATGCTATACCCGTTTCTTGAAGTACGTTCTCCACTTGTGGTACTCTCGTATGACAATTTCAATTCGGGTTTTCCAGGATTTATTATCTGTAGCCGTAGCCTGCAGAGAAATATAGAGATGGGTAATTGCCCGGCACCAACGAATAAAGTATTGAGGACAACTTAAAAGTAAAGAACAAGAAAAGTGTTTAAGAGAGTTGAGAATTGCATTACAGCTGCATTCACCTCAATTTGTACATGATACAACCATCATATTTACCTCAGCAGGACGGTTGATTTCCAAGTCCATGTTTCCATCAAGGGGAGTCACAAAATGACACACAGGATTGTCTCTTCTTTCCACATCTGGTGGCAGAAAAACAACCTCAAAGTCAATTATACACAATTACTTTTTCATACTTGCGAATTACATTTTACAATACAAAACAAACAAATAAGCAAACATCATGAAGCACACCGCTTAAAGGTTTAAGTATCACACAATTGGCTGACTCTGCACGAACACTTCAGTTACTCTACAGTTGTGAACAAAGATACGACTTACAGAATCTCTTAATATGTTACTACTGTTAACTGCATTTAAAAACAACTTTTGCACCTATTAGTTTGTATCATGATTTAGGTTGTTTAAAACCTGACTCCTTATCAACTTTTCAAGAAACTGGTTTGCCTCGCAAGATATATCTTTTGATATTCTTTATCTGGACCATGGTACAGTCTAGAGAATCAAATATAGGATACTGAACAGGAATATGGTGGCACCATGTTAAAAAAATAATAATAATGAGGAACCAGTAAAAGTTCTTAGTATATATTTATAATGTGACAAGTGCCCTAAAGTGTAGGCTGTCATAAAGATGTACATAATGTTTAGGGGATGCTCGATACTGGCTTTTCTGCCGATATCACATATTCCAATACTGTCACAGTCTTTTTTTTTTACAATTCCAATATCACCTGATACCGATACATGCAGGCAAATTTGTTAGGTAACAACATAACATATCTCCTGTTGTGGCATTAACACATTATGCCTAATTTTATTGTGATGCCCCACTGGAGGCTTTCATAAATGTAACATGGCTTTCCAAATGTAAACATTGTCTGTACAAAATAAGAGAACAATTTCAACTTAAGTTACGGAAAGTGCATTATTTTGAATATTTGGCCTCAAACTACACTACAGCGAGGGCAAGTTTGACTTCTTCACAAATAGTAGACAACATCAAAACAAGGAAGACACATATCTTTGGTCCCAAGTAGTAAACAATAAACATAGTCCTCTTTTAGTCCAAGTTCAATGAATGAGCTTGACAACCGACTGGCTGTAACTGGCCATAACTTATAATACATAGTAAATAATACAATCATTAAATTACTAACTGTAACTCAACATGCTAACCTGGCTAACGCTTGAAGACCAGATATCTGTAGTGAAGCTAATGGATACAGCACCAGAAATTCACTTCTCGATGTGTGGCTGTTAACAACACTGTACAATTTGGGTAAGCACTCGTCTGGGAGATACTTGGGACTGGGCATGGCCTAAAGGGGCTCGAGGAACTCCACAAGTTGGCTGAATCTGGCATCTTGAACGATAGTAAAAGGCTGGTTATCCATTTCGATAATGATTTTCAGATGATCCATGATTATCAGATTGTTGGCTTTCTGTCTGGGGTGGTCCGTGTCGTATTTTCGTTTTTTCTCAGTTGACTCTTTAAGCGACAACTGTGTGGGTTTTTTTTTTTGTTTGGTTTTTTTTCGGTGGCAGCTGTTGCTTCTTTTTATCAAGGTGCTGCACAAATGTAGCGTCAAACTCCGCATGATTCTTCTTGAGGTGGGAGATCAAATTGGAGGTATTAAAGGAAGACACCTTGTTTCCGCCTCGTATAACCGACGCTTCGCGGTCATTGCAGTCATGCCAAATTTAATATCCGTAGGACACACTAAGAAATACTTCCAAACCGCAGACATCACGTCACGCACCGGGCTAGCAAGCTTGTCCGCCAAGGCTAGCAACCCAGGAGTCTAGTGTGTTGTCGTTGTTGTTAAATGACATGAAGCGTGCGCCGGAAAACGTCCCATGCTGCGTTCAAGCAGGCTCGGAAATACTGAAGCCTACAAAACAAACGTTGGTTATAAAAACCGCTACCGATACTTCCTCGATAATACAATTTTAAGTTAAAATCGACTTAACATCCCTAATAATGTAAGAGGAAAATAAAGCCTGGTGATATCCCTAATCCTGAAAAGGGTAATATCGACCAAAATTTTGATTTATCAATATAAAGATTAGTATAATTGCGCAGGAATCTTCCCACTATTTCTGACAAGAGATTCTTAACAAAGTCCTGATGTCTTCAAACGTGCCACAGTGATTAAATTCACTGTGAAGTAAATACTAAGCAATACCATGCACCCCGTATGGATATGAAATGAAAAGATGAGTCTTACACTGTATATACCAGGCTCTCCATATGGCATTGTTAAGGCGGATCTTGTCTCTCCAAAGCAATTTTAGACCTTTGAAGTTCTTCCATTTGGGAGATACCAACTTGCCACTGAAAAGACAATAAAATTACCAGTGTAATTAGTTTCCAAGTCATCAGATCATCGGTACAGTCAGTATGCAAGATATGTGATGGTTTAACTTGTACGTGTAGATTCTCAGTATCACACAACAATTCAAATCTTTGAAGATCATAGGGCCTTTGACTGATTGATAGACAACATCTTTAACCTTGATTTGTTTTATCATGAATCTACTCAACTTAAGAACCTTGACACCAGAAGAACACATGCTTTCTGAGAGTGATGCTTATTCATTGTAACACTGAGCCGGTGTCGATCGCTCAGTAAACAGTAACAGAGTACCATAGGGCAACTCTAATTACTTGTCTAATGACCGACTGGTTCATTGATGAACAGGACTGATTGAATGGGGCTCCAAATACCAATGCAACCTGTGCCAACCAGTGCACAAAATGAAAGGAAGAGGGTAACGTGGATAAGCGGTAGAAAATGAATGAATGAATGAATGAATAATGATAACAGACAGCAGCAACTTTGGCAAGAAACGGCAGGGTACACATGGGCGGCCCCAGTGATACTAATCAAGGTTCTGCCCCATTTAGGTCAAATAGAGTCAAGGCGCTTCTCTTGTGCATGTAGGCTGACTACGTAGGCTTTGCCACACTAAATGGAACGGATCCTTTATTCATTTTATTAATTACACCTGTTTACCCCTAATTACATGTCAGCATGGCTGCCATGAGAAAGGTCTTTTAGGAAAAAAAAGGTATTACTTTATTTTAAGAGGAATTCATTAGACCCTGATGACGTCAAAACCGTGAGCATGGTGGAGTCTTTTTTTACAAACGTTTATGTCTACTGTCAGTTCAACTTAGACTTTTAACAGGGGTTATGATTTAGTGACCTAAGGGCTATAAAAAGCAGCAGTCATAAACATTTAGAAAATTCTTTCATGTTCACGACAGGTGCCTTGGTTATGACAGTGTCATGCTATTATTATGCATATCCTTTTAGGTAAAGGGCTAACCAGTGTCACAAAATAATCCGCTTTTAACACAGAAATGTTTACCACAAACCAAAAGAGGTCTTTAAGGCCGTTTCTTAAACATTCTATTGTCCCTCTCCAGTTCTTTTATTATAGGGCGGTATAAGACATTATGAGCAGTAAAAGGCAGTTTCAGAAAGACATATTACCAGGAACTCTTGCCGATCTTGTTGTGTATGAAGACATTCAACTTTGCAAATTCATGACTACTCATTTTCAGACAAAAAACAGGCGCATAGCAGTAACTGGTAAGAGTGCTTTCCTGTCCTATATATAGTCTTTCGGATATGTTGGTGTCATGTGCAGAGTCAGAGGGAATCCTCTAACCTCAGATACTTTACAGTTGTGAACAGAGAACTGACGTGTCTCTTAATATCTTACTACCATTAACTGCATTTAATCACAAATTTTGCACCTTGTACTTTGTATCATAATTTAGGTTGTTTAAAACTCGACTCCTTATCAACATTTCCTGTTGTGGTTTTTATCTCTGGTTGCTCTTTCAAGAAACCGATTTGCTTTACAAGTTACATCTTTTTTGTTGTTTTTCTAATCTGGAGGATGGTACAGTCTAGAGAATAAAATACAGGATACTAAACAGGAATATGTTAAAAAAATAAATAAATAATAATGAGGGACCAATAAATTAATTTTATGCCATGTTAAAGCTTAGACTTTTCAGTCTAGAGTCAAATCCAATTTTGATTTTTTGTTTTAAGAATTTGGGTATTTTTTTCCGAAACATGTGAGGGCACTGAATTGACCAGTGTTAATGTAATTGTCAGCATTTGTGACATGCTAAATCTCTAATTGAAATGACCGTTATTTAAGAAAGTAATTTCCAATGGACCTGGCAGATTTAATAATTCGATAAATGGCTGGCCTTTCAGAGTGGAGGTATGTGCTCAGATCGTTTCATTCAATTAATATTTGAGGATTTAAGAAGTACGACATGAATTGTTTTATTCTCAAATTTGCTTTCCTGTTAGGCTCAACTTCTCACATTCATCTTTGAATGTGACATCAGTGTAAACATCTGTACCATGACCCCAAACTGAAATATAAAGATGCGCCAATGAAAAAACTCTGGGCTTATACTTATTCCTAAATTTAATTTGACCAATAGCAGGTAACCAGTACTTTTTGTGTCAAGGAAGTAAAGACACCTTCTGTATAAAAAATAACAAAACTTCTACAAATTTAAGCCCCACTCCTGCAAATTGTTAGGATTAGTCCCTTCGATTTTCCATGTAGAAAACTTGGGCTGTCTGAATTTATTTTCTGGAGATGTGACTGAGTGTAGGCAGAATGAAAACAGAAATACTTGGCTACAACAATGAGTTATTTTAGTCATGATGCGTGTCGTTGTACATAAAACACCATATAGACACGTTAACGGGGTCTAAAACATTAGTTATATTTGGTGGCGGTCTTTTAAGCTGCAGCCAGATGTAGGATAGTGGATGTAGCAAGAGCAAGATTAATTAGACTTGTCAAACCTGTCACCTTTTTCCTGAATGGACAAGGGCTCAACATGACCTGTGTGAAGATTTAAAGTAAGGTAAGGTAAAGTGAGGTGTGCAGCCCCTTACCTGTACGCCAGAGTCATGCACTCGAAAAGCCTGGTTAGGGAGGCGTCTATGGAGAGGTGAGACATGCTCGCTTTGCCGAAATGGTAAGTCTGACAGGTCTGCTCGTCCACAGTGTCGAAATCGTAGCCTTTCTTTGGTGGGTGCTCACTGTGGGGCGAGGACACCATGAAGTGTCCGCTGTGGATGATCTGAGACTCCATCCCATCTGACCTCCTGAGCCCCAGGGTTGTCTCCTCAGGGTCCGAATCGTCTTCCTGCTCCTGCTTTATGATCGCAGGCGGCCGACGGTATTGCTGCCGTAAAGACATCTCCCTCGTAGCCATGTCGGTAAGGAACCAGACAAATAGCTAACGTTAGCCAGCAAGCTAAGACAACAGTCCTTCTCATTAGACTTGCCGCCGAAAAACACGGTCGAAGCGGCTGGTTAAAGTTTGTCAACTTCGTGCCGAGCAGTCCTCGGCTCACTCATTGTTAAAGCTCGTTGTCAGCAATTAATTGCCCAAGTTGACTTGTTGTCTTCTTAGATAGTTGACGGGACCAATAGTCGCAAGAAGCAGCTGACAAAGCACAGCTTCTGGGCTCCCGAGTTCAGGACAGGAAGTTCCTGTGTCAACGCGTTTCCGATTGGTCAGAGTCGGAGCCCCGCCCACCACAGGACTCCAAAATATCTGCAGGCGACAGACCGCAGATCAGTTACTTACTACAACCACTCACCACCGAAACGCTGTGGCACAATTCCGTGTTCGTTCATCACTAGCGCATCTCAAAAGAGTAGAATTTTTCAAAATATTGCAGAAGATGTTTTTCAGTTTGTGAGCTGCAGCTCATTATTATCAAAAAACATTAAAATGCTTAAAATATTTATCTTACTTACTACTTACCTGTATTTTGTCTCAACACAATAAATGTCCCCTATCTTAAATAACTAATGAAAAATCATGAATCAATATTTCTTTAGATACACTAGAATTTTGTCCGTTAATATTGTAACTCCATTTCCTCTGTATATCTTTTGTTGTAACTTGTAATAGTTCCTCATTGTGTTCACACAAAACTTTGCTGCTTGGCGTTTTCGTCATAACTGCTTGTAATTCTAGTAGTTTCCAGGAGACAGGGTTGGGCCCCAGACATCATCACAGTATAATCAACCATTACACACAGCTCTGAAAGTCAATGTAGAAATACTGTTACAATAAGTCTTACATTTTTAGCTAAGTAAAAATCTAATAATATTAACATCAAGTTATACCTTCAGTACAAAAAAACCCCCTATCTACTCATTAAACAGAATGCATTATACAGTCCATTTTATTTATAAGAATAAATCTCCAGGATGGGGAGAAAATGGAAAACCTGAACTAGGCTATCTAAAAATTGTACAATTGTAAGTATTTGACAAATATAGTTAGCTATACATTCATTCATTCACTACCGCTTATCCTGTTAGGGGTCGCGGCTGGAGCCTATCTCAGCATCTTGGGGCAAAGGGGGGGTACACCCTGGACAAGTCGCCAGTTCATTGCAGGGCTGACATATAGACACAAACAACCATCCACACTCACAGGCAATTTAGAGTGACCAATTAACCTACCCCCAGATTTGCATGTTTTCAGAATGTGGGAGGAAGCCGGAGTACCCGGAGAAAACCCACAGAGACACAGGGAGAACATGCAAACTCCACACAGAAACATCCAGACCCAGAATCGAACCCAAGACCTTCTTGCTGCGAGGCGACAGTGCTAACCACTGCACCACTGTGCCGCCCCAGTTAGCTATACCTTTCCTTAAATATATTTCATATATAGTATGTGGCAATGATAAGAATATTGTTGTTTACTTGTCATATTTTTAATATAACCACAAACAGTACATATTCCAGCATCTCTGTGGGCATGTTATGGAAAGAAAGCTTAGAAATAACAGCAGAGGCCTTGTTGTCTGTACTTGGAGACAGCAGACCCTTTAGTGCTGTATCACTATGGAGGTGATGTTCCGTCACTCTGCTCTGCTAGTGATGGGAAGCCCAGGATGTGACCTGTAAGTGTCCCCATAGATATCTTGTCTGGGATCACACATTCCAGGAAAGGTTCTGAAGATCCACCTGAAGCCACACACACATAAAAAAATTAAAATTTTCTTCATCGGTGCATTCTTTGCTTTTATTTTGTGAGTTTCTTTTACATACTGTCAGATTTATGGAGGTCATCTTCTGAACTTTCACCACCTCCTGCTCCTCCTCCTTCTTCCTCCTCACTGAGGCCCAAAAGTGTCATGAAGCACTCTGCCACTTCTTCCTCTGTCATTCGTTCTCCTGATAATAAAAAAAAAAAGATGTACATGTTGGGTTTGTGCCCCATTGACAGTGAAAATATGAGTACTGGATGTTGAAACCGGGCCCGTACCTCGATCTTGTAGAAGCTGTAGCAGCTCGTGTCTCTGCAGAACACGCTGTCCTGTACTATCGCAGACGCCAAGGACATGAACAGCGTCTGCAAGGTCGTCACTGGAGATGCCGAAGGCTGGCCGGTGGTTGACATAAAGCTTGATAAACTCCTCCAGGTCAATGCTGGTCACATATTTTCCTGTTTCAGCATACTTGCTAAACTTGACCTCATTATGTAGATCTTCAATCTGAAATAAAATGATAAAGGAATTCATAAACAGGCCTGTCCCATGAGAAATGTCACTTCATTTACACACACTGTACCTCTTGCTCACTAGGAAAGTAGGCCAAAGCCCTCATTAAACAGGGAACCTCTGATAGGAGGATTTTAGTGGACATTTGTCGTTTCTCCATTGAGTCGATGCCTTGATGGCGAACTTGGCAGTAAAAGAAAAAGTCCTCCATCTCCTAAAAACAGAAAAGGCTATGGTTAAAATAATAGTAGAAAAGACTGCTTAAACCTTAAAGTAACTTCAAGTAAAAACTGTTATCTTACTAGTACAAATGTTATCAATAGCAAGCAGACGTGTGTATATTGAATCTTTTGTCTAAAATGATCATCCACCCACATTCACTATATAATTTTTGTAATTTCTGAAGTTTTGGTAAAGAAACAGAAAGTCACCATAAAATTAATGCAAACCTAAACTATAAAGTACTCTGAGAGTACAGACCTCCGCCAAGGCCAAGAACCCTCTCACACCTCAGTAGACCAGCAAATTTTACTCACAGAGCAATGTTGTGTTTTAATTATGATGGCGTCAACATGTTGCTTGATATGAATGTTAGTTGCAAGTCTGTAGCCTTTTTAGTTACTTCACAGGAGTGACTTAAAATTACCCCTATCCCTATCCCATAAAAATCCTGGATCCAGAAGATGATCTAGATCACCACCAAAATCTAATGGATTCTTCCTTAGGCTATTTCCCACCTCTCCTGAAAAATTCCCTCAAAATTTGTTGATAAGTACCTTTTTGATAAAACAAACTAAAAAATGCCAGGGAATACATAACCTCCTCAGTGGAGGTAATAAAATTAGGAAGTAAGCAAGAGTCAAAGGTGAACCCCCCCATCATGTTCTTTAAAACTAAAAGAAATCCATATAAACCAGATTGGACTGATTCTACATAGCGGTATGCTCCCAAATTATGTTTCACTAATACACTCACATGCTACTAACCCAATTCCAAAAAAGTTGGGACACTGTGTAAAATGTGAATAAAAACAAAATACTGTCATTTGCAAATCCTTGTATACCAATATTTATTTGAATTCAGCACTAATACAAGATATTTAATGTTAAGACTGATTAGTTTTATTGTTTTTTTTGTTAGATATACACAAATTCTGAATTTGATACCACCCAACATGTTCCAAAAAAAGTTGAGACGGGGGCAAGAAAAGATTGGAAAAGTGGTGAAATGCTCATAAAACATCGGAGGATTCAACAGGTAAGTAGGTTAAGCCTGTAGTTAGAAACTTGAACGAGGAAACAACATAAAACTCTTGATCTTTTGAATATGATTTTGTGACTGATATGTGCAACAATACTGCACACACCCACACAAACTAAGTCATCCCTTCTCCTCAGTCTAATATAAGCATATTTGCTCATGTTAATTCAGATGGGGTTCGGACTGAGTGAGGCAATATAATGAGCACCAGGGAATAGGACACATGGGACACATGCTTCAATCTGTGGCTGTTAAGTCTCAGCGGTTGACAAAAAAACACTGAACTCACCTTGTAGAACGGGCCATCTCTACCTCCCTCTAAGAGAGTGTAAAATGGTGCCAGGTCCTTTCCTCCCAAGGTGGCTGCTGCCTCTAGTGCACTGCAGTCACATAAACAGAGCTCCAGAAAACATACACTGCTCACGCACGTCCTCTGATTATCAGTAGTATTAAACCTCACTTTAAGTTGATCACCCATGACTGGACAGTGCAGTCAGAGCTGCCTGCGGTGAAAACAAATCGGCCGTCATAGGAGCAGGCGAAAGCAGACGTCCCTGTCGGATGGCAGATCACAGCGTTGGACTTGTAGGGGTTCCCATCCAGGGGTAAAATCTGCAGACCCACCTAGAAACACACCGCAATGTATGATAATAATCTCATAAAGCAGGATTATTTCACAGAATATATCTATTCATTCACTTTCAGGTTTGTGAAAGTGTTCTTGCCTCAGTCCATGTTCTGTTCAAGACTTGATGGGGCCACAAGTTGTACAGTAGAGTAATCCAGATAGTTTAATAAACCTGAGCTCACTTTCCTCCATTACGTATATTCAATATTAACTTTTATTTCAATAAACTTGCCTACTTTACTCCTAACTGTGACAGCAAGCAACAGAGTCGAAAAATCCAAACTGAAAAAGCTTTGTTGTGAGTTTGTTCTCTGAGGATATTTAATTATTGCTGACTGTGTGCCATCATTTCTCGTCTTTGATTATTATTTAAGAGTAATAATGTTTCTTTTGAAAGCAGTAACCGCATCATGCAGATGACTTCAAAACCACGTCAGACTCCAACACTGACCTTGTCCTCTGTGATGTATGCCAGGTAATATGAGTTTGTCTCTGAGTCTTTAGACGTGGGAAGCACCAGAGCTTTCTTGACGGGAGAGCCATATGTTGGGCCGAGGAGAGTCTTCCTGTTTGTTTAAACACATGGATGCTCTTCTCCGGCATTTGCGTTGACATATAACCTGTGCCACAAATAATCTTATCTTGTTTCACAGACCTGCACGTCTTGGTGGTGCTGTTGAAAAGCTTCATCTTGTATTGGTCCGAGGCGATGAGAAGAAACTGCTCCGCGGCGATGGGAGGATACCAGGTCATGCACTTTGGCACGGCGCTTTGCTCGACGCGCTCAGAGTTCAGAATGAGAAGCTCGTTAACGGGACTGTTTTCCAGGTCGTACTCCACCTGTGATTCAGCCCCGCCCGTGTGCAAAAAGACATGTAAACATCACAAGAGCCCAAACGGATTCACAGACCTGCAGCTTTGACAGAGTGGACTCACAAGTCGGCGGTCCATTCCCAGAGAGAGCAGCCTGGGATGGGTGCTGTCTGGGTGAACCCCGAAAAGAAGGTCTGTGATGGGCTTGTAGTGGGACTGGTATCTGCCATCAAATGTCCAGCGATGAAAAGAACCCTCATTGGTCAGCAAGCGGAACACCGTCACAGCGTTTCCAGCATCCTACGAGGGGGACAAGGAAGTAAAATGCACATGTTTATGTATGTTGCTATCACTTTACTGCTGTAACATCTGCATTTCCCTACTTTGGGCTAAATAAAGGATTATCATCTTATCTTAACTTATGTTAACCTCCTTGAGGTTTTGAGAAAGTTAGGACATTGGTGCGTCTCAAAAAAATTTAATTTTGTATTTCTCAATGTTATTTAAGAAAGTGACCATTTAATACATTCTAGAATCATTCCATGTAAACTAATGTGTTGCCAGCATTAAACTGTTTTAATTTTGGTCATTTTGGTATACTGTTCAAAATATTCCACAAACCACATCTCAGAATATTGGTAAAATATTACTGTTACATTTGTATATAATATAACGTTTTCCTTCATATTCACAGAAATTCAAGACCAGAGCTGTTGCCAACAATTAAGTCCAGGCACATCACGTTATTTATGATGGTCCAAAAGGGCTTGCTTACCGCAGCGGCCAGATACTTGGAGTCTGAGGAGAAAGTAATGTGAAGGATTCCACCTTTACTGTACTGGAAACACTCTTCTGGGTCACTTTGCAAAGTGCTGGACTTCAGTATATGAACAGCTCCACTGCCAAAGCCAACCGCCAGGTATAGTCCTGTTCAGAGAAAAATGCAGATCTTTACTTTGCAGAATGTAGTGGCAAATTGCAAATCCATGCAGAAGCTGAGACCCACATACAGACGGTGTCCTGGTTCACCTTGAGGATCAAAAGTGATACACTGAATAGTCGTCTCTGTCTCGAAGACCCTGCTGCAAATAATCACTTTTTTATCATAGTCCCATACTTTTAAAACACCGCTGTCGTTAGCCATGGCCACAGCCGTCTGTTTTGGGTGGCAGGTCACTGCATGTAGAGGCTTGCAATCCTTATTTAGTAGGATTTGCGCCGTGCCTTCATGCGTCTTCACGTGTACAGTGGAGCTGATAGTGGACACAACAAGGTTCCTGCAAAGAAACACATCGCAGAGAGGTCCGCTTGGCTAAAACTCACAGAACAGCTGGTAGGCTGATGACATAATAGCTCTTATTTCCTCTACCTGAGGATCAGTTGTTCCGTGTTTAGACTGTCCCCCAGGGATCCCTCTGTGCACTCTTTGGAACAGGAAATGGAAATGATCGGGTCCAGGTTGAATTTAACATAACTAGTGAGAAACTTTAGTCCTTCATCATAAAATGTGATGTGACCTTGGATGTCACCAATTATGATACAGCTGTGATATCAAACGAAACAACAGCAAAGAGATTAGCCTCCAAAAAGACATTCCACACTCGTAAAATAAATAACAATAAACATTTCTGCTGGTGGCTACCTGTCAGTTACGGTGAGACAAGTGATGGCAACTTTCTGTAAGGGAACGATCTTGAATGTGTCTGTCTGGAAGTTTTCCGTTTCAACTAAGTAAGAGCTCACATCCCACACCACGAGGTTGCCTGCTGTAGTCCCTGTTAGGATTTGGGAGTTTCGACAGTGAAACACAGACGGGCTGAGGGACCTGTCAGCCATGCTACCAGTCTGAGCATCAGTTCCATTGCTGGCTGCTTCACAGGACTGCAGGGGTCAACAGGCGTCAAGTATTTATCAAAACAATCGTGCCCATAATAGACCATTAAACACCATTTTTTGTGATTATCTTTACCTTCGTAAGCTTCAAGGGAAAGAACTGCAGGCTTCCCAGGGCCTGAAACGAAAGACCAGCGGATCATTCCAATAAACACACACATCACACATGCATTATGTACTCTGATAAAAATGAGCAGTAGGACTCACTCTGCTGTAAAATAACACATGGCTTTCACTGCTGCTGACCAGCTCCGTCTTATCATTTGGGTTAAACATGATGTAACCCTGAAAATCACACAAACATGTGAACGATGAATCTGCTGAAATTTAAATCTGTAAAGTTAGGCGACATTTAAACGTTAAAAAGAGATACTTACTTGAAAGCCATGCTTAGGATTGAGTTCAATAACCCACAGAGGCTTTTCTGTTTGATTCGTCCAATCCCAAATGCATACGCGCTGTGAGAAGATTTAATCTAATGTCATTCAGTGTGTCATACTGTTGAATCTGGTAAGAAAGAGTAGCTTTTAAATCATTTGTGAGCTTGATGTTGTGAGACTGAATTAAGAAAGAGTGCAGTTCTGAGAGACTGACCAATTATATTTAAACATAAAATGGTCCTTAGTCTTTAAAAGACACTAAAACCCTGACATAATGTTAACAGGATGCATTTTGTACACCATTGTGTCACCTGAAGACTTTTTGGAGCTCTTACTTTTAAAAATTCATGGTGTTACCGGTGTCTTACTCTCGACGTTCATTTAAAAACACACATCCCAGTTTGTGTTTCTCTCCCTTGACCAAACAGTATGGACGAAGAAAAAGTTTAATCTAAGCTGTCCATGCCTCTCATGCTGTCATACTCACTTGAGCCTCTTCAGCCCCGAGGGTTGCCAGATGTTTTGTATCTCTTGAAAATGCTACCGCAGCGATGCCCCGCTCAGGATGGGAGTTGAACATTGTATGAACAGGAATACTGGAATTTTTATCACGTACGCAGTTACTCAAGAGCAAAATATCAGAGCAAAAAATACATTAATACATATAAAAACTTAAGCTACCCGGAGTAGGAATCCCATATCATCACTGTGCTTTGTGGCCCCTGGTCTACAGTTGCAATCCAGCGCCTGTCTTCACTCACACACATACAAGTGATGGGGTGGCAGTGACCCTGAGAAGACACTGCATGTTACTACAAAGATAAATCTAACTGACTAATTCTAAAACATGACATATATAGATTTTTTTTTATTATATAATCCTCAAGATGCCTCCAGTTGACTGTGGTAACTAGTATGTACCTGAAGTATGTGCTGGGAGTTTGAGGTGTGATTATATATGATCCCAACATGAGCTCCAGTATATAGGATGACCAGCTGATTGTGGTCTTGGAGACTGAAGGCAGGTAGAGCTGGATTCATACCAAATACCCATTCTAGAGACTGAATGAAGAGCAAATGTGCAGAGTTGTTATGAGCAAGTGGAAGCTTGAGGTGAACATTTTCCTAGCAGAATGCATAGGCAGGGGGGCAGTATACAAGCAGTACCACCTCCTCGAATACGCACCTTCAAAAAACATACTTACCAGTGTATGTGTCCTGGGAAGGTTAGGACTTGTCTCCTTCGGAAAAAGTGTGTCCCTAGTCGCGGTGTAGACTTGAGACTGCCCGCTCACCTTGAAAGAGTCATCCTGTGCTCCTTCTCTAACTCCTGTACTCTCCTGGCACTGTTCCACAGCTTCAGCACCTGACATGGTCTGGTTAACCAAATGATCTCTTGTATAACTCGTCTCACCAAAAAGTCTACAGTTGAGGGTTTACAACGTTCAATTTTTAATCTCAAACTTAACCGCGTCTCGTTGCCTAGTTACCGTTGCCGGTATTTTTTTTCAGGAAGCCCCAACCCTCTCTGCATCTGATTGGTTTATCGGTCAGGTTTTTTTATATTTATTTATTTATTTATTTATTTTTTTATTTAAAGGGCATACAACCATAGATTTCATAATTTGGGCGCAGTTACCGGCAACAGCAAGATTCTGGTGACTCCTTTTTTAAGCACTTGTTATATTTCTTTTCACGCTGTGTTAAACGGATGTGCGGGGCAGTGCTAAAACCCACGTGATGCAGATACGGGAAATAAGTCGCCAGTGAACCGCTTCTGCTACTGAATGGTCTCTGATGATTCTGATTCTGGTCTCTGATACCGAAACGTACCATGCCACAGTACTTTTACTTTGACAGATCGACATCACTGCTTACCTTATCAGTTGTTTCTATACAGCCTTTCTGCCTGCACTGGTTTAAAAGCAGCCGATAAGCTTGCGTGTCGTGTTGTCAACTTTTTACTGAAGTTTGGACACGTTAGCTTCCTATGCTTTATATAAATAACATCTCCAATGTCCAAAGGATGCAGTGTCGATTATGATTTAATTTTTTTTTTTTTTTTTTTTGCTTTTATGGTAAAGACATCAGAAGGTGGAAAAGGCCCTCAAGATAAGGAAGTCTGGTTATTTCACCTGCTGGCAGTGTTTCGGATTAACTAGTGACCCCGTTAACTGGTGACTTTCAACCGAATGTGCCTGTGGTTATTGTACTTCTGTACATGGTTACGGGTGCTAAAAGCATTAAGAGAATGCATAGCTGCACACGTGAATACCTCACTTTTTTTAGATCGTCATTGCAAAACATACCCGACTCGTCTTTGGAATACTAGCTGTTAAAGCCCATCGAAGTTTTTATTTTTTATAATGGTCTGTTTGGTCGCCTTTTAATTTAAAACTTCCCGGGGAGAGAGAAAGAGAGAGAAATAGAGAGTGAGAAGGAAGGTCGGAAAAAAATAACTAAATGGAACTGGAATTAAACTTAATATCCTACCTTTTCCTGTGTGAGTTATAATTTTTTGTCTGCAGTTGTTAATTCCGCAATACTTCACTTTGTTAATAAAGTCAGTCTTTTATGCCTTTAATGTTATATATGACTTAAGACTCATCAAAGAAATCCTCAGAGTCCACACCACCACCATAGAAAACAAAATCAGAGTACAAGGGAGGAACAATATAATATACAATTTAAAAAAAAAAATTGCAAAGACTAATAGTATATTGTGACAAATGTATATTATACATGTATTGTGAAGTGTATTGTAATATGTATGTTGTAACACTTTTTGAGGTCGTGTAGCTTGTTGATCCAGAAAAGGCCCTCAAAAATGTACTTCCACACATGTGATGGGGATCTTACAAAAACCGTACCTACACGCTACAAGCCCGGTTGTACGGCACTGCCTTCCATACATGGAAACACACGCTACACTTATCAAAACCGTTACTAGGTTGTTGAGAACAAAACAAGGAAAAAGATGAGGTTAGTCCATTAAAGACGTCCTCTCAGGACCCATGTGCGCTGCTCAACTCTCCGACTGCGCACAGGTTGATGAGATCATGACCGTGAGGCATGTCCCTTAAAGGTCCAGTCCGACTGTTACAATGTACACAAATATGCTTTAGATATCTAAGTAGTATGAGTAATAGTGTACAGTAAAGTGCAGTATGCAAAGTATTTACGGAAATGACAAAAGATGTATCTCGTGAGAAAAATAGTCATATTCGTTCAGAGTGGGAAAAAAAAAACAAAACAGCAGCAGGTTACATTATGCTCTGGCTAAACTGATAGCTGTGGGGATGATTGACCCCTGAAAAAAATGAATTTTTAATCTATTTGCATCTATGGGATCTTCATAAATCACAGTTTCCACATGATTACATAAAAAAGCATAATTTTCTAAAAAAAAAAACAAACCACTCAGACCGGTGTAATAGTACATTTTGTTCAAGATTTGTTTGTGTAATAATCCCGTATTTTATATATATTTTTTTGTAAATTTCGTTATTCATCTTGTATGTCTCAGCGACAAACACCAAAACAGGCAGTCGTATGGACAGCCATGTGTCCTCTTCCGGTTTTTAACATCGAGATAACTACGACAGCGCGTTCAGCTGGAAGTCACCAGTTAACGGAGTGGCTCGTTCATCCGAAGCGCAGGTGAGGCAGCGATTTGATACGATAAAACTCTGTACATACGAGACAGGTTGAATTCGTTTATACAAATTGGGTGAAACACATCAGTCGCTTTGGCTTTCGCCTGTCGGTCTTATCGTGCTTCTTGAATTCAGTCCCGTCAGCTGACAGTCAGCCACTTTCTTCACAGCTTTAAACAGTTGGCTACCATTAGCCAGCAGCCGGTTGTCAGAGCTAAAGGAAGAAAGAGAGTATGTGTAAAGCATTTCTGTTGTTGAAATACTAATGTTACACTCCACAGGTGGCACTAGTAGACGAGAGAGCTCCACGATGTTTACAGATAAGCAAAGAGGAATCCGAGTTTCTCAGGAAGAGCTGCTGTGCAAAAACGCCTGCGGGTATTATGGCAACCCTGTGTGGCAAGGCTTCTGCTCCAAGTGCTGGAGGGAGAGATCACGTCCAGCCGGAGCTCCAAGACAAGACACAAGGTGAACATACCGCTTTTATCGATCATCGATCATGATAGCATGAGCATGATGGTGTCAGTGTATGAATGGTTTCTTGTGTAATGGAAACGTTGCAATAAAAACAACTAATGAAATCAATGCTATATCAAGTTAATATTCACAGGATTTATGAGGGTAAGTATGTTAACACTGAAGTAATTGTTAACACATTAAATATATTTAAAGAAACTATAAAAGGACTCATTAAATGCTTAGTCATTTATTTTTGCTGGCTATAACTTTGTTTTAACTATCGGTAAAGTAAGTGCTTTTGGTGGCGTTTAAATGGCGTTTGAACGCTGTCGTCACTTGCAGGCCAAGCAATGATGGAACTCCTCTCACCTTCTCCAAATTTGAGGAGAAGAAAAACAGTGAGAAAGGTCGTCGAATTAACACAATGAGGAGACTCTTCTTGGGAAGCCCGTCGCCTCAAAAGCGTCAAGGTTGTGCTTTCAGTTCCTTTAAGTTAAAAGTAGCTGTAAAATGATTGTGTTGCCTATAAGCAAAAATCCCTCTGTCTTCCACCTTTTCCACATTTGGTTCAGGCATCAGCCATATTGCTTTAAAAAAAAAAAAAAATCTACAGCAAAACAGTTGCTTAAGAGATGCAACAGAAGCCCTGAAGGGATAAAAGTTCTTTTTCACAACAGAAATACAAAACAAAAGCAACTGTGTGTTGGTCTCAAAATCATGTACCAAATGATGCTTTTTTTTGTCTTTTTTCTCTAGCTCAAAGAAAGAAAAAAGAAAAAACTTGTTCTTATAGGCCTGTTTGGTGCTTTGCTATAATCTATCTACCAATAGTAGATTATTTTGTTTTTTTGTTATCAAGAGTGTCCTGTCATTTGATGTTGTTAATGTTAGATGGAGAAATAGCAGTGAACTGCAGTTCCTGCCTTAGGACACAGAGTCCATGTACTGCATATGGAAATCAGCATCACCTTTAGTAAATGCAAGATGCTATTATGTAACAACAATAAAACATGTGCATTTGTAGGGGTCATGTAGTGACAGCATAACGGCACATAGATACTGTTTTCAAGGATTGAACCCGTGTGATGTGACGTTTGCCCTCACTTACACTGTGAGCCCAGTTTGATTTATTAATTTACCAAATGTAGCAGCAGTTGAACAAGTTTAGCTATTGTGAGTGCCATGTTTGAGTTTAAAGATGTGTTGTTTTGTTAAGTATTTGAACTGACATTCACTCTTTGTATGTCTAGATCCCTCTGAAAACCTTACAGCTATGTTAAAAGCCTACCAGAACCTTGAGCCTGGGGATTTCCCAGGCTTCCTGAAGCTACTTAGGAGCCCTCTGTCCCAGCGCTTGCAGTCCAGATGCACAGCTTTCCTCAACACAATGGAGGCTTATCATGTAATTATCTACTGAAACAATTCTTCTCCCTTCCCTTTGATATATCAGAGCTTTTCTGCTCATAGACTGTTACCCTTTGTTACAGGATCTGCCGGTACAGAAGCAGTCAGATTTTGTGCAGGATTTCTACCAGTCTTTTGCTGAATACTTTAGCGGTGAGTACAGATTAGTTCACCACTTGCAGAACTGTATATTTTGATCACTTAAAGATACAAAATACAAAATTTGAGAATCTGTGATTTTTTTTTTTTTTTCTCAGGTTTTCCCGAGGCTCAGGTTGCTCAGATAATGGGGCATCTGGAGAAGTTAATCATGACACGTTTGCACAAATGGGTTTTTTGTCACGACAGCTGTGATGATGAACAAAAGGACCTGGCTCTCCAGAGAAGGATACGGTAACCCTCAGAAGCTGCTTATGTGGCATTTGATCAATCCCTTTTTAGATAAACCCAGTTGGAAACTTGTGTTTTTATGTTGCAGATCCTTTAACTGGGTTACACCTGAGATGCTGAATGTACCTTTTCCAGATAAAAAGACTGGGGTCATTGGGGAACCCTTTCTTCCTGCTATAACAGGTGATTCACAGTTTCAGTCCTGAGATTGTTCACCATTTTGGGGAAAAGCTTATTGACCTTGTGGACAATAGTGTGGCAAAAAGAGCAACATTACTCTCATGTCTCATAGTTAAGCATACAGTCCGTAAAATGATGTATTGCAGTTTTTCCTGTCATTTAATTAAAGGAGAATTGCAGGATTTTTCAACCTAAGCTGATCTATGAAAATCACAAAATTTTCACAAAACACAAATTTTGTTTTTGAAAATTACTCCAGTATGGATTTCGGTTGCTAGGACCCTTAAACTCAACAACGTATAATGCGTCAAACGTTACAAATAAATCACTATGTTCAAAATGTTAGTGCAGACATCTGGTAACATGGAGTATATATACTATCTTTAGAGTTGAGTGACAAACAAAAGGGTGTGTTACTCAACTCTAAAGATTCAGTATAAATCAAATGTATGTGTGCTTTCTCTATATCTTGGGCACTGTTTTCCAACGTTTATGAAAGAAAAATTGGTGAGGATTTATTCCAAAGTAATCTTGAGTCCGATTATTTATTAGATTACCACAGCATGGAATAAACAATTTGAAACAAATGTACACAATCCAATAGTCTTTTGAAAACTTTAGAAGACAGGGCCTGGAAGGTGGAGAGAAGTAGGAAATGAGAATAGTGTCAGGACAGCAGATTTGTATTTAAGCTCATTGAAAAAGGAGCATGTGTCCTAAAAACTAATAAAATATCTTATATTGTATGTTAGTCTTTGACATCTCGTTGTCCCCTCTCTTTTTCATTAGCCATAATAGAGATGGATGCCAAACGAGCACCTCAGGACAAGCTGGCATGTGTGTCAAAATGCAGTCAGCACGTTTTTGAAGCACTCTCCGCCTCCAACAGTGAGCCTGCTAATGCTGACGACTTCCTGTCAGCCTTGATTTATGTGGTCCTGAAAGCCAATCCACCTCGCCTACATTCCAACATGCAGTATGTGATTCGTTTTGGTCTCCCTCACAGTCTGATGGCAGGAGAGAGTGGCTACTACTTCACAAATTTGGTAGGTTATTGGCATACACCACAGCATGCATATAGTGAGTTTGGTCCATCGCTCATGCTGTTTGTATTCTCCCCATGTTTTAGTCTTGTGCCGTTGCCTTTATTGAAAAAATGGATGGGCCGGACCTCAACCTCAGTCAAGAGGAGTTTGAGTGCTACATGAAGCGTCAGCATGCTCCTGGCGTCAGACGCGGGAGGTCGCAGGTCGCTAGTGCCACACAACACCTGTTGGAAGAGTTGAAAGGGCGACAAGAAAAGCTGGACCAAGGGATGGATGTGCTCAACGTGGAGCTACACAAATGGGTCCAAGCAGTTAATTCACAACTGGATGAGGCAACAATGCGGTTTGCTCTAGTTCAGAAGGAGATAACGGCTCAGTCTGAGCTCCCACAGGATTCTCCATCCTTACCTCAAAATGTGTCACTACAGGCTGGTGATAAAGACCAATTAGGGCTTACAGATCAAGATGCAGATACAAAAGACTGCTAGCTTTTGTAACAAAACACAAAATTTGGTACTTGGCTTGACTTTATCAGCACTAATATATGCAGGCTGCAAAACAGATTTATATTTCACTGGTACATTCGCAGAAGTTTCAACTGCTGGGATTTTCAGTTGATCATGAAGGAGACCTGTTGTAGTATAAACACCACAGTTTTCTGGGGGGGATTTATTTGCACTTGTAACCTGTTTCAGGATGAAGGACAATAATATATATACATACACACGTATATGTTTTTATTAACGTATGATTTAGACTAATTAGGCACTTGGGGTACTTAGCACTCAGGGATATCAGCTAACACTTGGAAGAGTTCTTACTTAATATTCACTTTATTCTGATCATACATACCTACGTGCTTATTTGTAGGCCACTGTGCAATTAAACATGCTGCAGGAGAAAATGTTGGATAGCAGCTATTGACCGCTACGAGTCAGGATGTGTATTTTATCAAACAGGTTTATGTTTAACTGCTGCCAACATACTGCCTACACTAATTGTACAAAGAGAATACCTGGTGCAGAACAACTTAGAACACACATTACTCTGTTAATGTTTAGGTGTACATTGTTTACTACTGTTGAATTTTTAATGAAGTGATTAGAGGTATTTGTTATCATAAAATGATTGTAACCAATGAAACTACATTAAATTTAATTTAAGTGATTGAATGTGTATTGGTTTTGCTTTAGTCATATTTTTAGCTGGCAATTCTTTATACTGTAGAATATTAGGGGTACAGCCCTTTTTTTCCAAGTTTGTTTTTTCAGGAAACTTGCCTCTCCAATTTCAAAAATGCCAGAAATCTACAGCTTAAGTGAATTTTTTGTGTTCTCAATAAAGAAAATTTTTTTTTAATTACATTATTTTTTCTTTTTGATAGTATTTTGCTGTGGAAATTTTATGTTGACCTTGTTATGTTTTGCAAAGTTTTTATGGAAAATATATGTTTGTTTGGTCACAATAAATCTTAATCTACCGGGAAAATGTAATGATAAACCTAAGCAGACAATATTATCCGTTAGATTCGTGTTATTTCTCTTCGAGAAAATTCTCTTGTAAATATAGTCGGTAGAAGAAGGTATCCATAAATGTGCCTGTTTAAAAATATAAAAACAAATCTTGTTAAATTACTCCTCAACAAATAGTTTTGATTACAGGTAATCTAGTTCATTATTATTTAATAGGAAATATTTTAGTTCAATAAAAGTTTCGAAAGATTTAGAAATTTGCAGTCTCTAACCTGAGGTATTAGCAAAGCTTGAAGATAATTTTTAAATTCGACTTAGCAACAAGCTGTCTTAAGGGACAAATAGATTCTAATATAATTCTTTCAAACAACAAATCAGAAACATTAGGAGAGGAGACAATGACATAAACAACTTCTAGATGATTAAACTCTTAACTCGAAAAGGGCTTTTTCAACTGTAATGAATGTTAACATATCTTTATGTATTTTTCATTCATTATAATTGTACAACAATTTTAAACAGGCACATTTGGAGTGACCTCCTTAACCCTTCGTACTACTTTCACGCGTGCGCAGCACGGATTCGGGCAGTTGGTACGGATCAGGCGCTGGGAATGGAAGATTACTTTTGTAATTGATAAAATTAGAATTGGAGGTGACTTTAATCCGGCCCTGGATCTCTGGTTAGACCACCTCCCTACAAGAAGACAATGTCACAGTTATAATCAAATTTTAACAGATTTGACCAATAAACCTGACTAAAAATACATTTAACTGAGACTCGAGCCTCAAAAATCCCCTCATTAGGCACCATAACTGGTTTAGTTCATCAGGTAAAGGTCAATTTCAAAGAATTGATTGCTGGTTAATTCCTATAAAACTATTCAGCTTGCACCAACAAGTTTTACAATTATGGAAAATTATATTTACCCACAAGTTTCCTCCCCATGGGCCCACGTTATGTAACAATAGATAAATGAATGAATCACAATGAATTAAAAAAATCAGTTTTTAATAGAGAGTGGTACGAGAAGGGAATTTTGTTTGTTTATGATTTATAAGATTGGGATGGTAACCTTATAGATAATTCGACTTACTTGGAGAAATTTAGTTTAAATTGTTTCATAGTTTCATAAGAATAGTATAATAATCCCTCAATGTATAGAAATCTTGCCCCGTGTGTAAAAAATTTTGGTCTGATGTTAAACAATGGCTGTCAGTTGAACTGGATGGTATTCCAACTTTTAATGTATGGCATATTTTATTTAACATGGACAATCCAAGTGCGGAAAATTGATTAATATTATCATTCTCATGGGTAAATACCACATTCATTGCTGTAAGTGGAGAAACACCAAACCCTCTGCTATGTCCTTTATGAATGAGTTTAGGATTTTCTCATGTCTCTTAAGAAAATGTACTCATGTAAATTTACCAATAAGATCAGTGCAGATATTTCTCGGGTTTTTTTTGCCTTTTTGAAATTTTAATTCATCACTCTCTTATACTTTCAACATATCGTCCTCTAGAACTTCTCTAAATTTAAACTTAAATGACTAGGTACTTGCTCTTCCTCTACGTGTTTACTGTAAAATAGATTTATTATCCTTTTTTCCCTTTTTCTTTCTCCTTTTGAAATGTGTATATACAGTATATATATGTATGCATATGTGATAGCATCCTTGTGTTGGAGCGTGTTTTATCCTCTGGGAGATGTTTGTATACTGTCGTTGTTCTCGTACTAATAAAGTTTTTAGAAAAAAAAATCATG
>KV751322.1:9194804-9209826 GCA_001698575.1 Mola mola | reverse complement strand
GCCCCCCCAGCCATGAAGATGACAGAGGAAAACAGACGCGAAGTGTCAGATGTAACCATGGACGATGTTAAAATTCTTATTAAGAAGAAAGATGACATTGAAGAGCAGATAAGAGCTTATTTCGACGTTTTGGGAGACGTAAGTCGGTCAGATATTCATGTAGACATACATGCAGTACAAAGCTACACCCATCGTAACTCAGCTAGCGGGTATCCGACTCATTAGTTACTGTCAGCTGACCTAAAACATGCCTCTATTTTGGTCTCTTTTTTTACAGCAAGGTGTCGGAGTTGAAGATCCTTTGGTCGATGAAGAGGGTTACCCCCGATCTGATGTTAATTTATACCAGATCAGGACAGCAAGACACAGTATTTCATGTGAGCAACGAACATTAGCTTCACATTAGCAATTGTTATTGTTCCACTTTGAATAACCACCTGTTAACAGAAAGTGAAAATCTGTTGACGATATAACCTTACGTAACCTGATCACAGTTTTCTTTTTGCTAATTCTGAGTAAATTAGAGTGTATTATGTTGTGTTAGAGCAGAAAGTCTGTACTATATATTAAGTAACGCCAAGATGCAGGTGCATTTAGCTTGAAACACTGGTGGAGCATTTCTAGATGCTGAGAAGACATGTCAGATGTGCAGGAGTAACACATGGACTCCGCAGATACTTCAGGTTATATAGAAGTGACTCAGGAATCCTATATTATCATTTTCCTGAATCCTATCTTTCCTGGTAAATATGCTCACACAAAGTGTTTTATTTGCTCAACATCTTGACCATTAGCATTCTCAACTATAAACTCTTTACTCTCATGACAAATTTCTCTGAAGGCAAGATGCATTTCTCTAAATGTGAGGCTCTTGGCCTGAGAGGATGTTATCTTAAAACCTTAGAAGATGCTAATTAATATTCCGTAGACGAATTATACAGTTGATTCAGTTATTGCAAGCTATCTACACATTCCTTGTTCTACAAAAATGATCTTCATAATTTCTTTCCAGTCCACTGTCATTTCAAATGTGATGCTTGTGTTCCAGGCCTGCAGAATGATCACAAGGAAATCATGGTGGAGATTGAACAAGCCCTGCACAAGCTGCACGCTCAGGAGAAAGCTAAGCGGGAACAGGATGGGACATTAACCCAGGAGGCAATGGAGCAACAGGCCAGTCTTCCTCCTCCCTTTGCACGGGTTGATGCTGTGATTCAGGGCTCGCCTGCCTGTGGAGCTGTAAGTGAACTATAAGCTACACGTTTGTATCTTTCAATTCTTTCATATGAACCATTACTATTTTCTGAAGTTGGAAGGTGTGAAAGTAGCTTCTTTCGTATTGTCATTGTGGTAATGGCTTATTTCTCTCCAAAAGGGGCTCAGAGGTGGTGACGAACTCATTGAGTTTGGTTCTGTGAATGCAGGAAACTTTCAGAACCTCCAGAACATTGCTTCTGTCGTGCAACACAGTGAAGGGGTGAGAAACTGACAATTCACAGCTTGTGGTAATTGTATTGTTTTGTGACGCTGTCAAAATATTTAAATTAACACAAAAATGAAGATCAGTAGAAAATCCCTGGGAAGTTTTGCTAACAAATTATGCTAATGTCTTATCACACATAACATCTGCAATATAAACTATAAGCTATATCATATCCTTTTACAGAAAGCTTTACGTGTCGTGGTCATCCGAGGTGGCCAGAAAGCTCAGATGAGCCTGACTCCACAGCGATGGTCAGGCAGAGGTCTGCTAGGGTGAGTGAAACACAATCACGGTCACAGATTTATCATTTAGGAGTCAAATAGTGTAGTTAATATTCGCAAGCATAGAGCACTAGAAAGTTCTACAGGTAAGCACAGCAAATGTTATATAGTACTGCATATGTAAATGTTTGTTTTATGTAGGAAGTTGTTATTCAGCATCCTTTCCTTATTGCTTTTCAGATGCAACATTGTTCCAATTCATCGATGATCATGACATTATGCTGACTTTCAACTGAGAACTTTCTCCACTTTCGACCAGAGTTATCTGCTGCAGACATTCCCATTTACTCACTTGTTGTAAATCTTTAAACATAACTACAACTACTTGTTCATACAAGGACAGTGTTCAAAATTCGAATTTACAAATGATGGATGAATAAGCATCACAATCTTTGACTGCTCTGAGCGCACATTCAAGTAATTGAATATCGCTATTACGGGTTGAGTGTTCTTTTTGGTTTCAGTCAGCAAGCGTTATTGCAACTGGCTTGTTTCAATAATAAAAAGCTAGTGTGCAAGTGGTATCTCGGGCAAATATATTAGCGTAGGTTCTTAGTCATCTAGGTTGAGGTGGTCTTAAGTGCTTCTGCTGAAGGCATCTGGACGTTTTCTTGGTTTTTGAAGATGTTTCACCTTTCACCCGAAAGGCTTCTTTAGTTGAAAATGTCAAATTCAGAAGTCAAAATCTTTCAAAATCACTAGCCCCATTTGCATTTGGCAGAGTTTCTCATCTTTAAACAACATCAGGAAGTGCAGATGTTTGTGTGTGAATTGCTTTTTTAATTTTGAACAAAATCACACGAATGAAAGTTTTATACTTGGGACAAATGTCTGAATGCATGTTTTATATCAAATATTTGTATTTTCTTCTTACGGACTCAAACAATTAGATCTGAAGCTTTGAACTAAACATCGACAAAAAATCAAAAAGGAAACTAGCCGAATTCACCATTTTTGTATCATCCTTGTAAAAATCATGTAGACTGCTTGAGTTTCTTCTTCTTGGGTTTGACCATCTGAGGGAGTTCGATTTTGAAGGCAGCCCTAAAAACAAAAGGATTAGAGCTCATAATGCTGACAGAGCGAAAATGAAAACACACAGCATGATCTTGGTTTTATACACGAGCACTCAGAGGTCAACTCACTCGCAAGTTGTGCAGATGGGGCTGAAGTTGCAGAATACTGCAAGAGAAGACAATGTCACATACTGTCACATCATACACCTGCTTGTCTAAACTGGGAATCAAACTTACTCGACAGGCACACTGAGCACACGTAACCGATCTCAATGAGGTTTCGGTGGCAGAAACAGGCGGCTCTGTAGTCCACGTGTGCAGGCGGAGGCAGCACCAGCTGGGAACGCTGCTCAGAGTCGGGCAGGAACACCCACTGTTCACAAAAACACCATCGTCAGCACAGAAGCCCTTCCTACAGGAAGGTGAGACGCATGACAGGGTGGTAAAATACACTGCACTCTTACCAAAAGGTACTGTGCCAGGGCGACTTTTTGGGGAATCTTGAGGTACAATCCTCCAGTTATGTCACAAGCCTGCAAAACAAACATTTGAACATGACATGGACCACTGCTCTTACATGAACTGTACTTTATTATCAATGCAAGAGTAGTTTGGTATCCTCAAGCGTTTGGATGGTGCTTTTCATCACGACACAGGCTGTGATGTCATAAAAACTGCAGTAAGCTTCTGTAAATGTCCAGAAACATGTACCTGCTGAAGGAGACCAGAGTCAGAGTCCAACACGCAGGCGTCGATCAGGATGTTCTGGTTTAAAACAAAAACAAATGAAGTTTTTCACTTAATAAAAATGTAAAGAGCTGATAAACAGGACTGACTTTTACCTGCTTCTGGGCGGCAAAAATGACATTCATGAAGTTCATGTACTGGAGGGCACAGTCCTCGGCGGCTTTTATCACCTACGCAGTGAAATACAGAAGCTGTTTTCAAAGTCAAAGACTGACACGACCAAAGCGCTCGGAAAATCTGACCATTGTGGCTCACCAATATCCTTGATTTGATCTCCTGTCCAACTATAAAACAAAAGGCAACAACAATAAGTATCAAAAACAGTAAGAATTGGAGTGAATTTAGATTAATAAAAATAAAAGACATTTACTGACCTTCCAACTCTTTAGAGACCCTGTGAATATCTTTATATTAAGACATTAAGGAACCCCCCACATGTCACACTCACTAGGAAACCATTAATAATCAACAAAAATATGGTATCCATTGTCCAACATATACAGTGTAAGCACATAAAATCTTAAAACATAAGCTGTTGTACACTACATACTGTAAAGCCTCTTGAGGCGAATTTGTGATGTGTCACATTGAACTATAATCATAAAACTGACTTGGAACATAGGAGCATATCAAGCACACAATACATCTAACAACTTCAGTACTTAAATTCTTTGTTAAGTGAAAGTGGTAACCAGGTGACTGCACTAAACAAAACAAAATTTGCTCATGTCCAGGCACAAAATACATTAACTAAAATATAAGTGAAATTATATGAAATGTAATGTTTTCTAATTCAGAGCTTGTCCTTGCGCTTCTCATCTTTACCCTTTTGTACCTTCATTTCAGTTGTTTATTTATGGGAATTTATTTTCATTTCAGTCACCTATTCTTTATTAATCTTTATTTTGAAATGTTACTAAATTTCATGAATGACAGAGCTGTAAACAGTTTTAATTTAAAAAAGGATACAGCAAAGAGCTTTGGCAAGAGATCCCGCCAACAACGTATCGCTTGAATTTCCACTCACTTCAGCTGCAATCACACAACGGATCATTTTAATAAGTCACCAACACTGGTCACATCATTAATCAGGAGAAAATAAAGCTGAATAAAGCACATTAACTGCAAAAATGAATCTTATATCAATTTAAATCTTCAGTAATGATTAAATGTGAATTTACCCCCACAAAAACAACTTTGCGTACTTTTTGTCATGACATTCCTGATCTCGTCAGCAATAAGTTTATTGGCGACGGACAGGAGCTCATATTTGCCATCCCCGCTGGAAGGTGCATCATCCTCACCGCTGTCCCCACCTCGCCACCTCTTACTGGGATACAGGAAGTGACTGAAAGAAAACGGAGGACAGGAGCAAAACATTACATTCCCAGAGACAGCTGACTAAAGGACCAAGCTGCAGCTTCTGCGGAAAATGGCCAATGAGTGACACATGGCTCTATATTACATCAAGTCATCTGAAATGAGAAAAAAAACACTACTTTTTTTTGGACTAAATATTGTGTTACTAGTTTTATTTTCAAGTACAAACAACTTCAGCTGTTGAGTTAAATATATACAACTTCCCTCTTGAGCTGTAGCGGAATAGAAGCATAACACAACAATAACGCCAACGTAAATTATGATTAGGTGCAGTGCTTGAGTAAATATTTCATCCCTCTCGTGAGGTTACCTGTCCTGACAGTGGCTGGCGATGACGGCTAGTTTGTTGGACCTGCTCATGGCCATATGGGAGTTCCCGATCACCAGTACTGCGTCCAGACACTTGGACAGGGTAAACTTACGGGACACAACAGGAGGACAGCTCAGTCTTTTAGCCCCATCCACATTCGTGACTTTGAACGATATCTGATTTGACATTTACTACCTCTGGCTCTCGTTGCGCTTGCTGCCCCCACCATATCGGATTTACATCCACAACGATGACCAGCAGGTTGATCTCATCCTCTGGGGAGAATATTTCAACAGTTTAACAAAATGAGGCTCTGCCTGGTGGAAAGGCTAACATTTTAGCCAGTTTCCCTCTAAAAACAAAGTGTACCAGGAGGGTCAAGCACGCGCCCAGACGTGCAAACTGAAAACAGGTAGCTTCTATTATCTATCAATCAAGCAAACATACCTGATGCCATCAGGCAATTTGTTTATTGAGCCGTGTACTTGTTGAGACGTGATAATTGCTGTCGTCTGTCGGTCTTATACTCTATTTGCTTCCATCTCTACGCCGAAACTCCTCGTAAAAATGTGAAATCTAAGAAAATACGGCCAGTTTTAGTGATTTCTCGCCATCACATCCTCTGCGCTAAAGCATCATCGTGCGTCATCAGAGTGCGACCAGCGAGATTCGTCGATTATATTTACGACTCACTGCTGCCACCTTGCGCCCAAGGGCGGAGGTACGGACAGGAGGTGAGGAAAGAAAATGAGGACGTGAAACAGAAATAAGAAGTGGGTATACATACAGCTTTTTAGTTCAGTATTACTCAAATTGCCCTGATTATAAGCAAAAATTAGAGCAATAGCACAATGTAAAAACACTCGTGTATAATTAAGAATCTTTTATTCAAATGATCAGCAAAGCACAGAAGTTCCAATTGGGTGCGAGGATATAAAATCAACGCTTGTTTGCTACATATTTACAAACTATACCATCAGATTGTGTTAGTAGTGTGGTAATGTGGAAATAGTGTTTAAGTGTTGTTGGTTGATATTGACCTAATTTTGACAACATTGTATTATTTAATCTATAGGGGTATAGGGCATGATGCTTACAGGCTTTTGAATCTGAACTCATCAAAACAGGTGTAGGTGATGATAACAAATAAATGCATTAAGGCGAAAATAAGACTTTTCCTCTGAAATTTATGTGAGTTCAAGTAATAAGCAACCTAATGCAAAGGGTAATGCTCAAGCAACTTTATTCCTTTATTTTATTGCTATTTTTGTTTTTTAGCATAGCAGCGGCCTAACTATTCATACTAAAAAGAAACCTCTGTATGCGTGTGAAAGGCCATTAAAAAATGCCACAAAACCTAATTTTATTTTTCTTGATAAATGTATATAATTGCGATCTATAAAAATGGAAGAATTGAAAAAAAAAAACCCCAATGCAAAACATGATCATCTGCCACATCAACATAACATCCCTTTACGTAATTTTGAGGTCTGAATTTTATGTTGCGTTTTCATTTGTATTCAGACGAATGTTGACACAAAGGACTCAAGCTAATAACCAACAAATCCGAAAAATCCGAAAAAATAAAGCTGTACAGCATTTAACAAATTCTAAACAATATTCTGAAACAGACCCTGGTCTGTCTCAACAAAAATACAAAACTAGTTAAAATTACTAAGAATAATGTCATTAATGACAATTCTATGCCACACCTGTAAAAATTATCATTACATGTGCAGAAATGTCATGTTTTCAGATCTTACTGAAATGAACACATGTCCATCAGGGGAACAGCATCGAGCAGAGCAGAGTAGAGTATGAAAACAGAATAAAACTCTCTGGATGCAGAGAAACACACAAATTGCTTCACAGATTTACTAACAGTTTTTGACGACTGTAATAGTGACAAATAGGTTCTGGAGGTGGTTTGACAATGTTCCTAGCAAAACATCCCACTTGGGTGTCTGGCTATGTCTTGGACCTGGGTTGTGGCTTGGTCTTGAATAAGCCAATTCTGTAGCTCTCAGTTTGGTAGACATCTGATTCAATGGCCTCGCTGGACTCGTTCAGTGTTACATACAGGTCCCCGTTGACCTCAGTGACCTTGTGAATCCTCTGTTTGACACCCTTGGAGCGCCAGTGTGTTCTCAGAGGTCTGGCTGTGGGATCGTCCACAGCTTGGTAAAGGCCTTCCCCGCCTGCCAGGGTAATCTTGTACTTGTGCCACGGGCATACAATACACAGCATCCCGTTAAACTCCTAACATTGAAAACAGCATGAAGGTGACGGGACAGACAAAGAAGCAGCAGTTCAAGTGGCAGTCTTACAGATAAATATCGTAGAAATGTATTGAGGGCTTTAGATTAGAGTTATGCATGAGCAAAAATGGTACACAACTTACCTCAATGTCACCGCTCTGTAATGGGCCACCTGAGTCTGTTGGGAAAATTAGTTTGATTAAAGACAACAGTGTGATGAGTCATTGCAAAAACCAAAATTCCACACCTTGTCCTTCACGTTTCATCATGAAAAACATCAAAGATGAGATCGCTTTATAATTAGAGCTGTAGACACTGAGAACTTACGGTAGCAGCGCGTGTCCATGGCGTGCAGCTGCCCCTGGTGGTGCAGCACCAGCACATCTCTACACCCGTTCACCAGCTTCGTCAGGCGTCCGGCCTTCACTATGTCTTCCTTCCTCCCAACGAAGTGGGAGGCAGGGGGAGGTGAACAGGGAGGAAGAGGAGGAGGAGGAGGAGAGGAAGGAGAGGAAGGAGAGGAAGTCTGAGAACTCTCTTCCTCGGATGACATATTGATTACTTTAACAGCGGGTTTACTGGTATAAGTAGAGTTTTTAAAAAAAGAAATAAAGGAACATCATCGGATAGTGAGAACTTAAGTCCTCTTCAATTCAGCGACTACATGTTTCTAAAGCCCCCCCCTTCCAAATATGAAATCAAGTTGTTGGGTTTCTCCACTCCTCCTTCCTGACACTGAATGTCAGCCCTGTAGTTGCTTCTGACGATGCTAGTTACTAGCTTAGCTTCGTTTCCTACCGCAAACATGGGCGTTTATCGCGATAACTTCATTCGCACGAATGTTCCGATGCTCTATCCGCGTGAACCACTGCCGCTGTGTTTATGTGAACACGCATCAAGTCATACAATGCAAACCAAACGTCGTTCAAGTCAGCAGTCGGTTCGGTTCTACTGCGCAGTCCCGGTGTAGGAGCAAGAGCCAATGTTGTGTGTTACATCCAATGTTGTCCCCCGAGAACGCGCGACCTGCTGATAGTTTCCTTTCACTTGATGTCCAGTATTTATTAATTTTGTCATGTTTTAATTCGTATATTTGTTTATCATTAATGTTGTTTTCTTTCTCTGATAAATTTGATTGCGCAGCATCTTTTTTTTTTTTGTATTGTTGACCAAAAAATAACAATGTTGTGTGTTACATCCAATGTTGTCCCCCGAGAACGCGCGACCTGCTGATAGTTTCCTTTCACTTGATGTCCAGTATTTATTAATTTTGTCATGTTTTAATTCGTATATTTGTTTATCATTAATGTTGTTTTCTTTCTCTGATAAATTTGATTGCGCAGCATCTTTTTTTTTTTTGTATTGTTGACCAAAAAAATCTAAATAATGTTGTCTGTAACCATGCTTACACCCAAAGTAGTAGCTATTATAGCTCAGTATAAGTATATTTTAAAAGTACATTTTATCAATGCATCAACGGAAAAATTGCATTTTCTGTCCAAAATATGTGTAGTGAATGCCGAAATGAAACTGTTTAAAGAATTTGCTGAATTACGGGAATTTGAAAGGAAGAGCTAGAAAATTCATGAGCTGTATGTTAATGTATGTTGTTATAATGTATGTTGACTTTGTAGCTCATATTATTGACTAATATTATACTAATACAATAATTAATGATAATAAAACACTCCAATAATCAAAATTTTAAGAATACAATGCTGTAATGTCCTTTAAGAGGACACGCTCTCAGCCTATACTCATAAATACTTTATATTATCATTGTTTGTAATATGTATCTTTTTCCAATGGTTATACGTATATACTCATCACCTGTTTTTAATTACAGGCAAGAAAAAAGGGACAGAACCAAAGGTATCAGTTTCTATCATCTTGATGTATACAAACTGTCATTTATATGAATTTTATATTAATTAATTCATTTCATCCCGATTCAGTTTTCTGTGGCGCTGCTGTGACGTGTGACTTTCTTTGATGAAGAATTAAGTCTTTTATACAACATTAAAGACATAATTTAATGACATAAAGAAGTATTAACGACCACCAGTGCAGACAAAAATCACTGACTCAAGACAGGACAAGGTAAGAATTGAAATGATTTTGTTCTCCGACTCTCTTCTTCACTCACCCTCTCCTGGAAATTAACCAAGAGAAACACACTATTATAGAAACTCAGACTCCGCTGAGCTGTAACGGTGCTGCCTGCGGGTTCAGGGTCTCCCGTTAATCCGGGCTAATGTCTCGTGGTGGCCATTAAGCCCTTTGAGGGATTATCTCTCTCTTTAACGATGAACCGAGCTCGACTCGATCGTCTGTAATGACGCTTGATGAACATTTCGTATAATTTCTGCCAAATTGCAGAAATCGCCTGAACCCGCAGCCGGAAAACAAGGCGCCCTCGTTGTTTTGGAAATACTGACCCTAATATCAGCTTTTCGAAAAAATAATGCTTTTTTTTTAAGTTGAAGTTGCTTTGTTCTCTTGATTTTTGTCGCTAAAACATATGACGTGAGTTAGGTAAGTTTTCACTTTAAACTTGCCATTGGAGAGATGTAATAATTTAATAGGTTATGTTTGCTCATTACATAATTGATAATGTTGTTACTGTATTCTCTGTGGTTGAATCTGTTGAAATAAGTTCAAAAGAAAGAGAAATGGAAGGAGAGGAAAAGAAACGTTGCGCATATAAGTGCCTGAAAAGTGCTGGGCTGCAGCGTCACTACACCAGGTAAACTCACTCGTTGGCAGCACATCCAAACTTGCCCTATTCTCTCCTCCCCTTACCATTTTTCCCCTTCCTGTCCTTCAGCTTTACTTCAGCAGGTCTTCACTGTTAAGCCCACCTGTGAGAGCTGACCACCGAGGACCATCCCAACTTTGGAATCTACTCTATGGAGGACAGAACTCGACTCTTCCATCTGATCCAAATGGTCAAAACTCTTGACTTTGAGCATGAACATCACGATGATGATGATGATTGCAATTCTGATTTTAGTGATGAAGACTTTCCTTTTGCGGATAATGGCATTGCCTGTGTTTTGTGTGGAGATTCTGATAGTGGCACTTTTTCAGAACCATCAAGTGTGTGCAGGCGACTTGATTTCAGTTGTGAAACTAGCGATCATCACCAGAAGCAATTTTCTTGTCAACTAGGTTCTGCTCATGGAAGTCATAATAGAAATACCGACCCAGGCCAGAGCAAAGTGTCAAGCCTACCTGTGCACCTTGAGTTTAACACTGGAAGTGCCGTGTTATGTAGCAACAAACCGAACAGCAATCACAGGTCACATGCTCACAGTCATCAATGTGGTCGTCACCCAGGAGCAAAGACCAAGGCTAACAACATGGAAAGGAAGTCCATACAGAGCTCTCACACCAAATTAGTACCAAGTTGTGCCTCATCCCAAAAACCAAAACTGAGGTCTGGCGAAGTGACAGTGATGTCTAACAACAAACAGGTCAGGTACAGAGATAGAAAAGGAATCTCTAAGAAGGAAAAACAGTTTAGAGGTAGAGCAACTTCTGGCCACATGACTGCGGCAACACCTGTTTTTGAATCAAAGACAACAGCTGGCTACAACTATGGAGTACCACTGAGTTCCCCTCCCCCCACGCACAAAAAGTGAGTATAAGAGAGTTGTTTTGTTGTCAAAACTTTGACACTAATTTCAACTTATTTTTTTTGTGAAAACAGCTACTGTGCAGATAATCTACAGTGCAGAAAAAGTGGTCTGCAATGGCATAGAAGTTTGACACTTTATTCGTTAAAACAAAGTCTACTGCTATCAATTAGTGAAAGCAAACTTGTTATTGTGAAACAGTGAAACAATGAGTATGATGCCAAAAATCGACCACAAAGACAAAGGCATGTTTAAAAAACTGGCAGGACGTGATCTTCCTGTTTGTGATTGCTGTGTGCGTGTTGCAGGCAACCAGTACGAAGGCGCATCAGTGTATGTGTGAGGAAAAGACCTCTGACACGTGCTGAGTGGAAACGCAGAGAGGCAGATGTTGTGACTACTCTGAGTGGAGAGAGCGTGGTTGTTCATGGAAACAAAGAGGCTGTGGACCTCACTCAATATATTTTACAGGTAGTTATACTTCACAAAGAGGAGTCCGTAACAATGTTTTGCCATAATATCTCAACGATGCAAATATAAGTGTCACCAAGTAGACAGAAATGTGTGTGAAGTTAAATCAATGCTCGGTGAATTCATGCCACGCCCCACACAATTTGGTGTCTGCAGCACAGATTCTACTTTGACCAGGTTTTTGGGGAGGAGAGCACCAACGAAGAGGTGTATCGAAGAACAGCATATCCTCTTGTGCAGCACATGCTCCATGGGTAGGGTAGCATTGATGTACAAGTAAATGGTGGTCTCTAATCTCTGCTCTCCGACTTTGAATATAGTGTATGTGTTCTGCTTGCGTCCACAGAGGCAGTGCCACATGTTTTGCATATGGCCAGACAGGTGCAGGGAAGACACACACCATGTTGGGTTCTTCTTCTGGCATACCGGGATTGTATGTCATGGCAGTCCGGGATATTTTTACTCACCTCTCCGATACACAAACACACTCCCAATTGCTGGTGTATGTCAGTTTCTTTGAAATCTACTGCGGTCAGCTGTATGACCTGTTGGACCACAGGAAAAGGTGTGTGTTTCAGCATATGAGTGTGTGTCTGGCCTGTAATATAAGAAAGATAAAATGATGATCAGACAGCAATTGTTTCAAAAACAGATTTTTTTTTAATTGTTTTTTTGTTTTTTGGTGGTTTGGTTTTCACTGGTTTGGAAGTGTTTCTTACTTACTTTGTTATTAGGTTATTTGCCAGAGAAGATAGACAGAAAGTGGTTCACATTGCTGGTCTGCGTGATGTCAGAGTGGATTCAATCGATTCATTACTGGAGGTTTGCCCCTTTCTTTAAAATGCTTCATGTCCACACTGTAGTATCCAAAACTATTGTTTTGAGTTAGAATACAGTTAGAATACAATACAGAATGAAAGTGCAAACTTCTGCCTGTGCAGCTAAATTCCCCACGATAAATTTTCCTTAGCAATAAATACCTTTCAAGGTCAGTTTTTTTTTTCTCTAAGCTCATATATAATTGTGCTTTGTACCAGTCTGTGGTATTAGTGTTTGTTCAGGCATTCTTAAGTACAGTTTTTAGGTCAAAGTAATTTGGTTCAAAAAAGAGCACATGTTGGCAGCACCTGATGGGTGACACGTGAACCGCACAGCTAGCCTGTTCTAGCAATGTGAAAATCCCAGGGATTTGGTACAAAATGACACCAGTTAGACTTCTGAGTGTCAATTCCCTCTGGGGATATGTCTAAAAATGTGTTTGACCCTTAAGTGACCCTTAAGTGACCCTAATCTTTGACCTAGAAAGCCCAAACATTAAAAATCTGTAGCCTTTGCCAAATGACACCAGCTGGACCTCTGTATGTGTATTCATTCAGAGGAAATGGACAAAAATGTTTTTTGGGCCTGTCAGTGACCTTGACCATTGCCCTTCTAAGCCCAAAAGTTAATCATTGTAGTGGTGTCAGCTACAAACTAACATCAGTTGGACTTCTGATTTTCTATTTTTTTTCTGAAGTTATGGCAAAACACAAAATGCTTTTTGACCTTTGCAATCAAAAAAACAACTTTGGTAGAGGTAACAGACCAATAGTCTTGTGTAAATGCTAAAACTTACTATTGGCAAGCATAAAAAATTCTATGCTCTTTTGTGGGGCCACTTTTCAATCAACATTTTTTGAAATTAAAGTCTCTGTCTTGTTTCTCCTCTATATAGGTGATTTCACAGGGCACAGCTGAGCGTACACAGGGGATGAGTGGGGTGAATCCAATCTCCTCTCGTTCCCATGCCATGCTTCAGATTCAGCTAAGAGGCCCGGACCAGCAGATGGCTGGCAGGTGAGTGGCAACATGTGTTTTAGATTATCATTGTATGCAAAGGTTTTTGTCTTTTCCTAAAACTTGACTGGGGTTGTTGTGTAGTAGGTGAAGCTCACTGATACAGGTTAAAAGTGAATGCAAAAGTGTGTGTGTGCGTGTTTGGGTGTGTGCCTGTAGAATATGGTTTGTGGACCTGGCAGGAAGTGAGCGGGCATCAGATACCAAAGAACCAGGCAGGCAAAGTCGCATTGAGGCGGCGGAAATCAACCAAAGTCTGTTGGCAGTAAGATACACAAACAGATGTTCACACATAAAAAGACTGAACATAAAGTCAAAGGCATTTTTAAAGAGATGGTGTGTCTCATTTGTGAATTTGTTGTTTTTTCTTAGCTTAAAGAATGTATCCGGTCTCTTGATCAAGAGCAGTCGCATACACCTTTCAGACAAAGCAAACTCACTCAGGTACTGAGACTTTTGGAATTTTATAACTTTCATTAGTTCTTTCGAGTGTTTTTGTCCAGTTTCATCAGTAACTCTTCTGTTTTTTTTCTCCTAGGTTTTAAAAGACTCATTTGTTGGGAATTCAATGACATGCATGATTGCCAATATTTCGCCTGGTCACTCAGCAACTGAACACACGCTTAATACACTTAGATATGCAGATCGGTGAGTGTGTGTGTAGCATGTATATGAAAAGTATTTATGTATTTTTTATATTAAAACAATGCCTGGTGCTATAGAGACAATTATCAGTAACTGCTATTGCTGATGGTTCATCTATTGTACTTTTTAATAGGGTTAAGGAATTAAGGGGAAAGGAAGCAAAAAGAATACGAAGAGGCAAGAACATGCCCTCACCCAAACATAACCTGTTCTTCAACAACAGCAGTAGTGAAACTTGCAGTGTTCGCATCCAAGGAAAGAGTCCCCCCAAAAGGCAAAAGTTAGGGAGACACAGAGAGGCTTGTTTTCCTGCTGTATCTACAATGTCTTTAACCACAGAAGGTCCAGTTCTAAGTTCCACACCCCAGAACAGCAGATGGGAAGACAAAACCAGTGCAAGGAATGGCTCTGGACAAATTACACCAATCAGAGGTTTTCTGGGTATATGCGATAAGAGGGAGAAGAAGGGGAGGGCAGGTAGAAGGGAAGGGAGAAGAAGAGAAACACCTGGAAAAACTGACCGTGCAGAGCACTCAAATCATGACCAAAATGTCAGGGCAGGGATGGTCATGGGACAAGCGAACCATGAGGAAGGTGAAAGTGAGAGGGAAAGTTGGTGGATAGAAGAGAGGGGACATTTGGAAAACCGTAGAGGCTCAAGCAGTGAAACAGAAAGGCTAAGAGAAATACATTTACGAAAGGTTGATGAAAGGGAGAAGAGGAGGCATCTAAGAAAATATCACCAACAGCTGCAGCAGTTTATGCCCTCATCTGCATGCTCATCCGACTATGTCTTCTCACACTCTATGTCTTTCTCTTCCTCTAATCGGGACTCTCCGTATTCCTCACCTTTTCCTCAACATCGTTCCCACATCTCAGTTCCTGCCCTTATGTATCATGATTGTGAAAGGGATTTAGATGTGTACAGAGACGAGGTAGAGGTTGGGCCTGCTGACA
>KV751322.1:9171677-9194751 GCA_001698575.1 Mola mola | reverse complement strand
CAAACTGACACCTCCCCAAGACACAATAAGAGTAACGATGAGGTTGGTCATGGTGACACAGGCAGCAATAGTGAAGATTTGAGGGCATGCACTGAAGATAAAAAAGCAGCATATGAACAAGATAAAAGTGAAAGTGTGAAAAGGAGGTCATTGAAGGCAACAGATGAGGGAGAGATAAGGAATAGAGGGAGAGAGAAAGAACAGACAGACATGATGACAGATGCAAGGCGAGCTGATGTAGAAGCACCAGGGGCTTACAGCTGTGATTCAATGGTGGTTGAAGAAAGATCAGATGCCTCAGATGCCCCTTATGGGATGGACCACCCTCTTGCTGAGTCACCTCATCAACAAGCGCCAGCAGAACAACCCCTCTCAACAGCTTATGAATATACCAATGCACCCCTGACCCCTTACAGCCTAAGTGATCACTGTCTTGAATTAAAACATTCCGGATGTACCTCAAAAACTATGCCTCTATCTTTGCAAAATGCCCAAGGACTTTCATCGACGATCTGTGGAGAGAAGGAACCATGGATTTCTGCTAATACCAATACAAGTGAATTCTTGAAGGCTCATTTGGTGACACTACCTCTCACTACTCCAATCATGCATAACAGATGTAAAATCTCTGCAGAGCCTCCTAACATATTATCTGAAAATACAGCTGATGCTAAGGTACACAGCCATCCAGAGGTCAGTGCCGAAATGGACCAACAGGTCTCCACATCCTCAATCCTACAAAGTAACAGTTTGTTCCGTCCACTTGAGAATGGGAGGGAAGGAGGGAAGAAAATGGAAGTAGGAAAAGAGCATCTCCCATGTTTGGAGACGGCAGAAAAAATTGTAGAGATTGAGGATGTTGAATTTTGCCTGTCTCCTCCGGAGGTGCTACAAGCAAAGACCCAGAGCCCTCCTACCTCTGGCACCATGGCGGTTACTGATCACCCTGAACAAAGAAGAGATGTATGTTCTGTAACACCTGACCATATTGGGATTGGTAAGTGTGTGTTCTGTCTTTGTGTGCGCATGTCCTATGTCTGTGTAGACAACTGTTGGCCTTTAACAAGTGTGTTAGGATATATTCCCAAAAACTAACTCAGATCTTTAGGGTATACTCACACTTGGTCCATTTAATTAGTACCATGCCAAAGCTTGATTGTCCCTCCTCCCCACTCCTCCACTCACCTGCAATCACACTGCTCTAAGCACATCCGGGCCTGAGGAAGATTATAACTTGTAATTATGTAATCACGTTGAGAGAGCATGACTAAAACTTTTTACTGACTTTGTGGCTTATTTGGAATTTTGTTCCGGCATTCTCACATTTGTTAATTTATCGGTAATGTATTATGATGCAGCGATTGATTTTTGCTGAGGCAGCAGGAAACAAAGGAGGCGGTTCGGTTATATCGTCCTGCCCGCATTGCATACATGAGCTTAAGCTTGTGCATGAGCAAATGTACTGTACTGAAGCACACTTCTTCCTACCGTCCCAGGGTGAAGGAAGCATGCCATAATAGCATGGTACAGAGTGCGCACCATAGTCAAACAGTCCAGACTTTCTGAGTCAAGCATGCTGGGGTATGGAACGGATGGCCTGGTGTGTGTGCACTGTTAAGAAGCTATTGATTATTCATTATGTCAATGATTGTTGTCACCAAAAGAGATACCAACAAGATTGTTTTTTTTTTAAATATATTTTGTCCTGATATGATGAGATCTCCTATCTCTGAAGTAATGAATGTCTCTCTTCAGGACCAAGAGAACAGACAGACACTCAAAACCACACCAGTTACAGAAGTTGTGAACAACAACCCCCCCAAATCTCTATTCAAACCATCTACATTTGCTTCCACAGAACCCTCTTCCATGCAGTCCATCTCATCCTCTGTCCAACACTGTGGGAACACTGGCTCATCCAACTCACCACCTGAATATGCTGATTATGTGTGCAACAACCTTGCATTTTTTATTTCAAAACAACAATCGGAGAACTTCCCAGGCCAGGACATATTGCCAAAGCAGCGTTACACAATGCATTCAAACCATTCCAGCAACATGTCACTCCAACCAAACAGTGCAGCAGAATCAAATAGTGAAGCGAGCACCACCAGTCTCCAAATTAGACCCACAATTCACTTATCCACATTAGAAGACCTGTACCATGCCCAGTAAGTACCAGAAATCCCACAATTTTGCCTACACAATCATCCAAAATTGGTAATTATGTTCTTTAAAAAGGCTCTTCTGCTACCATAATTAATGCTAATAACAAATACAAACTGTGTGCAAGGATATTGAAATCTCGATATATCCTTATGATAAGATATAGAAATTATACATGGTCTTTGTAATTAATGGTGGGGAAAGATTTTGTGTGGTAACAACATTGAGGCAATCTGTTTTAGTCTTCTAATCCAATCAAACTTTAGGTGGTGTGTTGTTGAGGCCCATTGGGAGCAGCTTGAAGAGATGGAAACTCTATTTCGTGAAGAGGGGACACTTCTGTACCAGCAACCGGATATGGTCAGAAAAACTCAAAGATGGATTTTTTTAGTTCATTAATTTATTATACATTTTTAACTGGTCACACAGTTTTGCTTGTGCTCACGCTGGGTTCCAATATTAACAGGAATTTGAGGAATACGTCCGCAAGCTTGGAGAGATCATGGAGAGAAAGGCTCGGTGTGTCCATGGTATGATAGCTCGACTGCAGCCATACCTTGAGAACAGTCATCCACACAACAAAGGAGAAGACAATCCCGATCAAATTACATGAATAAATAATGCTAAATAGTACAAATACTCAAGGATTCAGTCCAGCATGGCCTGTTCACTCTTCCCCCCTCAGACAGGAGGCGTTAAATGCCAAATGACGAGACTGAGGAAGAGGAACAGCTTTTACCTAACTGCCATCAAAAACTTAAATAGGCCCTAACACTACCCTGAACTACCTCAACACTCAGATCCTTAACCCCCCCACCCACACGCACAAGCACACACACGCACACGCACACACACGCACACACATACAAATCTCACTCCACAACCAGATTACACACGATGTGTCTTTTGCACAGACTCTCAATAAGACCAGAAATCTGCACTTTGTCTATTGTACGATGATATCTCAACTGGAATCTCATCTGGAACTCATATTGCACATTTCAAATCACTTTTTTTTTTTAAATTTCACTATAGTTTTCTTACAATTATATTTTCTAAATTTTCAATTACATTGGAATTCATAGTAGAATGCAATGGAAGAATTTCACTGCACAGGGAATCTTGTTTCTGTACCGTGCATATGAAAATAAACGCTTGGAATTTTGAATCCTGATTCTAAATTTTGCTTACAAGTAAACTAAATAGAGACTTAATCAGTTTTATTTTATCTCTTTTTTTAATGAATATTCAAGGCGCTCGTGGACTACACTGGGCAAATATCAATTATGCGTGAGAGCTTTTTTGAAAGGTGGGGGGGGTTTCCCCAAGAAATGTGTTCCCATAAAGAAACGAATATGTGCCTAATAGAAGATATATTGAAGCCCCCATCACCCCAAATATATATACAGTATATACGGGAGACCAGGGTTAAAATCCTGGTCAAGGATTCCAGTTGGGCTCTTTGACAAGGTCCTTAATACTACCTACCATACCTTGGATATGAGTGCGTCAGGTGTTGAGGAACCAGGGTAACCTGATGACAAGTGGTCTACTGTAACAAGACATTCATGGACCAGGATTGACACCGAGGGATTAATGAAGTGCTACTATACCAGCAACCCCAGTCAGAGGAGATACATGCAACAGATATGGAATCTATGGATTCTTCAAAACCCCAAATCCCAGCTAACAAACAGCTTGTCACTCAGTGTTCCAATGTTCGCAATCGACAAATACTATCACAAATAGAGATCAATGAGGTACAACAATGATGCTACGGCTAGGGAGAGCCAGGATGACAGGTCATGGCGGTGATTTGAGATGCTTGGCTACAAGTTGAATGTGATCCATAAGGGGCAGTACCTTCCTTGGTGGCTAAGATCAAGGCAACTTTGAAAGAAGTTAGCCAACTGTCAGAGCTGGAGAAGGGCAAGACCACTAAAGTACCTAAGAAGTACAGTAAGCTGTCCATAACCGAGGCACTGGAAACTTCCAAACAGAGGCTCACAGCCCCGTTTGCCCGCCTGAAGAGGTACCCTAGAGACATGGAGGCGTGGAGAATAACAAGGTTCACCACTGAACCCATCCAAAGTGTTCTCTCAGTGGGAGGGTAATAAGATGTAATAAGATGCCACACAATAGCAGACATCCAAGAAAGAGTCTCAGGGATGAAGAGTTGGGCAGCACCAAGCCCTGACATGATCCACAGCTACTGGCTATAGAAGCTAACTATCAGTGGGAGGGTAATAACATGAGGACGGACCGATCCAGGGGTGAGACTGAACAGTATGAACAGTAACACAATGGCAGATATCAAAGAAAGAGTCTAAAGGATAAAGAGATGGACAGCACCAGGCGCTCACATGATCCACAGCTACTGGCTAAAGAAGCTAACTGCACTCCACTAACACCTGGCAGCTAAGATGAACCAGCTAATAAAAGATGGGACCCACCCAGACAGGTTGATCCAAGGTCGGACAGTCCTGATGATGAAAGTACCCCAGAAGGGAACAATTTCATCCAACTACCGGCCAATAGCATGCCTCTGCACAACTTGGAAGCTGTTAGGCATCATTGCGGCCAAGATGAGTGGGCATGTGACTCAATACATGAGCAGGGCCCAGAAAGGGGGTGGTAGTCACACCAGTAGAGTCAAACACCAGCTACTCTAGGACAGGGCAGTCTCTAGAAACTGTAAGACCAAGAAGGCCAAACTGTAACACATCCTGAATTGACTACAAGAAAGCCTATGACTCAATGCCACATACATGGATAATGGCATTCTTGAAGTTATACAAAATAAACAGGACACTAAAAACCTTCCTCAAGAACTCGATGGTGGCTTGGAAGACTACTCTGGAAGCCAATTCAAGGCTAATAACCCAAGTTAACATCAAGTGCTGCATATATCAAGGAGATGCCCTATCCCCACTTCTGTTCTGTTCTGAACGCCTTCAGCCAGATCATCACAAATAGTGGCTTCGGTCACCGGATACCACCTCTACATGGATGGCATGGATGGCAGGCAAATTGAAATCATAAAGAGGCCAGAAGAGAGACCATCATGGATGGACAAGCCCCTGCACCGGATGTACCATGGACAGATAGAGGAAATGGTTTGATATCGAGAAGACATACCAGTGGCTGGAGAAGGCTGGTCTCAAGGACAGCACAGAGCCGATGATCGTGGCAGCACAAGAACAGGCCTTGATCACAAGATGGATAGAGGCCGGAGTCTACCACACCATACAGGACCCAAGTTACAGACTGTGCAAAGAATTCCCTGAGACAGTGCAGCACATAACAGCAGGGTGCAAGATGCAGGCAGGTAAGGCATACTTGGAGAGTCATAACCAAGTGGCTGGCATAGTATACAGGAACATCTGCGCCGAGTATGGGCTGGGGTCCAGGGCCTCTGGTAGAGGACCCTAACTTGAAGGAGATGCAAGACCGCCCACAGAAGGCGAGTGAAGAATTTTTCTTTATATACAGAATATATGTTATTTTGTATGTTTGTGGATTGATTGATGATATCTGTGTTTTCTGTGGTTTTTTTTGTATTTTTCCTCTCAAACCCCTGTTGCTGTATACATGTGATACAGATGTGGTTCCCTGAATCCCTGAAGTTTATTTTTAAATTGAGTTTATTGTATGTGAAAACATGTGTTTAGAACTGAACCTATTATGTTGTTTTTTTAGTACCACAGTGCTTTTTGCATTTTTTCTTGGTCCAGAAACCTACTAATGTCTATTTTTCCCATCTGAAATTTGCAAAACTTTTTCATACATGGCCTCCTTAATTGACTTGATAAATGCTTTCAGTTTCAACTACATCCTCATATTCTGGACAAAGACAAGCCGTGACTGAGTAAGGTTTCCTATGATCTTGGCTACAATTTGGACTCTGACTGGTGATACACTGAATCAAAGATGAACAAGCACAGCTAGTACTGTTCTAACCTGCTTCAGATGGTATGATGGTATGTGATTTGTTGATTATTTTCTATATGGGATAGTGTGCAATTAAGTTGTTTCAATGCCTTTCCATTTCATTATTAATTTGGATGCTGTTTGTTAGCATCCACACTGTTGTAATTGTTGTTGTTTTTTTTATTATTATTATGTATATTTTTGGCATACTGTTTCGACATCTTTTCACCTGCTGAAACCATTGACTATGAAAATGTCAGCTATTTGAGGGGAATTACAGCGTTTTGTTTTTCCCCATTTCTACCTTTTATACTTCTGAGATTTATTAGCGTAAATTAGGGAAATATATAGAAAATACGCCAAGCCGCGCTTCCTGATGGGGGCGCGTGCGTCAAGAGGTGGTCTCAAACCACGTGACTGGCTCGGCGGGTTTTGGTTGGCAGTTTCGGCTTCACAACGTTGAACAAAGGCGCCGAGGGTCACGTGACAGCAACTGCTGCTGCTGCTGGCTGAGCGAAAGCGTGTTAGTAGGTAAAAGAAAGAATAAATATTTTTGTGGAAATGTTTTCCTTTTAAAAGTTGTTAGAAGTCCTACGTAGTCTTACTGTATATGTTCATATTTTGTTGAACGAAACCCTATCGTCCGTTTCAAAAGTTATTCTTATTAGCTAACTAGCTAGCTAGTGAACGTTGTATGCGTACTCCAGAACTGCATTTGCACAGGGACAGGCCGTTCACATGCCGGGGCAGTTAGCATTGTGCTGGTATCTGTTCGAGCCACGCGTTCGTGACAAATTCCGTTCACCCCTCTCTCCCGTGGATTTGTTGGTTTGTAGCACTAATATTTTGGGCAATGTCTGTTATAAATGTCACAGTAACATGCAGTTTCTGTCATGTTATCCGGGCGTCTGTGAGGTTAGCCGAAAGTGACTGTTAGCTTTTCTGTTGGTTTACACAAAAGGGTACGTTACGAACATCTTTGTACTGAACATTTGTTTATTATTTCTTTCTGCGTCGGTGGGGTGATAATTACACCATACACTATATTGGAGAGGCTAAATTGTTATTTGGTTATTCTGCCAGTATCTTTTTTTATTAGAATGTGGCGTTCCAACGGTAAAATTCTATTTTGAAGCGCACACGGAACAAAGAGGAGCGGTTAGCCTGGCTAGCGCTAGCACGAGCTAGGAGTTCTGAAAGCTAACGTTAACATGAACATGAGCCAGTGCGGCTAATATTTCCGTCGAGTTTCTGTAAACGTTCCAAATAAAATTATTCTATCCAATCTTGACCTATGTAAATCACATAGGACCCACAGTTCACGACCACATCGTCTTGTTGTCTGATGCATTTTTGCCAGACAATAGCATAGTCACACTTAAGTGGATGAATCTCAATTGCTGTGATTCCACGCTGACAATTTGTCAGTTGGTTACGTAGTTTGCGTTACTATTATTAGAAAGCAGCTAGTTGCTTTATATAAAGTATGGTTTAACACAGTAGTTGTAGGTTTTGGATTTTGACGTGGTTTAGCCTGGCATGAAGCCCACGCTTCTTAGTTGTTACTGTTTAACAAATATAACGTCGCTGCTGTCCACCCATCGTCGCTGTAAAAAAGTGTTCCAGTCCATACTCCTGATAACGTGCTAGTGTGTGTGAGAGAGAGATAGTGAGGTTTGTAAATTGACACCGGACAGTCCCCTGTTGACTGGCTAAATTTAACTGGGGAGGTGAGGGCGACAGATGGTGTTATAGTCTTACATGGTATACTTCACAACAGAAGTGGCATTGGACATTTATATAGTATCATAATATTTAAAGCTTAAAGCAATATCACCATCTCACAAGCAGCTGTCTTTTCATTTACCTCTGTTTCTCTCCCCCACAGATTTTTCTATTTTGTACATACATTGTTTTGTATATACTGTATATGATGACATCAGTGGTCAGCAATCAATCCCGGGGGACTCGGGAAAAAACACTGCCCACCACTACACAAACAACACAGCCACAGAAACAGATACAGGTGGGTTTTTTCGCCATTGTATGTACAATAGTTGAAAGCAGGCCTAAAGAATTGTTTCGCTCAACTACAATATTATATTTAATATGGATCAAAGATTGGCTGTTATTTAATAGGGATGCAACAATTTATCAGCTTAATATCGGTATTGGTTGATATTGACATGGTTGAATGGCATTAGACCACTGATACTAGTGGTCGATGATACTAATTTGTGTTGCGCAAATTTTGCATTGGCTATATCCACTGTCCTACACCTGCTTGCAGCTTTAAAGACTGCCTCTGATAAAAATCACTTTTTAACCTTGTGAACATGTTTTTGTGATGTTTTGACCAAAATAAGCATTAACTGTCATCTGCCTTCATTCTGCAGTCCACCAATGACTGTCGCCAAAAAAACTAATTAAGACAGGCTGGTTTTTCTATATAGAAAGCCTAAGGAACCAATCCTGATGAATTGCAAGGGTGGCGTTTAACGTTGTAGAAATTGTTTTTCATACAGAGGATTTCTTTATGTCCGTGACGCAAAAGGGCATCTGTCAATTTTTCTTATTGGCAAGATTGTTACTTTACATACCTGCAATTCTTTATCAGTGCATCCTTATTAAATGTTGTCATACCTATCTGTAGAGCAGAGTGTAAAAAGACTTTGTAGCATACTAGTAAGAGTAATATCAGTCTTCAAGGATTTTTAGGTGACCGCTTGCTTCTGTATATGGTGTAAGTTTGGTAGGATTGTTGTATTTTTTTCAAAATCTTGTAAGTCAAGGTGTAATGTGTTTGAATATGAAAATAAGGCCATGTAACATGCTACTACTATATTGTTTCTTAGTGAATTCTATTTATTTGCCAGGCCACAGCAGAACAAATTCGTTTAGCCCAAATGATCTACGACAAAAATTATGCTGACTTTGAAGACAAGGTCAAACAGGTAATGTTTTTCCATATACACACACACACGCACACATTTTCTACAAAAACAGTTGATCATAATTTTCAACAATTCCAATACTTCAAATGTTCTCATCTATCAAAACAAATCCCACCCCCTTATTTACTTTGACAGTAATATATGTGCCTTTGCCAAAAGCATAGACATGAGCCACGTTTACGGTTCAGTTTGGCATGGCAAACTGGTGAACGGTGCTCTCATTACAGGCATGCGTTTTCACTGGTCACCGCACCTTTACCTGGTGGGCGGGTAGTCTGTCCACGCCAGCAATCTATATAGTGTGACATCGTAGAAACGGGATATGGTGTATCCCAACGATGCAACTGTAACAACAAGAAAGGAAACAATGGAGGACATTTATATCCCTGCTTTTTCTTGTCAGCATATGGCTATTTATTACACAAAGTACACAGCCTCTGTTTGAGAAATGGCTGTATGCTGCGAGGAGACAGGGTGCCACAACTGGCATGGTACGGTTTGCTTTTTTAAGGGTACCATTCACAGCTTTTGACAATTGAAAGGCATACCGAACTGAACTGAACTGAACCACACTACTTGATGGAAATGGGGCTATGTAGGCAGAGAACATGTGAACGAATTATTTGGGAAATCAGTAAGTTTTTAAATAAACTTTAAAAGTGGGCTTGTGTCTCAGAGTTAGTTATGTAACCATAAACTCACAATTTGGTACGATTTACAGTAGTAGTACTAGTTTCATGATTTTCTCGTTTTTTGTTTTTTTTTTTTTAGGATTTAAAAAGAGTCTTAAGACACAATAATGAATAGGTGTCCTTTTAATATTTCTCAGACAAAAAGAACAGAATACTGTAATTTTGCGTATCCTTTGAACATTAGAGGGTCTCGATTGTGAGGTAGGGAGGTTATGAACTTTACAAACATTTCTAGGATTTAAGACTCTTGAAACAACTCCGGTTGCCTCCCTGGTTTTGCTCCATAGCTCCATTTTGACATGTTGGCAACGGCTTCTTGGTTCTACCCCTGCACCTGAAACTGTTTTCCTTTGGCAGTGTTAAAAGACCTTGAAGCAAAGTCACAGTGTATAGCGTCAGCGCCATCTGCTCAATCTTGTATCAGATTCATGTAACATCTCAACTGGCTGGAAAAATATTCTCATCGTATCAGTTTTTAGATGACTTGTGGTGCATTGTTATATCCCTAGTCACAGTCGGTATTGACTTGCACCATTTATAATTGTCTTAAAAAGTGTACTTAATTCCCGTGGTGGAAGATCAACAAGTTTAAAAGAGAAACTGACTTTAATTGAGCTTAGTAATCAAAAATTAGAACCTTTTTCTTCCTTGTAGCAAGTATCAGAAAAATTGCTGCCTAATCGCTAGGATTACTTTGCATTCTTATGTGCCCTGTAGATCATATTTAGCTAAAATGATTATCTGGGTCACCTGCATATCTCCTTGGATTCTTGGACATTATAGTCCTCATTGTGGCACATCTAACTTAATACTTCTGTATTCTCACATTCACAGCTGATTGAGGTAACCAGCAAGACTCAAGATGAGTGTATGGTAGCCCTGCATGACTGCAATGAAGATGTAAACAGAGCCATCAATTTCCTGTTGGAGAGCACCTCTGACACTGTATGGATCTATATACACATGCACAAACCATATTCATATATACATACATTTCTCGTGTTTTCAAATCTTAACATACCATGCCTCATTTTTTTTTTTGGTTAACATCTTTCAGAATTCCTGGGAGACGGTGGGTAAGAAACGGAGCCTTGGTAAAGAAGGAGTACCCTCAGACATAAAGGATATCAGGGAGAAAAAAGGAGGAGAGAGGGAGGCCAGTCGCGGACGTGGGGCATCCAATAAGAGGGGCAGAGGCATCAGCCGAGGTCGTGAAGGTAAAAAATTCTATGTATTTGATGAGTCATCTTTTTTAGTTTTAGTTTTTTGCGTGAAAAATTCTGCTGAGTTTATGGAATAATTAACATTGGCTCGTTTTATCTGCTTGGTTAATATTAAACTCGGAAGTCTTTCGACCATTTTATTGGTAATGTACAAATGTTTAATTTCTCAGTTTCTTTGTCTTGTTTCTTGCTGGATTCTAGGTCGGTTAGAGGAAAATGGGTTTGATGTCACTCCTGGAGAGAGAGGGGGAGACCGAGGACGAAGGGGCCGTGGTAGAGGTGAGTGATACCGAAAACAACAGGAAATGTGACACAGGCATAGGACTGTGTTTTGATGATTATTGATTACAATAATAGACAGAAATTGTACCATAATTAACCAAGTTTGAAGTATTGGTCTTAGTGCTTCAAAATGTATAGTTTACTAATTGTACTTATTTGTACACCAAATCATTCCTCTCTGTCAGCCAAAATGGGTCAAATGATGTCCTCCTGTGTTTGCTGGTGTGTGTAACGGTCATTGCACTGGGTATCGGAATCGGAATACCTTTTGATCCTGGGGGGAAATTTGGCATAGCTAGCCTCCTCCTCCATTGTGAAAGAGTTAAAGGGATCCTCAGCACTTGTTCCTAGTTAAGGTTCGGTAGCAATAGGTTGGGTGATGCCACGTGGATTAGGGATGGGTCATGTTGAGAATGCAGCTGCCTGCAAGTTGAATGGTAGAGGAAACACTGTCTTGCTTTCCTTACAGTTCTTTTCTTCACGCGCACACATACACCTCAGGTCCCTGTGTCTGCTCTGTTAACTCGTATAGCAACCTATTTTGTAAATCCCAAACAAAGCTCACATAACAAAACACATGAAATGGATTCCTTTCTTCTGCAGTGTTTTTTTTTCTCAACAGTAGGTGATAAGATTTGTTATAAATGTCTGAGCTTTTCAAAAAAAAATCAAAACCAACTTCGTACTGAATAATATTAAACCAAATCTTTGAACCTACAAGCTTAAAATATGCAAGTACCAATTTGTAGGTTGCATAAGTAGCCCTGTGTTGAATAAGAGAGGTCACACTACAGTCAATGCATTTACATGAGATACCTAATAATAGAAAATTCCTCTTAATGTTTATCTGCAGAGGATGTGTGATTGTTAGAAGGGAAACATTAGAATGGCTCTTGATTGGCCAGAATTAAGTTATCTTGAATGTTGTCCTCTCAGAGGAAAAAATATTTATACTTCATAAAATGTCCATAAATATTCTCATCTAATGAAGCATGCAGTTACCTTAAATCCATAAGTATCTGTTGTTATTTGATTCAGAAAAAAACAGCCGGCTCAGCTTTAACAGCAGAGATAATATTTTCTTCTCTTGGTGACAATTGTATATATCTTAAGGTCAAACCTTGAACTATGAGTACAACTTCACTGCATTATCTTATTTTGCCAAGGCATATCTTTGGTTACTTAGACCTCCACAATTGTCCACAATTAGATGTTTTGACAGCACAAACTTGTGATGCATTCTGGAGAAAGTGCTTTATATTTATACCTACCTAAAGGAATGTCTCATATTGTCTACTGATTGAAATAATACACTCCCTATAAACTTTGTGAAGGTGTTTAATGTCTTTAACAAATGCTTAATGAAGAGTTGTGGTTGAAATGATCAGTCAGCAGAGGTCGTCTTGTTGTTTTGCGTGTTTCTTCAGGGGCAGTGGGTCGTGGTAGAGGAAGAGCAGCTGCTGGCAACAGGTTCTCCTCCCAGGGAATGGGGTAAGAACATATATTGAGTGTACATTTTAAGCCTGAAGTTGGACAAAGAGGCGTTGATGGTGCTTACAAGCACTTTTCTTAAAAACAAGTCAGTTGGAAAAAACCTAAATTTCTGAATCTTCTCATTCGGTAGCACTGACTCTACCATCAACATACTAAACGATTTTATCCTCAGTTTCAGCTGACTTATAGTCCCAACCTGTTTCCAAACCTTTCCTGTTGTCTCCTTTTTTACCTTCTCTCTTTCAGTACCTTTAATCCTTCTGACTACACTACTAAGTCTGGAGCTCGTCAGGAGAATTGGGAAGTAGAGGGCACCGATTCTGCTGTGGGAACTGGTGAGGAAAATAAGAGATGTCAAGTTTAGGGTTAGGTATTGTTTGAATTTTAACATTTCCGTTCTGGTTCTCAATGTTTCTTGATTCTGATTATGAAGTCAAAAAATGTCACATGCTAATTTCCCAGAAGACAAAAAAAAATTTAGAAAATGTTCTACAAGTTGACTCATACTTAGTCATATTCACATTCACAACTACTTTAATACAGTTTAAGGAACCTATAAAATTCCTTAAAGCTTTATTTGGTTGCCTTTATTAAATTAATATTTCAATGAAAGTATTCTATTTCTTTGTTTGCTAATTAAATAGAAAATGCTGTTATCATGGTGATGTCACTGCTATTTAAGAGCAGGCTGATAGTATGATGCATGTGGTGAAACAAATTGAGCAAGACGGTGAAGAAGCAGCAGCAGGTAGCAGTCCAGCAGTGTTTTTGTTATTTAAGAAGCTAAGTTGTCAATAAATGATGCTCCAGCTTCTCCCGGCCCATTGAAGGGGTTATTCCTGAAGTACATATCCTCTTTTCCCACACAGACACGAGGCATGAAAAGGATAACTCGGTCTGTTCTCATCACATTCTGACTGACAGATGGGAGAATATTACATTTTGAATGTGCGTTCCTCTGCCGGAAGAGGGATCAGCCTGTGCGACATGTTAAATGTGGTGCACTCAATAATTATGATACTTTGCGCCTGGCGAAGGTGTTTCGCTACATTTGTTGCACAAAATACATTTGTGACACGTGTTGCACTGTGATCAGTCCAGCTCTACATCTTTAAACAAAATGAAGCCAGACGTTTGCACATTGATGGTCATGACAGGATACAGCTCTAACCTTACCCAGACACATGTCGTGTGCAAAATTTAATTAGGAATTAGCTGGTGCAGCCAAAATTTACATTTCTTATTTATTCGGATGGAATCGAAACTTTGGAACCAGGTGTCGATACCCAATCCTAGTCACGTTCTAATGCCATTTCTTCATTTAACTATAGAATGGCTTGGCTGTCACCTTGAAAGTATCAGCCTGTATCATGATGCTTTATTTTTTAATACTTTGGTGGTTACTGAGATCATTGGTGTGTATGTACATGGCTACACTAAACTTGGGGATTATATACGTATTTTTCTTCATCTGACACTGGTAATTGAGTATTGCCTGTTTCTCATGGCTGTTAACTATTGGATAACTAATTATGACATTTTTGTATCTTTGAAGGGGGGGAAAAAAAGCACAGGTGCCACAGCTTGTCATGCATTTGACACCAGCAGGCTGCACTTGCTGTCCTTTTTATCCAAACATTTAACAACTTTGCTGTTAAGATGCTCTGCTTGTAAAGTAAATTCAATTGAGGCTTCATGTTATCAACTTTAATGTCATGTATCCCTACTAACTTGGCCATTGCTTTTAGGAACATGGGGAGGCCATGTGGAAGACTGGAATTCAGAAGACTGGAATGAGGATGTAAGTCCACTCATTGTAATGATCATGTAATGAAGTTTTGCAGTGCCTCAGTTTGATGGCTTTAACAATGTTTACCTACATTGCATTAAATGTGCAATCGTCTGGATAATGTCTACTAGGGGTATTATTGTCTGTTGACAATAACTTAATATTACTGGTTAACAGTGAGTTTCTTCTTTTGTATATTGTATTGTCGCTTTGTTTGATTAATATAGGAATTTGTGTATTACTGTCAATTACGTTGATGGATGATTGTGTTTCATACTTCCTGTCCTTTTTTTATTTTTATTTTTTTGTTTTTCTTGCAGTTGTCTGAGACCAAGGTTTTTACTGCCTCTTCTGCTCCAGCAAACCACATTTCACCAGGACACAAGTAAGTCATTTGAAGTCCAGTCAACAGGTTTTATTCTGGACAATTTTCTTCTTATTCTTCTCCTCCTCCTATCTTTCTCCTTCCCAAACCTCTTTATGTTTTCCCAGTGTGGACCTGGCAAGCCTACTGCCTAAAGCTGGAGTGGACGTTGGGGGTTCTATGGACTCAGACTTGGGGGTGATTGTTGATGGTCCCTCAGCTGAGGACTTGGGCCAGAGCCTGGTTTTTACCAATTCTCATCACAATGGACGCACTGCAACACACAGCTACGCACATGCCACAGCTAACAGCTATGCCCATGCAGCCTCTGGTGGTACCACCTCTGCACATTCTGCACTGGTACTGTTTGCCCCCCACACACACTCACTTTTTATGTGACTACATCAATATTTCCTATCAGTGTGTTTAGTTCTAGTTTTGATTTCATCCATTCTTCCAGTCCTCAGTTCTGGGCTCTGGTTTTGGGTCCCTGAATACACCCAAGCCAACACCTGCCTCTGACATGAGGACACCGGAGCAGCTCAGTGGGTCTCGACTTGCACAGAGAGCTAGTCAGACGTTGGACACCTCCAGCAACAATAGTGTTTCCAAAGATGCAGGAACACCTCCAATACAGAACCCTGTTCCTGCCTGCTCTACCTCTGTAGACGTCAAGGCACAGAGAGTTGAGAATGGCCATGTTACTGCCCAACACAGTAAGTGTATCTAAAAGTAAAAAATAAACCCAGTGTAGAAATATTCAGAAACTAATAGTTCTTGATAATATACAAAGCCATCTGTTCACTACAATACTATATTAGAAGAACATGTATTTATCTCCATTCTCTTCAGTAGAGATGAAGCTTCAGCCAGAACCATCAGCAGTGCTCGGCCAGCTCGCTCAGAGGCAACAGCAGTCCGCCATACTTCCCACCACAGATCCTCTGGGTTCGTCTCAATTGCATGCTCCTTCGGTCCCCACACCGCCAGGTAGGACTGCTGAACACTGTTTTACTGTGCCATTACAGGTGTGTCTTTATAGCATACCATGTGACAGTAAAGCTAAAACTCTGTTAATTATTTTCTTAGTTATACATTGATGATATTGTTATGGATTAAAAATTAAAGCACATTGTATGACCCATAGTATTTTTTGTTAAACATAATAGAAGAAATGAGAGTAAACCTTAATTGTCCTGTCTTGTTTTTCGAACAACCTAATCTCATATGAAAAGAGTGAAATATCTACCAGGTAATGAAACTAGGATACTGGCTACAGAAGGACTATATCAAACAAAATTTCAACATAAAGTTGAGTCACTGTTTTCTGCTAAATAAACTAATACCTCTTCTGTTAGATCAGGGTAATTTTAATATAATCATTTGCTATGTTTACATGTGCAAAATTTCTTAAACTAAAAATTTGAGGGATTGGAAACTCTGAATCCGTTGTTTAAATGGACGCTAAATCAAATAATCCGATCGTGACGTGTGTATACATGCACCAAACTTTAATCAGAATAGCAGCATTTTGACACACGTGGATTTGTCTAATTACCCGAAAATAACCGTAGAAGAAGAAGTTGTACTTCGGCCCCTACAGCAATGCATAATGCACCTGCGTTACAGGAGGAGAGAGCGGGAGGACATGAGCGGCACGCATGCACAATGAGGGTAATTATACCCAAACAGGAAGTCGCGATCGGAATAAGCTTGTACATGGACGCAGTTCGGAATAAGGATCAGCACAAACCAGCCCCCTCTATCGGAATATAATTTATTTTCGAATGAGCCGAATCGGATCAGAATTTTCCAATTGTAGCGTTTACATGAAGCATTTTTATTCCGATCTGCCCTTTATTCCAAATATTTGTCCATGTAAACATGGCTAGTGTTTCTTACAATTACTTTGCTCTAAGTGTTGTGTTTTTAATGATTTGATGAGTGAGAGTACTGTCTTAAATCTCCTTCAGGTCACGAGTCCTCTCTCCCTCCTGTAAGAGATGCAGCTTCTCCTGGAGTGAAGATGCCATGCATGGAGCCACAAATCACAGAGGCCCCTCAGCGGCAGCTAAAAACACAGAGACGCAGAGTACCTCCTCCCTCAAAAGTATGTAGTGGTGATATCTGGACCTTTTTGTCAGACCAAATGTAAGAATATAAAAAATTTGACGAGCACTTATTGCAGGAAACTGAAAGTCCTCTCATCCACATGCTTGTTTACATGCACAGAATAATGCTCATATTAAAGTCCTTATTTTGATTAAGGCAATAGTCCACCTTTGAATATAAACCAGTTATGTACTTAAGTAGTGTTATCAATATCACGTTTGGCATGGTCTTGTCGGCAGTTTTTGCGTGGTATTTAATTATTATAGTTTTGCCTTTTTAAAATTCACATGCATTTGTATGCTCTATGGCAGACAAGAATTTGAGAAAATGGCAAGTAGTGCCATGAGACATGTTTTAAACCAAAGCACGCATCACAAACTGCCAGCAAATGCCAAAGAATGTCGTGAAATCTTCTGTGTATATGTTTTAATAATGCTACTTAGATTGATTTACTCCATGTCTTATTCCGATTATGATTGACCTTAAATATGACCTAATTCTAATTAAGATAATCAGAAACTGTTGTGTACATGGCAGTGTCTTTTCAGAATATGATCTTTTTGAGGATAATATTGGAGTATTTCTGTGCATTTAAAAATAGTCATTGAGAGTGGACTTACACCACCACAATCCATGAGGACAAATATAACACATAGTATTTTTGTTAATCAAAATCATTAAACTTGTATTGTTCTAAAGATAAAATCAAAATTATAAACAATGAAAGGCTTATCACAAACTGGGAAAAGATGGCAGTTGTAACGTTTCAATTTCAAAAGTGTTTTTAAAGTGTCTATTGGGGTTGTAGAAATCAATACATTTTCTCAAGATGTTTCTTCAAAGCTTTGTTTTGAAATTTGGGTTTATATCCACAGAAGTGCATGAGGGATTTTAATTTGAAATTGGTATATGAAGTCTTAATTTGTCATTGGACCATAACGCGCTAACGGTTACAGGGCAAATGTAGAGTTTTTCAGTATATCTATCTCATATGTTTGTTTCTGCAGAACCTTCTGGTCGGGTGCTGGGTCAGTGTATACAGCACCACATTTTAGCGTGCTACCTCTGTTTTTTTTGTTTTTTTTTAATTAAATTAAATTTACACCTTTTTAAAACCAATTTCCATCATTTAAACATTCCATAGCATGTTTGAATTATTTATAACATAGCACAATTCTAGATAGCTAACAGTCTGATTGTTTAAGAATATAGTATTTGCCAGGTTTAACATCTCTCATTGCCTACTCAGATCCCGTCGTCAGCAGTTGAGATGCCGGGCTCAGCGGATGTATCTGGCCTGAATGTACAATTTGGAGCTCTAGACTTTGGGTCTGAGGTTGGTACTGGAGTGGTAGAAATGGCACAGACAGAGTCAGCCAGGGAGCAAGCCCCAGCTCAAGCACAGGCTCCCTTACCCACGGCTGTCCCCACAGCTGTTCTCACGCAGCAGCCACAGAACAGCCTGTTCACCAAGCCAGGATCTATGAGGTGGGTATGAGTGTGAATTGTTATGCCTCATGTCTGTCCCATTCTTGGAACGCCTTCTCGCGGACGCCAAACACAGTCTTTCTCTTGGACCCTTGAATGACATGATTTAATTAAATTAGTGGTCAGATGTCAAACACCCATCCCAACTTCACCAATGTGATATCACAGGAGTCCAAGTGGTAACATTCTTCAAATGTTACCACTTGGACCTATTTTGAAATGATTAGATATTATTAGAATTAAGTGGTTGACCTTCAAAGGTCAGGGACCTTATGTCCATTCCACTTTCGTGAACATGTTTTCAGGGAATTTAATGACATGTGGCGCCAACATTCAAGGATTTTGGTGTTCAGCAGTCAGACATTAAGGTTGCAACATATTTTTAGTCATAACTTGAGGTTTCATGTGCTAATTATGGAAAAAATAGGCTCATGTTTTGTCACGCACTTTATTTTGTTTATCGCATACGTATTTTTCCCCTTTTTCTTTCTCTCCGGTGAACAGTGAACACATGAGCAGCTTACCCACCTTAACCTCACCATCCTTGGGATTACCCAGTGCCACACCTTCCCCATCCCTTGGTCTTCCCAGTGCTGCGTCTCCACCCTCTTCTACAGCCCCTACAGCAGTTAGCTGTGTGGAGAGCAGTGGCCCACGGACCTTACCACCACATCTGGGATTCTCTCAGAGCAAAGATGTTTCCTCAACTGCTCCTCTCACGGTAAGCTTTAGGGGATCCAAATTGACAGCTGACCTTTCTGTTGTTTCTCAAAGGCTCATTGTTTGCTCAACTGCCAAAAATCTGAATGCTAAAACATCATCATTTCTTCTTTTTTATAGAATGGATATAGTGGCATGAGGACACAGGGCACACAAGATAGTGAGTACTCTCAGTATTATCAGTTTTTGAGAAACGTAATTGAGTAGGTTATAAAATCAAATATATTTTTTTCTATGGTGGTGGATCAGACAATTCTTAGCCTTTTTTCCTCATTTAGTTAGCTTTTTTGCCCCATTCTTTTGTGCCATTTACAGTCAGTTTGAGTCTTTTACATACAAAAATGTATACCACATCTCATTTTTCTTTTATACCAGCTACATCATCGTCTAAAACAGTGAAAACAGAGTCTCCTGTTATGACAAGTGATAGTGGATCAAGCCACCACATACCCTCCCCTGCAGTTACACCTTCCCACTCAACACCCATCCCTTTACTCAGCAGGTAAGATGGTTAATTTGATAGAGGACAACAGTTTTTTTATTATTGCATCTTTTTTTTTTTTTTTTTAATTCCTGGAGATGATGATGGTTACAAGCACATATCTTAATTGTTTATGAGGAAGTACATTTTACTGAATCTCCATATTCCTGCTCATGATTCCTGGGCCAACTGTTTTTGTTGATTCATCTAATTTAAGCATGCTGACATCAGTTTTACTCTCCTTTTAGTCATGTGACCAATACTCACTCATCTGGATCAGCCCTTGCCACAAGCTCCTCCCTCACAGTAAGTTTGAGGTCAAGTTGCTAAGAATTGAAATGCTGTTTCACCTGCATGCCTTGAACTAAGTAGCAGTTTTTGGTTTATATTTCACACACCCTCATCTGTTCCCATCAGATAAATAATGAAGAGAGCAGCAGTAGTAACAACCTCCATGCCTTTTCATCGTCATCCAGCCAAGTCAATCCTAGTCTTTCAGCAACTTTGGCTGTCAGCAGCTCAACCACCAATGGCCTGCACCCATCTGGAGCACCAGGGCTAACTCCTAATGGCACCAACAACACACTGTCAGCTGCAGGCAGCCGTACTGCTCCACTTCTGACCACCACCTCTGGTATGTTCAAAGCTCCACGCAAAAATCACAATCATCGAATTTTCCACCTTCTTGTTTACAATTCATAGTAAATGTAATTAGGCTGTTTCAAAGCACCACAAAGCAAGCAATCTGTGTCGTATTTCATGAATCATTCTTCTGCTCAATGCTTTGCATATACATTGCTGATTATAGCCTGTTGAAGGAGGCTTAAACTAATCTTAGTTTTACGATTAACGTTTTGGTAATCATTTTGAAGTCATTGTCGAGAGTGCATGCAGCAACACTGGCGGCCAAGCAAGCATGTTAAGAAGATGCCTGTTCTGACCAGGCATGTTCATCAGGAATTTCACTAGTCCAAATAAATTGATCAGAATTCTGCACAAATAACATAAAAAAGTCCCAAGATACTTAATTACTTGCTTAAAAATTAAGTATAATAAAAAAAAAAAAAAAATCCTTGTTTCTCCTTTGCATTAGGTAAAGCTCCTCCGAACTTGGCCCAAGGAGTGCCGCCTCTCATGGCCAACCAGTACATTATGGGCCCCGGTGGATTGCTCCCTGCTTACCCGGTAACTATACTCATTTATTTCCTTGTTTGTGTATGAAGTAGTCCCCTGGATTTTTAATAAGTTTTCAAGTTGGGTTGTATCACTTTAAATAGAAGGCTGTGGGTCTCTGTATTAAGGGACTAAATATTGGGATGGGCATTTTCAGCACTTGCAAAATATATATATTTTTAATCATATAAGAAAGTTTAATGCCTCACTGCTTCACCTGCTAACGGCTGCCATGGTGCATTTACCGCTAACTAAGTTTAACTGTTGTAGTCAAAAACAACACTGCACAGGTGTGCGAATAGTAAGATATTACTTCAATAAAAACGCCACATAGAACTTGAATATTCATACCCATCACTACTAAACATTTTAATTTAATGTCCATACACCTACATTTAAAAAAGCCCTGCATTTACCATGTGGAGTTATATTGAAGTAAGTAGTTTATGACGGGGGGTTTAATCCTTATTTTAGATAAATTATTAGTGGTGATGATATGATGTAATACATCAACGAAATGCAAGCAAAAATGAGCTTTAGTCTACACTCAATTGTGCAAAATACTAAAAAAATGACCAGTTCTTTCCTCAATTGTTTTTATTTGAACAGCAGATCTATGGGTATGAGGACCTGCAAATGCTGCAGTCTCGACTGCCCATGGTAAGTCTCTTCTGATTACATGATGGAGTTTGAATATGACCTTGATTTTAGTGGAAAACAAAATGAAGAAATTTCTGTCAAATTTTTTAAATTATCCCTGCTAAGGTTAGGAAAGTATTCTACCATTTAATCTATATTATCTCTTCTATTGGATTGAAATATCCTCAAATTACTATATTTGAAGTTTTTAGCAGTGCATCATTCTCTTTCTGCACAGGATTATTATGGTGTAACGTTCCCTGGCCCTACAGCAACTATGCCTGGAAGAGATGGCCTGGCCAATAATCCATATTCTGGTGAGTCAAGTTTTAATGCTGAATTTGACTTTCTGCGTAATGTCCTTATGTTTTCTGAACCTTTGTTACATCCATACCACATTTCATTTAAAGTTGTTTCTGAGCTTGAGAATATGAGGTTGATCTGCATCTCTGGATTTATTAACAACTCTGTTTACTGTTTTGAAAAAGAATTTTAAAGTGCTGTAGAAAAGTGCTAATGGTGTTAATCAGGCACCATCAGAAATGGGCTATTATACTTAAACAATGTTTTGGTCTGTAGTGAATTTTTGTTTTTTGCAGATAATACAGTTTTATATGCCCCTGGCTTCACCTAGGCCTTAAACTGTCTACTGTCTGCTTTCACAATTTCTAGGTTGCACTTGTTAACTATAGACTAGTTTTTACTGCAGAGAAAACAAAGTACCTGGAATTCTCCATCTCATTCACTGAATCTTGACTGTCCTGCTTTTAAACTTTTAAATGCTCTGAATCATATAATTAAGAATTTGGCAGGAAAATAGACTGTACTGCAACATTCATATTTAACATTTAACCCCAAAACTAAAGATCCAGCTTGGCTTTTTGTATAGAACTAGGTCTGTCCTTGACAATGGAGATGTTCTATATTCTCATGCTGTTCCATAAGGACTATAACAGTTAAATTGTGTGTATCATAGTGCCCTATGTTTTTATTTATTTATTTTTTGAAAAAATGACAATCATTGTTCTCTGTATCAGTTGGTCGGTTGGAAATCGTTAGTTAGATTGTTAGAAATACTCATTTTATGTTAGTCATTTACAAAGCTTTACTGGTGAAGCTTCCTCACATCTCTTCTCTCATGTGAAACTAGTGAATAGATCCAGTCTTTGACTTAAATTAAATTTTCAGTCAAACTTACTATAGACACTTTGAAAGCCTGTCATGCTATGCATTGTGGGTAAAATAAGACACTTAACAGAGGAGGCAAACTTAGCAGATGCCATGATCAGCAACTTTCTGATGCTATTCCCTTGTGCGTCACATGCAACAACAATGTTGCTTTTTGCTGTAATGTATTTTATTAATCTTCATATCTCTCCATTTTAACAACCTGTTCCAGATGAATGAAGAAGGTGTCATGTAAGTGGTTCATTTTGAGCTGAAGAAGAGTTGAATGACAACATAAATTTTATTTTTTTATTTTTATTTTTTTTCATGGCAAAGCGCACCGAATCTGAAGCAGAAACTCTGAGATTAAGAAAGTTGATACTTGCGTTTGTGATACCTG
>KV751322.1:9147659-9164132 GCA_001698575.1 Mola mola | reverse complement strand
TTGTTGATGCTCACGATCATGGCTCTCAGATATTGACAAAGACATTTTGTTGGGGTTCAGTCAGTTCAACTCCCTGGAGAAACCCAGGATATGGCGGCATTTTGGATCTGAATGGAAACTGCGGGGCCCCCCGGTGCTAAGGTGGCCTCGTGAACTGGGTACTTGATTTAGATCCTGAAATCCATTTCTGCTATGTTTGGTCTCCTCTCCTTTTTCTTTAAATCACAACCTCTTCCATCCTGCTGAGTGTAGAGCGATCACTGGGTGTTTTCTTGGTTTTATTTTCAGCTGCGCTCCCTCTCATCCCGATCTGGGGGACCATGACATATTCTTGTCCCCCTGCTTGTTGTGAAAAGTGACAGCGGGGTCCATTCAGTTTGAAATTGGCTCCAATTAGTGCAATTATGCAGATTTTCACTTGTGTCCACTACAGAACAGAGTTTTTGCTGTGCATGGAGACATCCCCGGGAAACTGCTGCAAAACAAAAACTCATCAATCAACAAAGGCCTTGAATGAATGGCTCAACAGCAGATAATGCCAGGCGCATTCCATGATGACAGCGATTAGTCAGCTGTGACCTGCACTGCGACACGGGGGCACGACGTATAGAGCCTTGCTGGTTACGGGGAAATGAACGGTAAAGCCAAGGGCAGAAGGCCTGCATGCGTTAGCCACACATACGGTGAGGTGTTTTCAGGTTACCGTATGTCAGGTCGTGTCCGGACATTCGGCCGAGGCTAAACCCACTCGACCACATTTACACGCTTTTGTTGGAGATGTTTAGTAAAGCAAACCACTTACGATGGGAGAAAATGACAATTTATGCCTTTCTGGATTATTATTATTATTATTTCTTTATGCCTGATGTTGTTTCCCACTGATGACTGAGGTGGAGGTCATAGTTTAATTGACTTTTCGTGGCTATGACTCTATGGCAACGTTGCCCAGGACGCGTTCAATGGCACGTTTTGAGGCACAGGAAGGGGAGCCGTATCGGCAACGGAACCCATCCATTTATTAACCGATTCACCTTCTAAAGGGGGTTTATAGATTAAGATACGATCTCTGGTACTCCAGCAGCGTGTATCAGCCGTTCGCACCCTGGTGAACACAGAAACTACTCAGGTACTCCCTTGAAACACGCTCTACCTGAAAGCATGGCTCTTTGAGTTGGTGCCGTTGGTCCCTCAAACAAAGAAGAAATATACGCTTGTGTATCGTGTAAAAGTTCACATTTACTCCCATTCTCAACATCACATGTTCTGTCATCTAGAATGTCTGAGAAGTTCTTTACTAAGGTTTGGCCCAGACTGAAACATCCCTCCTTCATACTTGACATTTGGACATAGGAATGATGTGAAACGGGGTCAGAACCGGGTCGCGGTTCGGCTGGAAAGACGGGAGTCAATAAACGCTGTGACCGTTGACGTCATTTGTTTGCTCCGGACGTTTCGGTTCGGACCAACTTGTTTCAGGTGGTCCAGCTTATCTCCGCAGACAAAACAGATTAAATCGGGGGTCGTTCCTGGCGGTGTAGACAGGATGTCCCCCGGGCGGTTCAGGGTTCACGTGTGAGTCTTCCCGGGGGGGGGGGGAGAGAGACTCTGGAGCCCGTGACCCACGGGCCTGGCGGACCCGGGAGAGTGTCTTTAAGACCCAGCGGCTCTGGCTGGTTCTGCTCCCCGCGGTGCGGCCCAGTTATGTGCAGGGAGGCGCTGTGGCCATTTCTCCACACCAAAGCCCGATGAGCTGAGCGGAGCGGAGCGACGTGCGACTGTTCGCGGGGAAGAGAGCGAGGCTTCGAGGAGCTCCGCGTGCACACGGCGCGCAGACACGTCCACTTCCTCCTCCTCCTCCTCCTCCTCCTCTTCGGTGGAAAAGAGAGAGAGGGAGAGAGGAGCGGGGACAGGGCACACGGAACGCCAAACTCGCAACTCTCCCATGTGGAAAGCGGAGGTCTGAGGGAAACGTGTACATTCCGCTCCTCGGGGCTCCGGTGGCCCCTCTCGCGCTCCCTTCGCCTCTCTCTCGCGGTTTCTGCCCGGATAGCTGCGTTTCTATGAAAGTCTTGCTCGGCGGCAAGAGAAGTTTGGTTGTTTGCCTGTCGGCCGAGGAGGAGGAGGAGGAGGAGAAGAAGAATCGGGTTAGAAGTGGGGGAAGATGTTCCGCAACGCCGCTTGGAGACGAAGCCTGCTGTGCGTCCTGGCGCTCAGCCTGAGCTTCACGTCCCCGCCATGCAAAGCCCGGATTTACACCAACCACTGGGCGGTCAGGATAGCCGGCGGGGCCGATGTGGCCGGTCGGATAGCGGATAAATACGGCTACAGGAACATGGGACAGGTAAGTCTCGCGCTCCATCAAAACTCGCCTCTAGTTTGCGTGTCTTGCTTTTTTCTTGTGCTCCCGTGTTTGTCAGCTCTCTAAAGAAGGGCACGCCGGGGTGCGAATGATTCCCTCACCAGTAGAGACGACTGAGACGCGGTCCAAGGACTGGAGTCCAAGCCCGACGCGCGAACCGAGTGCCGGCCTCGGTGTTCGAGGCTGTCGGGGCGGGAAGGCACAACAGGTGCCTGGTCGCGCTCTGCACCGGTGAGACGGCCGCTGCTGTTTGCTCCCCGGCCTCCTTGGAACTGGATTCAAAAGGCCACACAGTTGAAACCGACTCCCGTGCCGCCCCTGGAGAATTCCTGCCACATTTAGGAGCCCTTCCACTCTAAACACTTCCCTTGACCGACTCTGCTTTACTTGGCAGCATCTGCACTTTGGCTAAGAAAAAAACTTGGCGTCGTTTTTGAACTTTGCATTGAGGGGAAGATGGGACATTTGACTGACTCCTTTGCTTGTGTTCCACAGTATTCTCCCTGTGCGTCTCCATAAGTGGGCCCACCGGCTCAGCTGCTGTGAAACACCACTCTGTGGTTCTGTTTACATTCAGGGTGAATTCTAGTGTAGATGGAAATGGGGGACATGGGAGACCCCTTTAAATTTTCCCTGGGTAAAACTGTTCTCTTTGGTTTCTTGAGTACTGTTTGAGCAACACGGCAAGCCCAATTGTGCTAGACAAACCTGATATTTTACTAGAAGAATCTCATCCATTATTTCTACCTCCCATTGTAAGACTGCAAACCTTACAGCTGACACTTTAGAGTACGGTCAATGTAAAGCCAACTCCAACCCCGGCTGTAAAAACAAATATAGAGAGGGGGGAGATTGCTGTTGTTTTGTTATGTCTGCACAGCTTCGGGGGCACGGGTCTAATTGGTCACTTGAAAATGTGTTTTGACAAAGTTTGAAGAGAACTCCTATGTCCTCGCGGGACAAAAGGAACACGCCACACAAACACGGACCCCACACGTACTCCAGAGCATCGTGAACCAAATACATGCGTGGGCAGTTCAAGCCTGCACTTGCCAGTGCTCGGCGTGAAGACGGTGTGGAACAGAGGGGGGCATTCTGACAGGTTGTTGTGGGGTAGCCTAGTCAACAGCTATTCAACCCCCCCTCCTCTCCTTCCTCGCCTTATCCAGCCCGCCCACCCACTATACTCCTCAGAGAGCAGGCCTTAATGGCCTCGTTTATCCCCTGTCTTTGACGGGAACTAATGTGTGGACTCCCCCCTCCCATTTTCCATACCAGCCCCCAATAGGAATTCCCCCGTGGAGTGCAGTGTCGGCCCCAACCCCCACCGTGCGCCCTAATTTCCATCTCAATATGGAGCGTTCATTGGACTTTGACACCTCACAGACAACAGTTTTACTTCACTTCCTGGTTTTGCGGTCAGCTGAAAGCTGCTCCCATGGGATTGATAAGAACACACACTTGTTTCCCAATATGAACTTTGACACCCCCATCATCACCTGGTCCCTCATACATCCATGTTGTTTACCTATACGGAGAATGCCATTTGAAATGTGCAGTTTGATGGTGCTGTAGATTTGAAGTGGATACAGTACAAGGGTTTTGGTGTAAAGGTGCTTTGACTATGTATTGACTGATTCTGTGATTAGCAGACATGACTAAACGAGAAGAGGTTTCAAATTGTGAGGGGAAGTAAAGGAGCGTAAAGGGGGATGGGTAGGGAAAACATGCGACAGAAAGACAATATAGTCTTCTTGACGGGTAAAAAAAGAGGAGGACAGACAAAGATAACCACACACTGGGAGATGGAAGGAGGAGGGAGCGAAAGAAGGGACGATAGATGGATGGATGGATGAAAAGAGTTGGCATGGAGTAAGAGAGCACCTCATTGGGGAATTCTGGGTAATCCTCTTAACCATGGAGCCCCCTTCACAGGCTGAGACACTGGTCCAAATCGAGTCACAATCAGCTGACAAGGCCCGAGATGTGTGGATATGTGTTCAAAGCGTTGTTTTGAGGAGATGGGGAAGGATTGGGAGCTGGTGGGAGGGTGGAGGAGGAGAATGTGAAGCCAGACATGGGCTGGCAGTGTTTGCATCAATAATAACAGGTTATAATGATACATCAGTATAACAGGCGTCAGGCTAACTGGGTGTAGTTATTGGAATGTTTGTTACACTGGACTAAGGTATTGAAAGTATCAAAGCTAATGTTCCGGGATCTGTGACTCTGTGTGTGTGTTTGGGGAAAAAAAACCAAACCCTGGTGTCTTCATTGAGTGGGAGTCAATGATTTGAATTACTATTTAGGGCCAGCTCGCTAAGGGTTCTGTTGTGTGACACTGCTAATCATTGTGAAACAGAACAACGTCAGCAGTCCACTGTCTGCGAAACTTCAACATCACGGCTGTAGACAGGCTGCAGCATCTGACGTTCGAAAACCTGCATTTTGTTATTATGTTCACAGTTGTTTTTGTGTGTGACACCTCATCTTCAAGTTTGATACCGTGTTGTTCTTTAATTTAGACAAGTTTATATCTGTATCACACTTATTCAGGCAAGAACTTGACCTTGTGGGAAAAATTCCTGCGATAATGTGATTCACCATGCGGATTACCGCATCAGAGTTAAAGCTCAGTCGGCTATAGATCCTCTGCATTTCCATCTGATCACATGTACGATTAACAGCTCCAACCAGACCAAGATTTAAGTCAAAAATAGGTTAACGAGCTGCGCATCAGATGTGAGACGACCTGTGGTGTTTGTGAATGTGAAATTTATACCTGGGCTTAAGGGTTTTTATAATTCTGTGTGATGACCTTTCCCAGCAGTTCACCGTTGGCGGAAACGCTGTGAGGGAAGGGTTATCTGCTTAATGACAGTGCAGATGTTGGGTAGATTAAATGACAGTGGAAGCACGATATGTTGAGACCTGTTAACAATATGAGAGGCATTCAAAATGGTAGCCACCTACCGTGGAGGTGCATTACCTTCGTATGTAGAATGCCTTTTAATCTGATTACCCGGGGTTCTCTGATATGTGGTGCGTGTTTAGGTAATGTTCTGTGTTTTGCTGAAAGGTGATCCAGGCAGATTGATACTTTCTTTTTGCTCATTTTTATTAGTGTGGAAGTTGGAGAATGTGTGTGAGTGCATGTGCATTGAGCTGAAAGCTGATCTAATGAGCTGTGAGGCAGTGGAGCTCAGGCATGGATCAGTGACACACCATAGGACCTTTGGCAGCCATGGCGGTTTGATCATTAGAGGGATTCTATGGTCTTTATCAATTATTAAAATTAATCACCATCCAGCAGCTGGCCGCCTGTCTGTCGTAGTCTGCGGCTTCTCTGCCCTCTTTGTTTTTCTGTCATTCAGTCTTTTGACCATCTCTCCATGTCCGTTCATTTTTCTGCCTTGTTCTTTCTTTTTGTCTCCTTATTTATCTTTGACTTGTTTGCCCTGGTGTAGCTCACCTTTTAGTCTTAGAGGTCAGTACAACATAGAGAAAAATCTAAACTTAATCACAACAGAAAAGAAATCTCACTGTAGGAACTTCCACAAACATTTTAAATACCTCAGCCATCATGGAATATCTGTGGAGTGCAAACTTATCTATAAGGAATCTCTCTAAGAATAAGAATTCCAGAGGTGCCATTCATAACATTTGTTCTAACATGTTTGAAGTTTGCTGTGGAATCATTTTTTTACTTTATACTTTTTATAAATCTGTATATGTTTTACAGATTGGGAATCTCAAAGACCACTATCACTTCTTCCATAGTCGAACCATCAAGAGATCAACTTTGTCCAGCCGTGGTCGTCATAGTTTCATCTCCATGGAGCCCAAGGTAAGGCCGTTGTACTGCTTTTGTTGTGCACTGATATGATACTGGAGATGGTCAGAGAGCGCAGACCTCTGATGAACATCCAGTATCTGTGGATTTCCAAGGCATAATGTTGGAATTTGTTCCAGCTTGTGATGGTGAAATCCGTCAAAAAAAAGTCTTGACTGAATACCGTGTACGGCAAAGCAACCATCCAGTTCATTAACAAAATCTAATTATTGCTCCTTTAGCCATTTCCACCCCAAATTTTTAAATTCATAGTACCAACAAATGAACCAACAAACTGGTAAAAACATAATGTCATCGGCAGGCAGGGTAAAAAATCCTAACTCAAAGTCCACGTACTGTCTGTTCCTGGATCCCTTGGGGTTTTCAGCAGCGGATAAAGTTTGCTCGGACGTCATTGAGATGACTCACTGTCATATATGATCTGAGTCCGGATGTGTTCTGATGAGCGTGTTAGAGGCAGTTTAAAAATGCACAAACTGACCTTCAGTTAGGGCTGTTTGGTCAAACCACCATTTTCATGGTATAAAATGAACTTTAACGCATGCCTCTTGTCAATTTCTTTGAGTTTTTTGTAAGCTTTTGGATGGGTATTTCTAACAGTTGCCCCCCTTGGACCACCTGCAGATTTTTTTCATGTACTTGTCCGTGAAGGTTCTCAGTCATCCAGGTCATCTTAGTCTAGTCTTGGAGTGTTTAGTAGGAAGCAACTAGACTTCTTCTCTTTTCATGTGCTTTAATTTGTTTTAGTGCTATAATGGAATGTAGCTGATCTGTAATGGACTTGCACACAGCATACATGTAAATTGCAGATTAATTGCCACATTTACTGAATAACGATGAATAAGCTGTTAACCTTATGCATAATGGATTTAGCTACAGGAAAAGTAATTAAGTTTTGCTGATGTTTTTAAATTAGAGTTCCTTTTGTATGTGACCCAACTTGAAGATTGTGTGCAATATTCTTTCACACAAATTAATTACTGATAAAGTGTATTTGAGGAATGCAATAAATAAAATACAGGATTGTTTTTGTCTTCCTGATGTTTTGTGCTGTGCTGATCACAATAATGATAAACAAGGCTGGTTGTCTTACTTATGCTTCCACAAACCCAGCAATTTGAGGTTTGATGGATAAATGGATGGGATGCTTAAAGATAAAGCAATTCTGAGTTTAATTTTCCTCAAACAAAAAGGCAAAAATCAATGCCAACACTTTCTAACAAAGATAATGCTGAATTTGCATTGTTTTTTTGCAGACGCCATGCTCTCCTTTCAGGGGGCACACATCTCACTGTTATTGGTTTAACCTGTTGGCAAGAGTTTTATAAAAAAATATGTAGTGATTTCTACTCAATTTTTTTTTGCAGCCATCAATTTTCAGGGAAATATGTTCATGCCTGATATGCCTGAAAAAGTCAAAAAGCCTCAAATTAATGAAGACTTCGGGTTTTCCTGACTGAGAGGTGTGAGGTACACAGAGCCACTTGGCGGAGAGGTTGGAAACCCAGAACTAGGACTAACCAGGCTGATTTAACTAGAGGTACTGGGCTCTATTTCAGACTTGAATGGCCAACTTGTTGGCAGAACTGGTGCAGAACAACATTCCAAACAGAGTAAAAAGGTGTTGTACCTAAAATTCGGCCCCTGCAGGAGTTAAATTTATTATATGGTGACCACAAGTCAGAGTAAACGAGCATAATATTGACCATCAGTGCTCTCTCCCACCACTGCACCAGGTCGTCAAACCTTGGCTTAATGAGGTTTCGACCTCACATCCCTCTAAATTTTATCAAAATGAGTTGCTAAATCAAACCCTGGGAGCATGTTTGTCCTTACTAACACCTCTTTTAGATTTTGTGTATAGAATTCCGAACTAAGAAGATTCAGAGGGGTTTCAATGGTAAAGAAAGTGTGTCTTTCATGCTCCTCATATATTTTTGTCAAATTTGTTTCTGACAAACAGGCTTAGCTTCTCATTTGCTTTATAGTGAAACTTTTAATATCCCATTGTGCAAGTTTTGTTGGAATAAAGCGTTTTCAGACATTCAGGGTTAATCAAGCAGCTTTGGTCTGTCCTGTGTTAGTTGAACCGTGGATTTAACTACATGTGAGTTTGTGTCTGTAGAGTAATGTGTGGTGACAGCGGAGAAATGCTGATTAATCAGCTTGTTCATAAAAAGACAGGATGGAATCATTGTTTCTCTACAGTACTTTATCCACCTGCTGTCTGCTGCTTGAATTCCTCCTCTTCCGAGACTCTTGTACCACCTTGAATCACTGTTGCTTTTGGCACTCTTATTTCCCTCCCGGCGCCTTTGGTTCTTTTCCTCTCTTGGGCCTGAGACTGTGCCATGGTGGAAGAAGGTTTGAGTCCTGATGCCAACTGGCTTAGAGACTGAGATTTTAGAAGACCAGATCAGAGTGGAGAGGTTAAGAACAGACGACGGAAAAGGAGCTATTATAACAGGAGGAAAGTGAAGAGGAGCTGGAGAGAGAGCGGGAAAAAGGGAAGGATGGGTTAAAGAAAGAAAAATAGAAGAGAAGAATGGATCTGTTCAGTGTTTTCTCTCGAAGGTCTATGCTTTCAGCCTAATCTATGGACCTGTCTGTGGGTTCTGGATCTACATGAGGGCTACTTTGGCCTCGGCTCTGTCTGTTACACTGCTAATGATGTTTTGCAATCAGGTTCTGTAATAATGACAGCCGTGTGTTTTTGTGTGTGAGTCAGATGGGTGTAGCGGTGCCATGAAAGGCGCACCCTACCATCCCCAGTATTTACTGGCATGCGTGTTACCATGGCGATGCAGCACAGCACAGATTAACGCTTTATGGCATCTGCTGAACTGCAGTGTCACTTTCCTAATCAGGTCAAAGACCACTTATTTCTCATGACTGTCCCAAGGACCTTGGATTGCAGAGAACACGTGTCATCATGATACGCCTGCCTTTATTTTTTTTACTACAGATGTTGATCAGTATTTCATATACCACTGAACAGACAATTAAATTCTACTAATATTAGTTTTAATTTTCTGTTTTTAAATTAGAACTATCCTTCTTTCAGTCACTTTAGGTTTAAAAAAAAAAAAACTTTTCAGTTTGGTAATGTCATTGTAGCCTGATGTAAAAGGCAGTAATGTCTTAAATGTATGCTTGCAGATTGTTTGCAGCGCCAGTTAAAATAATGTATACAAATCCTGTCAGTTAGATAGAGATTTACTCTTTGTGCCTGAAGCAGCGCTCAGCTTGCACCTTGCACAGCTCTGCTGACGTGCACCCATGACTCATTCATACTGGGAGTTCCAAGAAAATTTGGATAGCTGCAGCCTTTTTTTTTTTTTTTTTTTTTTTTTTTTTTTTTTTTTATGGCTGCATGCTCTACACTGTTATTAGCTTTTGGTGTGAAATGAGTTTAAGTATACCCAGCCTACTTTGTCTGAATTCTATTTCCAGCAAGTTCAAAATGACTGTAAACAGCAATTACTGCGGTAGTTGATTCTTTTTTTTTTCTTTTTACATAAAATCTCTTGTTTGCTTGAAGTCATTTGTCCAGACGTGCAAGAGTGCCAGGTGTGGTCTGCAGCGGAATACTCAGTGGGACTGATTAAAATTCAGCACGATGACAAAATGAAGTGTCTGTTTCTGGTATTTGTGAGTTTGAGGCTTCTAGAATGTGCAAAATGGTAAAACTATACATATGAACAAAAACATCTAGTCTGTTTTTTTTTTTTAAGTTGTTTTTTTTTTCATAGTCTGCCTGCTTAGAGCTCATGGTGTTCATGGACAAGGATACTCAAAGCATCAAGGAGGTAACGCAGACAGAGGTTAGGACCCTGTCAGGGGTAGTTGATCTAAAGCCTGTAGGCTTCTGCTTTGATTTGTTTATGCATCAAATTTGTTGAAGCCCTGACAGGAGAACCTGCAACAGCAACACTGGGAGCAAAGCATACGTGTGTAGTTGTGCTGAGTTTGGACTGAGGTGCTGAGTTTGGACTGAGGCTCTGAATTGCACTTAAGAGAGCAGATGACCTGGCTTCTCATTTTTGTTCAAAGTTTGTTATGGGCGTTCTGCTACACTAGTCTTTAACCTTTTTTAAACCAACCTTTTAGTCCTTTTGCCTGAACCTCGAAAATGGCATCTGAAAAACAGCAGTGAAAGCGGATCAATTTGTTCCCATTTGTTCTGTTGAAGTGAACTCTTCCCCAGTTTCCCCTGGTTACTGACCCAGCCAGCAAGAGCCACCTGCAAACCCTTACACAGAGAGTAAATGAAGGAGGGTGAGAGAGAGAGAGAGAGAGAGAGAGAGAGCCGTTCTCAGTGAAAAATGGGCATCTGTGGAGAGGAAGACCTGAAATGCAGCGAAGGAGAGGAGGAAGCAGGCAAGGGATAGAGGTGAGAGAAGTAGAAGGGTGAAATGGGGAGAGTCACAGTGGGAGAAAAGAAAAGTATGCTGAGTACAGGTACAGGTGCTTACAGACTTCTCTCCTGTACTCCACCAACCTGGAGTTTAAAGAAGGGAACTGATGTAATCGTCATTTCTCAGAGCCTGACAGAGAACTGGCACTGAAACAAGGGCGGTGATACATGGGCAAGTTTTCGAGGCAGTTATAGGGGGTGATATTATCTTTGTTTGGATAGGGATCGGCAAACGTGACAGTACCGATGTGGATAACTGATGGCTGTTACCAGTGAGTGATTTTTGGCAAGAACCAACAAAGTAGTCAAGTCGAGCACAATTGTAATTCAGAATATTTTTTCAGCTTGTTGAACCATTTCTAAGTTATCATTATTATTTTATTACTTTATCATTTTACAGAAAATGTCCCCAAGGCTAAGAACAACAAAGTTCAACATCAACACATGGCCATGTTCACTAAAAACAAAAGAAGACAAGGCCCTGGTCAAAAAAAAGTTTTGCCCCTAAGCAAGATCATTTTGGGGGGCCTGCTTTGCACTGGATAGAAATACCCTTAGAACAAGACACTAAATGCAAGTATAACGATTTTTAAAAAATTTCATTTATACCTCTGTCAACATGATGGGCCACAATTCTTTTAATGCTAATTAAACACACTCACAGTAAGGAGGAAGGCCAAATTCAGCCTTATGTAAAGGTTAATATGCACATACACATGATGAGGACTGTGTTTATTTACACCGTGAAGGACTACAGACTGTTGGTGGATGGTCAAGATGGAGCCCCCTGCAGTCTAGCATACACAAATGTTGACATCTTTTTAAACAGATTTGACTGAAAATAGCGATGTTTTATCACTAACGCTCATCACTTCTTGAATATTGCAGAATTTATTAGTACCTTGTGCTTGTTGACTTGTTTCTTCACCCTCCTTTTTATAGTTTCCCTACTCCTGATGAATGTACTCTTCTAAATATCTTTGCTCAGACTGAGAGCTGAGGTCAGGTCTGGGGCCCCCTAGTGGCTGCAGGGCCCTAAACAGCTGCTTAGTTGGCCTTTAGGGAGTGCTGGCTCTGTTTTTGGCCTTGTTAAGGCCAAGGTTACTACGACACTCATCAGTCAATCCATCAGTGACAGGGCTGTCAATATTTGTTTTTTGGAGACTGTCTTTTACATAGAAAACGTAAGCATCCAATTCTGACAACTTCTGGGGGTGCGGCTTAACACTGCAGAAATAAAACTCACCATTCTTATGCATCAACTTGTAGGTGATCCCATACAGCTCCTCCTCTTCTTCCTGGGAATCTGTGTCTGGTTCAAACATGTGTGGCTGAATTACTCCAATGCTAAAATTTGCCGCTATGCAGCGTATAGTAGACTAGTTTAAAAGTCAGAAAATGACAGCAGGTAAGCTCTGGCTGGGTTCAGCTGTGGGCACGTTGCAAAGCAGGGAGATATCACATTGTAGATGAGGCAAAGCTGTGGACTGACATCCAAGCTTTTTAAAAGCCACAAAGAGATTTTTTAAAAATAAAAAATATGAATAAATAATTTTACAAAAAGAAATTAATTTCTAAGTGTGGCTGGAGCACAAATTTTAAGTTGGTTTAGCAAAAATTTCAAAAGTTTTAAATTCCATGGTCTTGTCAGTGAGATGTAATATGAATTTTACACTAATGAGGATACAACTTCAGCAAAACTTTTCCCTTATTGCCACATGTTTAAGTTTGTGTCTCTGTTTCATAAACCTGTAGAAGAAATAAAAGTGGAGAGCATTTCCGATTAGTAGGGTTTCACGATTTCGGTTTCTCGAAACCCATGGCTCAATTTGATTTGATTACATTTTGATTTTATTTTCGGTGGAAATATTCTGCACTAATGGCTATGCTGTTATTAGATTATGACGTGTGGTTCGTAAAAATAAACCAATCGATAGATCTATGTCCTGACGACTACAGATACACTGATCGCCCGGTTCAGATCTATCCAATTAGGAGACGATCAGCTTTTCCACCAAAGCTTTTCTGGAGGTCTTACAAGGTAGAATGCCACATTCCATGTACATGGACAAAATTGTTGGTACACTTCCGTTAAAGAAAGAAAAACCCGCAATGGTCACTGCAATAACTTGATACTGACAAAAGTAATAATAAATAAAAATTTACTGAAAATTAACTAATGAAAATCAGACATTGCTTTTGAATTGTGGTTCAACAGAATCATTTTAACAAACAAACTAATGAAATTGGTCTAGACAAAAATGATGGTACCCTTAACTTAATATTTTGTTGCACAACCTTTTGAGGCAATCACTGCAATCAAGCGATTTCTGTAACTCTCAATGAGACTTCTGCACCTGTCGACAGGTATTTTGGCCCACTCCTCATGAGCAAATTGGTCCAGCTGTCTCTGGTTTGAAGGGTGCCTTCTCCAGACTGCATGTTTCAGCTCCTTCCACAGATGTTCAATAAGATTTAGATCAGGGCTCATAGAAGGCCACTTCAGAATAGTCCAATATTTTGTTCTTAGCCATTCTTGGGTGTTTTTAGCTGTGTGTTTTGGGTCATTATCCTGTTGGAGGACACATGATCTGCGACTGAGACAAAGCTTTCTGACACTGGGCAGCACATTTCGCTCCAGAATGCCTTGATAGTCTTGAGATTTCATTGTACCCTGCACAGATTCAAGACACCCTGTGCCAGATGCAGCAAAGCAGCCCCAGAACATTACCGAGCCTCTTCCATGTTTCACAGTAGGTACAGTGTTCTTTTCTTTGTATGCTTCATTTTTGCATCTGTGAACATAGAGCTGATGTGACTTGCCAAAAAGCTCCAGTTTTGTTTCATCTGTCCAAAGGACATTCCCCCAGAAGCTTTGTGGCTTGTCAATATGCATTTTGGCAAATTCCAGTCTTGCTTTTTTATGATTTGCTTTCAACAGTGGTGTCCTCCTCGGTCGTCTTCCATCAAGTCCACTTTGGCTCAAACAGCTACGGATGGTGCGATCTGACACTGATGCACCTTGATGTACTTTGGAGTTCACCTCTATTCTCTTTGGAAGTTGTTCTGGGTTCTTTGGTTACCATTCGTATTATCCGTCTCTTCAATTTGTCATCAATTTTCTTCTTGCGGCCACGTCCGGGGAGGTTGGCTACAGTCCCGTGGACCTTAAACTTCTGAATAATAGGTGCCACAGGAACGTCAAGCTGCTTGGAGATGGTCTTATAGCCTTTACCTTTAACATGCTTGTCTATAATTTTCTTTCTGATCTCTGGGACAACTCTCTCGTTAGCTTTCTGTGGTCCATGTTCAGTGTGGTACACACCATGATACCAAACAGCACAGTGACTACTTTTCACCCTTTAAATAGGCAGACTGACTGATTACACGTTTGAAGACACCTGTGTTGCTAATTACAGGACACATCTTAGTTTAACATGTCCCTATAGTCAAATGATTTTCAATCTTTTCTAGGGTTACCATCATTTTTGTCAGGCCTGTTTCATTAGTTTGTTTTTCAAAATGATTCTGTTGAACCACAATTCAAAAGCAATGTCTGATTTTCTGAATTTTCAGTAAATTTTTATTTATTATTACTTTTGTCAGCTTCAAGTTATTTCAGTGACCATTGTGGGTTTTTCTTTCTTTAACGGAAGGGTACCAACAATTTTGTCCACGTGTGTATATGCAAGACCAAATATATTAATTAGATGGAAACGAGGTAAGAGAGCACATGCTGAAATTATGACAACGCTTGACTGACTGAGCAAGTGTGCTGTGCTATGTCCTGCAAAATCGTAAATATCAAGGTGAAATACCAAGATTTTAAGGATTCCAATCCCTAAACTCTGATACCTCCGGTAGCATTCAGTTGGCTGTCCTTGTACTTAAAGGATAGATGTCTAGAAGTGCAGCTGCAGGCTTTTGCTTAACTTTGAAATGTTGGTTGGTTCTTCTGAAATGCGCCGGAGGAGTAAAGCTAAGCAGTGATGGATAGTCATAAAAATACTTAGAGACTCGCCAAACTTACGTTAGATTTTGATGATTTAAATAAAAAAAAGCTAATTTTGAGTTTCTGATTTTCAGTTTGGAATCAAATTCTGACACCCACAGGTGGCATCAGAATGTCGTTGTCAGACCTCCTGGAAGCACCAAGTTTTAACGGATAAGAGCAGCTCAGTTGTTCCACTGTTGATCAAAGGTTGCATTTCATGGTCTCCAAAATTATGCAAATTGTAATATACACCACTGGTTTTGCACACACACTGGGACAATTGCTTATGACAGTGTTTTTTTGAGGCTAATGATGTGTGTAAATGGTTGCTTTGAAGCTGAAGATCCTGACAGAGCTTGAGTGAAATGAGCTGAGGCAATAATCTTAAACAAAATCTGAATATTTAAAAAAAAAAAAAAAAAAAAAATTCTTCACATTTCGTCTCCAACTCTGCCTTGGTTTGCTATTTCTTGTAATCACACATTTTGCTCTCTAAGAGGCACGTACACATGTTGAAAATGAGTTATTATATTAAGTCACCTAGAGAGTCATTTTTTATTCTCAATCTTTAACATCTTATGATGAGCTACATAGCTCGATTATTAAGTCAGTGTTATTTATAAGATCAATATTCCTCTTTACACTCTTTTGGTCCCTCTTGCTGTTTGTTTTCAATTCCCTCTCCTTCTAGGTTATTTTTTTTTATTGATTCTCCTGGGACTTGCTCTCTTCAGCTCTTTATCACCTTCCCTTCTCTAGTCTTATCTTGTCCCGTTGCCTCTCACACCGACTCTCCGGAGAGCCTGGCAGATTGTTTCCGTACATGAGACGTAGAAATCACTCTACAGTGATTTTTTTATTTTTTATTTATTTTTTTTTCCTGCTTTCATCTCCTCCTCTCTCGTCTACATCTGCTGGAGCCGTATTGATGTGAAGAAACGCTCCATCTTTTGCAGTTGGACATTTTTCACTAAAGCTGCGGGATTCTGGAGTAGGCAAAATGAGCAAAAAAAACACCTCTTCCATACGATAATTATTCAATTGATTATCAAATCAAATCAAATCAAATTTTATTTGTATAGCCCATAATCCCAATTTACATATTACCTCACTGGGCTTTGACAAACGATACAGATTTGACACTCTCTGCCCTTAGGCCTTCGAAACCGGGTGAGGAAAAACTTAAAAAATCCTAAACAGGGAAAATAAGAAACCTTGGGAAGAACCACAGAGGAGGGATCCTTCTTCCTAGGACGGACAGACGTGCAATAGATAGTTCACTTGTACAGACCCCAACAATATGACAGTAACAACTTACTAAGAATGTTTTAGTTCATGAGTCTATAAATCCAGATATAGTGGGTATAGTATGTTGGTCCAGAAGTCATTCTAAATTACGGCAAAGATGGAGTCAGGGTCAGGGAGGGCAGAGAAGAGAGCTCAGTGTATCATGGAGTGTTCCCCCAGCAACATAAGCCTATAGCAGCATACCTTACTTCACAGCTGGATGGTGTGGCGATAATTTCAGGAGTACACACACTGAACATACTGTATAAATAAGAAGCAGGTCCACATCACTTCATCTAAACTTACTGTTCCTGAGTTGAACTGAAATGGTCATCAATCATGTAGTAAGTGTACGCTGACAAACAGACATGTTTATGTGCAAACATCAGAGTAAGGAATCCATGTATCATATACTACATAAATATCTACGTCTCAGGATGCTGTACTGCTTTTATACCTGCAGGTTTTCTGCTACATACAAAATTTTCATGGAGTCGTTTTTTTAGGCAGATGGAGGAAAGTCTGCAGGACTTTAGCTAGACTAAACACAAGATTTCAGGTTT
>KV751322.1:9093024-9147296 GCA_001698575.1 Mola mola | reverse complement strand
TTTCAGCGTTTAAAAAAAAAAAAAAAAGGTGGCCAGGGCCAAGCGAATGGATCCAGCCCTCCCATTCAGATCCAACAATGCTGATTTTGATATCGGAAAATTCCGTCTGAAAATGGAGCGTGATTCTTGCCAAAGAATGCCTCGAAGCAAGCTCATAACATTTGAGAGATTGATGTTACCTGTGAGACATTTGTCTTTGGACCATATGTGTATTTTAGTCTCTCCATTTTGCAGACCGGGAAAAATGAACTGGAGGGAAAAAAAACGTGTCCACTGTAAAACTTCTTTGCTTGAAAAGTCAACTTGTAGGTGGCTGAAGGACATTTTATAGAGGTGTGAAGATACACTACATTCCCAGTTTGTTACAAATCAGGATACAAAGGACATGATTCGATGTGAATCACACAATACATTAATATACATTTTTATCAATTATTTCTTTGAGCAGTGGTACTGAGGTTTTATCATTGCAAAAATATGATTGTGACATCATTATTTCCTTTGGGAGGATTCTTGTCACGTCCCTGCACATGTTAACACATAACCCGAAATGCAGGACCCAGCTGTCATCGAGTTTTTACACCTCTCAGTGTAGTTTTAAATACTATTTACTTGTTTATTTGTTTCTGTTGTTTTAAATGTATTGTTTGTGCTGTTGTTATTTGCCATAGTATGTTTCTGCTTGCTGCATAATAAGTTCCCCCCTTTGGGGATAATAAAGATTTCGTGAACTCGAACGTTGTAAATCATTTATGCAGTTATTTATTCATCTGAAATAAGTCCAGATGATATCTGATGGTATCAGAATATCACGATACACATTTGCAAATACAGTACAATTTAAATGAGGCGAATACCACAATTCACGAGGTATTGTCAAATGCCTAAAATCATACGTATAATATATCAAGGTTTTGATGACAATTTAATCATCCTTATTTTTTCACCTAAACTACATTTAAACAGGAAGACTTCCAAACCTAAATTGCAGAAGTTGGGCCTGGCAATATATATGAAAATATATTTGTTAACATGATATATCGATTGACTTTTGGGATATCATTATCATTATATGACACAAGTGTTTTCTTTTCCTGGTTATAAAAGCTGCACTACAGTAAAATGATGCAATTTTGTTCTACTTGTCCAAATATTTGCCTTCACCCACTTCAGCCATTAAATCCACATTACTACAGATTAAATCAAAAGTACAAATTGTCACCCCTACAATATATTGTTGACATATCAATACCAAGGTATGGTCAAAAATATTGTGATATTTGACTTTGTTGCCAAGTCCCAACCATTGTTATATACAGTATATAGTTTGTGTTGTAATACAAATACTAATAATATTATGATATTTGTATTCTTATAATATAAATAAAAATGTAATTGCTCACAGAGCATCTGTTCTCTGAGAATTAGTTATGCACCCATTTGGCAGCTCTACATATATTGAAGTGGTTGACTGGTATAGGTTTATGGGCAAATAAAGCGGTGTTCAATGATACAAATGGCCTATAATGATTTGTTGTGTCTTTAATTTTACACTGGCTACATCTGCAGTACAAAACCTAACTATGTCTTTAAAGGCCACATTGGATGAAAATAATGTCAATGTGTTAATGTGTCTTTGCTGTGTTTTTTTTTTTTTTTTTTTTTTTTTTTTAATTTCTATTTTATTTTTATGTACTGCAACACGCATCATGACTGAAAAAAGCAGTCGAAGTCATGTTTGACGATTTCTGCTGTTGCGTTAGAGTCCACCGAAGACAGTCTCCAAAAAAACAAAGTCTGTTTGAGTCTTCTATGCAGAAAACTCAAGGAATCCTGAGAACTTGGGAGTTGGCTTAACGTTGAAGATGTTCAGTTTAGTTGTTACTTACACAGAAAATTTCTTTATTTCTTTGACACAAAAGGGTTCACTAAATTGTTACTTAGAATATCTGTCTACATATTGGCCCAGGACTTCCATATCGTTGTACTGACATTATTTTATGGCTAAGTGGTATTGCTTCCATCTACAGTTCAATGTCTTATTGAAGCACCCATGGTTTATGAATAACACATAGGGGAAGCTTATCTTTTCCTAAAGACTGTGATCTTGACAGCACGGTTTCAGAGAAGAGCTCCTCTTGTTGACTGATTGCACTATGTGAAGTTATTCTGCTGCTGCGTGGTACCACTCCTGCTATCTCCTGTGTGTGTTTGTGTGTTTCAGGTGGAGTGGATACAGCAGCAGGTGGTGAAGAGGAGGATCAAGAGGGATTACAAGCCGGCCCCGCCCCTTTCCTTGTCAAGCCCAGCCCACAGCAACATATTCTATAATGATGCCAAGTGGAGCAGTATGTGGTACATTGTGAGTATGCTGTATACTCGTATCAGAGGATCTCTCGCTCTGTTTGCTTGTTTACTGCACTAAACGACAAATTAAACATCACTGAGTTTAAATATCACTGAGGGCCCGGTACAATTAATTCTCCTCTAAGCTTGTGCATTGTTGTTTTTTTTACCCACATCTATTCAGTTTGTGGGTTAAAGGTCAGCTGAGGTCATGGCATGATCCTGATTTACTGCGGGGTCACTGGGGCTGAGGTATTTATGCCTGTGTTGGATTGTGCATCTTTTTTGCTTTAAATGTAATAGTCGATTATAGGATTTATATGTCTCCTCAGTTTTGAAAGAGACGGGCAAGGTGAGACATTCTGTGTCGTTCGTAAATATTTGTCATGGAAAAGAGGTGGAACGGCACACATTTGTGTTTCTGAGTTGTTTTTCTTACACACACACGCAAAACACAACAACAACAACAGTGCTGTGAAATTCACATTGCAGAAATTTGCAGGCTTATCACAGGTATTTACTCACACTCTCAGATCATTGCTCTTTTAGTGTGTTTGTGTGTTTGTGTGAGGTTGAATGTCCTCAGCTCTGTCAATTGTTAACTCAGTATAGATAACCGTGAATACTTTGACCAGGGGATTTAAACATACTTTTTTAGCTTGAGGACAGAACTCTCTGAACTTGACGTGTATTTCCTGGTTGATATAGAAGGAAAAGGTTCTACTAATTAACAAAGCAGCTGACGTATCCTACAGCGAAGAAATTTTTCAATCAAATGTTTTTGTCAAGTTGTATATTTTTGTATTTACTTTGTAATAAATCAAGAGACTTATTTATTTTTGGACTGTTTAACTATGTAATAAGAAGAGTGATTAAAATCCCAGTAAAAGACAAAATCAACTTTATTTTGTTATGTATCCATGTGTCCGTTTGGCATCCCAGCAAACAACAGTTTAGGACTTGTGCTGTGCATTTGAAAACATGGTAAAGGATGTGGGATTGCCAGAATCCTAAACATGCATAGACAGAACATCTGCAGCACAAAAAAACCTAGTAGTACCTTAAGTTAGTACCTTAAACTGTGGATCAGTGAAGACAAGGCTTGAAAGAAATGGGTGTGAATGAAAAACATACACAATAACATCCATGTCTGTCTTCATTTTCCTACAACAAGGGCTCCGTATCTACAACTGTAACATCTTCTTGCCCCCTTCTCTACAGCACTGCAACGACGACGTCCATAACTGCCAGTCCGACATGAACATCATGGGGGCTTGGAAGAGGGGCTACACAGGAAAAAACGTGGTAGTGACCATACTGGATGACGGCATCGAAAGGAACCACCCAGACCTCTTTCAGAACTACGTGAGTGTGTATGTATGCGCATATGTGGCGGCTACATGCTGTGTGTGTGTGTGTGTGTGTGTGTGTGTGTGTGTGTGTAAACCTTCAGTCATCGGTGAAGTGAAAGTGTTAATGTTTACATTAGTCGTTGTGAATTTGTAAACGCATAGGAAATTATACTGTATCTAACCTGCTGGTGTACATGATTATATGTGCATTTGTGTGTGCGTATTTCTTGTTTAAAATATTAACATAAATCATGATGAAGTAGGGATTAATTGAATTAATTTTACTCATGTAGCAAAACATCACAAGAAAGCCTCGTTGGGTCTGAATTGGAGTAAGGGAAAGTCACAGAGGAGGAATCCCTCTCTCAGGATGGGCAGACATGGACAAAGATGATGACTAGGTTGATTTAGGAGGAGAAAACTTGACTTTTTAGCATTTTACTAAATCTTTTTAGAAAAGCAAATAATAAACTAAACATTTGGACCAGTTAATCATGGAATACATTTGATTGGGAGCTTTATCACAGTGGTGGGTGTGCAGGTATGCTGTTTGTACTCTGTGATCATGTACTGTGCATGCTCAGTTGTGTGCACCTCAAATCAAGGCCACGGAGTTAGAGCAATTTGTTGGCCTGAGGTTTCAGTGCAGGCCATCAGTCAGTCAGTCATTCAGATAAAATGATTTACATTTGGTTTGACAATGCCTGTGCCACTGTTATTAGCTATTCTTAAAACCCGGATTTGTTTATGCCCAAGGCCGTGTGGCGAGGTAGCTCTGATTGCATTCGATTTACCAAAATGTCATGAGTGATGCCAATGTGAGCTGTTTTGTTGGGTTAGAGAGGAGCTTTTGGTGTTTTACAGGTCTATTACTCACGCTTCTCAAAATGGGTACTATTGAACCTAATGAAGTTACCTATTGGATGTTCTCCACCCGGTCATTACGACAAACTGTCATTTGGAATTTCGTGTACTTGTTTTGACTCTTTGTATTTTCTCCAGGACCCTCAAGCCAGTTTTGATGTTAATGGCAACGACATGGATCCTATGCCTCGATATGACGCAAGCAACGAGAACAAGTAAGAAAGAAAAATCAACCCTGATCCAAGATGGGAGAGAAATGCAATTTTAAGGGCTGCATAAGACCTGGGTTAAAATTAGGATGTGGCCTCAGTATTTTGAAGTTATAGTCAGCCTAATGCTCTTGTGTGCTTTAGTGGATTTGTAATCGATTTTTACCAGAAGTTTTGTTCCTCATATGTCGGTGTTTACTGAGTCCTGACCTTGTTGCGGGTGCAATGAGTTACATTAGTGTGTTTGATTGTGACATTTGTGGGTGCTTGGTGGTTTCTCTGTTGGGAAGAGTTGGTTTGTGTATGTGTATGCCAGTAGGAGTAAAAAAAAAAAAAAAAAAAGAAACTTTTTTGTCTCACTTGGCCCTTGCCTTGTGCCAGTTTGGCTTGCTGAGTGATATTTTTGTGCGTGGCTGCAGCAGCCCAAGTGCCTTGGCAGTGGCTCAGTCCCTGCTGGTAACGCATTGTCTTAAAGAGACAGGAGGGCTACAGATGCAGCTTCATGTGCTGGTTTCCTTGAATTCATGGTTGACTATAATGTTTTGCTATATTTTGCTACAAATTTTCTTATTGGCTTCACAAACTTGAGATCACTTAACTTAAATTGAAAAAGGGGAGTAACGCTTTGTGTCACGGGAGGGAAAAAGATGTGAAAGGTGCCCGGAATGTTAAAACATGTCCTCATGGCTCAAAATCAAGAAGCAGTTTGTCAGATTTCTGAGAAATAAGCCTACTTTTATCTATATCTGGCAGCTTACAAGTTGTTGTCAAACTTTGGGTTGTGTAGCAATATGAATTACATAATGCTTGTGGATTTTAATCTGCTGCTGTCAATGTGTAAAAGAAGTGTTAACAGCTGTGGAATAAAGCTTAGAATCTAGTATGTTATCACTACATAAATTTCTCATGCTTCTTTCTGAACTAACACTTTTGGATGAATATATTGCTTTAACAGTTAATGTTTTTGTGTCCACTGACATCAAAATATAGTCCTCATGTTGTGTGTTCTACCCACTATGGAATCAGAAAAACAATAAGGAAAAACAAGATGTGGAAACTCGGTGACTGAGTCAGATGCAATTTTTCTCAAAATTGTCACAGAGCATTCTGACAGTTTTGTAGTAGCAGTTCAACTGGAATATACAGATGTTTTAGATATTTTTTTAGATCTTGCAGTATGCCTGATTCACACAGAAACAATGAATTAAACATTTGACTTGTTGAAACAGGAGCAAAACTCAACTCAATATTTGAAAAAGTGTCCTGATATTTAACTCCCGTTTGAATCTTGAAGAAATTAAACTGTAGTTTAAAATTGAATCATAAGCGTGTTTTAGTTTTGAATTATTCCCACTGATTATTATCCATTGCACAAAAGTTATATGGGTCTGGCTGAAACACAGACAAGTCCTAGAGTAACTGTGGCACAGATGTGTAGAAAAACCACAAATCCAGCCAAACACAGAGACTGGAAAGACGGCCAGACAGACGATTTTATGGATAAGTGGAGTGAAGTGTAGGCTGTTGAAGCGTTTTGGAAGAGGGAGCCAGCAGTTTGGCTTATTAACTGTGACAATGGGGCCTATCACTGTTTTGCAGCCTTTTTTTAAAAAAAATTCTAACCTGCACAGTTTCATTTGTGTTAACCATTCTGTAAACTTGCGAGAACTTTAATGAAGATTCCAAAAGATTAAAGCAGGTTTCTACATCAATAATAATGCTGTCTTTACGCCTAGTATCTAATGTAATATCTACAATATTAATTTGCAGTGCTTTTAAAATTTATTTCACAGTATTTTTAGTCTGTAACATGTATGCTTGTGTATATATCCAATATCTGATATGCTAAAATTCTTATTAAAACAAATATGTTGCACATTTTTAGTCAATTTCTTGAATTTGGGATATGATGATGCCATAATTATGTTTTTGTTGAATATGAAGTATTCGTCAGCTGTTGGTTAGGTTAGAAGAAGGACCGGAAACAGCTTTCTTCAATTTGCATATTACCAAATAATATGGTGTTTGTTTTTACAGTGGGGCTCATTTACATTAACTGTTTATCTTTGTACAGAACCAGCCCTTTCTTACTTTTTACAGTCTGTGCTGTGCTAATTGGTGATAGTGGTTGTCTGAAGTTATCCTCTTCAAATACAATCATTATCACCAGCTAGGGGTGAGCATTTGGAGCACAAGTGCTATTCGATCTTCATGGGGAATTCTTGAATGATGAATATTCGAATAGCCCCCCAGGCAGGCTGCGGCCCACTTTCTGCCGAGGACTTCACTCAAGTGACAGAGCATCATAGTTGTCGATTGTGATATGATATCTTTGCCTAGCAGAGTTTGCACTGCATGTCATTTTCATTTATTTTGGTGAATGTGTTCAACACAGAACTTTTTCATGGCTTTAGTCGTCTTTGCATGTTTCTGCAGCACTCTGAAAAATGCTATACTGACTTCGAATGGGAAAGACCATGCTATGCACATTTTACCGGAAGTAATGCAACATCACCAATTATTGTGCTCCCTTTCAACATTCGTTTTGGCATCTCACTATGGGGCACGCCCTCCGCGCTGTTCCCAAGAAACAATATTGCACACGCCAAATGTGATGTCTGCTCCCTGTGGGAGGGACTTCCTCCCACTATAAGGGCCTGACCCAGTGTAGTCTCCTCAGTCTTTCACCTCTTCTCTCTCCCAGAGGCCTCATCTTGGACTTCTAGTGCACGTGAGTGGGCTAGCTTAACTGTTCATACAGCGGGCTAATCACTTGGTGGCCGAACACTAGCTAGTGATGCACAGCTTATATTAGTTTATTCGACGCTGTCCAAACTTCCAGCTAAGGTGTGTGCATGTGGAAACAAGATAGCCGGGGCAGACACCCATTCTTTTTGCTCTGCGTATTTAGGGCTGCAACACGCCCAGGATCCGTTTGCATCCCCAATAGCTTGTGAGCACTGTGCTCATCTCACCATAAAAACCTGTCGTTGCAGGCAAGCATGTTAAGCCAGCCTGCCGTTGGGAGATCCTATTGTGGGGGTAACCATCCCCCTGTCACAGGAATCAGAGGAGAGCACGAGGGAAACACCAGCCGTGCAGGAGCCACCTGGGGCGACCAGCTTGATGCTGTTGCCTCGCTATTTTTCCCAGACGACCACGGTGCTGGCCTGATGGCGGAGCATATGGATGCCGTGGGAGATGAATTAAAGTTAGGGGGCAAGTCTGTGAGTCTCAATTCCGATGAGGATGAGCAGGATCTTGTACCTTTTATCGCTCCTCTGGCTGTCAGTGGCACTAGTGGCTGCAGACGGGTTTGGAACCTGTCTGCCAGCATGGACCTACATGAAGTCTGTAATCGAGCAGCTGCAAAAATCAGCATTGCATGGCCAAAGGCCCTCACCGAAGACTATCATGTCCCGCTATGCGGGGAAGAAGCTGCCTAAGTCTGAAATCTCTGCGAAGCAGCTTCTACTGGTGTTCCCTGAGTGCCTGTAGGTGGTGACCCTGTCATGGAGCAACTCAGTCGCCGCCAAGAACCCCATCCAGGGAGGCTTGGCGTTGGACAGGGTCGACATGGAAGACAAGGGGTACTTTTGTCTTCCCCCAGTGGAATATCTTCTGGCAACCCACCTTCACCCAGCTCGGAAGTCCACCATGACTTCGGCTGACCTTGCCCTGCCTGCCAAGGCCAATAATTATCAGTCGTCACTCACTGGAAAAAGGTTAGAAGGCGGTGGCAACGTTGGTGAAGGTTCTGAATGCATCGTTGCTGCTACAGGCCTATCAGGCAGAGTTAGAGGACGATATGTAAATGTAACTCACCCCAGAGCTATGGGATGAGCTCGTTGTGACGGACCTGTCTGCGTCCATACAGGTGTGTTGTCCAGGCTTCTGGAAGAGCCATGGCCGCTCCCCCGCAGTAATCATGGTTGCCCAGGAGAGAGCCACATAGTTAAACCTGACTAGCCTCTCTCAGAGGGAGAAAACCGAACTCCTCGACGTGCCAGTGGGACCGAAAGGCTTATTCGGCCCAGCTGTTGCCACCATGCAGAAACGCTGTGAGGAGAAAAAACGGGAGGGTGAAGCACTTCAGCTGTGTCTCTCTAGGAAGGTTTCCCCATTCCTCCCTACCTCAACTCAGCAAACGTTTGCTCAAGCTGTGGCTCGACCAGCCTATGGCATTCACAAACGTTAGCCTCTATCCCAGCCGGCCGTCTGGGGACAGAGCAAGCTACCAGAGTGCATGAGCTAAGAAACCCTTAGCTACCAGCGTGACACCAGGGGAACAGCCCCATCCCTCAGTCACTGTAGGAGCTAAGAAGAAGAGACGTGCTACCTCTGGGCAGGGGCTAAGGGTCTGCTCAGATTCCTACTTCAACCCCACTAAACGTTCTGTACCTGACTCAGTTTGAGAGGGCATGTTCCAAGTCCTTAAACAGGTATGCAGAGGCCATATCGGTGCTCAAACTTCACGACCATTCAAAGAGGAGGAAACAGACTTGTCGGCAGTTCAACCAAGCCAAGGGACTTGGCCTCAAGCACACACCAGTGTTAGTCCCCCTCAATAAAATATTTAATAAAGCTGGGTTCACCTGCGCAACCAGGCCTCGGGCCAAGGACGTGGCCACATTCATTGTTAAAAAATATGGAAATAATGAGAACTCAGGAAATAAATGTGGAACAGAATGCTCGGTTGCCATCACTCATACAGCCACAGGGGGGTGCGGTTAATCCGTCTGTGGAGCTGTGAGCGCGCCGAAGGATGTTACACTTGCTCAACAAAGTGCAGCGGTTAAGCTGCTTCTGGGCCCGCTAGCAGACACTATCCAGCAGTGGCAGGCATGCGGAGCGTCAAACTGGGTGATCAGGACTCTAACCAAGGGTTACAGACTCCAGTTTGTGTCCACTCCACCCTGTTTCACCAGAAGTTCAGTCACTGACTCAGGGAAAATATGCACATTTTGCAAGAGGAGATCGCCTCTCCTCAATAAAAAGGGCGCAATTCAGAGGATATTGTCAGAGCAGAGCCAAAGTGGCTTTTACTTGAGGTATTTTTTAGTCCTGAAGAAGGGGGGAGGCCTACAGCTGATATCAGATCTGCGTGCACTGAACAAATTCTTGAGGTGTTACAGGTTCAGAATGTTGACACACTTGACTCCCGGAGACTGGTTTGTTTCAATATATCTGAGGGATGCCTATTTTCAAATTCCTATCTACCCCCCTCACATGAAGTACTTAAGGTTTGCCTTTCGCCCGTTCGGTCTTTTGTTAAGTCCGCGGATGCAGGTGCACCGAGGCTGCTATTGCGCCACCGATGGAGAAAGGTGCGTGCATAGCAACCTATATAGATGACTGGCTACTGGCGGCACAGTCCCAACAGCATATTTGAGTGCACTCCAAGCTGCTCATATCACATCTCATAGCCCTTGGCTTTACAGTGAACCTGGAAAAGAAAGTTTTGGTTCCAATCCAAAACGTCAAGTTCATAGGCCTGGCTCTGGCTTCAGTCGCGCTCAAGGCTCGACTGTCAGTGGAAAGCGTTTCTGGCTCATCTGGCACGTCTCCACAGGGGCACGTTACTGAAATTCAGGATGTGTCTCACATTACTGGGACTGATTGCATCAGCACTGGCGGTCGTCCCATTCGGATGCCTGCACATGAGGCCGTTCCAGTGCTGGGTTTCATTCCTCAGGCTGAACCCAATCCACCATTGTCACTGTCAAGTATCTTCACGCTGACCACGGTAGTTACCATGGGCGCGATCTTGGCACGAAAAGTGGTCACTACCAATGCTTCTCGAGCGGGCTGGGTTCCCATGCATGAGAGCAGGATCGTGAATGGCACATGGGGTCCACAGATGCGTGGGAGGAAGTGCCTCGTTCATAGACTGCTTGGAGCTCCTAACTGTGTCGCTGGGTCTGAAACATTTTTTTTGCCCCTTTTGAGAGGGCATCATGTTCTGGTCAGGACAGACAAGACTATGGTGGTGGCATATACCAACAGACAAGGGGGGCTGCGCTCACGACATCATCACATGTCGGGGGCAACAGTTTGAGCAAGGAGATCCAGACGTTCCTCTCCCAGGACACTTCCACCAACTCCTCCGGGGGCAAGACGTTCCCAAGCCAGCTAAGAGATATAATCTCTCCAGCGTGTCCTTGATCTGCCCCGGGCATGCCCGAAACACCTCCCCAGGGAGATTTCCAGGAGGCATCCTTACCAGCTGCCCGAACCACCTCAACTGGCTCCTCTCAATGCGGAGGAGCATCAGCTCTACTCTGAGCCTCTCCCGGATGTCCGAACTCCTCACCCTATCTCTAAGGCTGAACCCAGCCACCCTGCGAAGGAAACTCATTTCAGCCGCTTGTATTCGCGATCTCATTTTTTCGGTCACTACACAGATCAATGTAATTTAATTGTAATAGCATTTGTTAAGTTGCAGTATACACAACACAGATAAGTGAGGATAGTAATGCCACAGTGTGCTTTTAAGCCTTTCTTAGTGTTGTTAAATAAATGTTGCCTTGTGAAATGGATTTTCCTCAGTCTGAGTTGTTCCTTGGACTGTGAAATGTCCCAATGTCTTCCCTAGGGGGCTTCTATAGCTAGATGCTGAGTTTCCATGGCAGCGGTCAGAACTGTTTCCGGGGGGGTGTTGTGATGCAGATGTTCTCTGCAGGAGGTGTGTGGATCCAGAAAGTGGTGTTTTTGAGGAGGCGGTAGACACAAACACACTTATGTTTGTTTACGCTGGTTGCTGACCCGAGCTGATTGTCACCACTGCAGTTACTGGTGGAATGTTACCCCGCTTGTGTGTGCCATTGTGAGTGTATTAGTTGTTGGCATATGATGAGTAATCTTAACTAATCTCTGATGTTGTACATTGTTTCATTGATTTTGCATGTGCACCATTGTGCGCTTAGGGATCCCAGTGTTTGCATGCAGCACTGAGACCACAGCAACAAGAAGTCCAATCTGTCTTTGTGTATGTTTGTACATTTGTTTACACATTTGTTCTGACAGATTCAAAAATACCAAACTACATTTTCTCCCTGTCTTTATCAGCGCTATGAGGAAAAATCAAGGATTGACATAATTTATAACCCTTGGATCTACAGTTGGATCTATTAGTTTTTGATGGCTTTCAAAGGATTGCACACATTTATCTGAGAACATATGTTTACATGTCACTGTCTTTGCTTTCTGATTCAAACACTTAATCTTTTTCTGGTCGTGTGCCTGAGATGTCTGGCCTGTGTATATGCATGTAGTCTGGACTTGTGTAATAAGCTGTTTATTCCTGATCTTTCTCCAGACACGGGACACGGTGTGCAGGTGAAGTTGCTGCAGCCGCAAATAATTCCCACTGCATAGTGGGAATTGCCTACAATGCCAGAATAGGAGGTGAGTGGTTGGTTACATTTGTCCAGGATTTATCACAGTTTTTTGACAGATAGTTCACAGTCTGAAAGAATTATGACACAACTACTACTGCAGAACATTAAGAAGGTGGTTTTGTGACTTTTACACACCAATGTAGAAATATCCAATATATTAACCTCTGTTAAGTTAAAACAACTCTGTGTAAACTTTACTTGTATGTTCACTGACTAGTCCTGTTCTTGTGCATATGTGACTGACACATATTCATTTAAAAATCTTGGTTACATACTGTAGAGCAGGTGTTCAGATGACATTTTGAAGAGCCCTTTTGCCTTAGGAAGATCTAAAAACTCTATCTATTAAAGTATAATTTCTTGTTGAGGATCCAGAGCTTGTTTGGGACAAGCATACTGACATGGAAATACATGCAAATCAACACATTTATTAGCCTAATAATGGCCTGATATGCCCGACTGCACTCAATTACTCTGGAGAAAAACAGAGTATAAACTCAAGTTTGCTTTCTGCATGTTTTATTTCTGTGTTTGCATCCCAGGTGTTCGCATGCTGGATGGAGATGTGACGGATATGGTGGAGGCTAAGTCCCTGAGCCTTCAGCCACAGCACATCGACATCTACAGCGCCAGCTGGGGACCGGATGATGATGGGAAGACAGTGGATGGACCGGCGTCTCTGGCCAGGCAGGCCTTTGAGAATGGCATCCGCATGGTGAGTGCATGCACACACACATACCCACTTGGAGACAGAAATATGCCTAAGGTCGTGTGTTTAACTGCTCAACCAAGACTTGGACACTTTTCATATGTGAGAAAAAGATTAACACACGCTACAAGCAGATATGTGTGTTTCATGCTTATATACTCATATCCTAAATTCCTGCCTGGTGATCTCTACCTGAGAAACTCCTCCAGACTTTAGGGAGCAACCCTAGTCAATTATTTCATAACCATTTACATATTCATAGATAATTGTGCACAATGACAAGCTGAAGCTGCGTTGTTGGCTGATTGGAGTGAAACTGCTACAAACATGGGTTAAGAGGGGTGAAGTCATTTACAAAACACGCATACAGCCACACATTTGCTGCAACTGCCTTTCGTCACATTCGGTTAAACAGGAGGAGAGACAGAAACTCTTAATGCGAGGCCGAGAGCCTGTGGCATGTTACAAGACAGACAGAGCGAGGGGAAAAAAGAACGGACGGACAGGTAGAAAGTGAGGGTAGAAGAGAGCTGTCACTCCAGACACACTGCCTTTTTTTGTTGACAGAGGTGAGGGAGAAATCTGTCCAACCGGCACGAGCAGGGCATGTGTACTTGCCCTCTCGCTGTGTGTGGTGTGAAGCTGAGTGGTGTTGGCATGCCTGTGAGTGTGACAATCTGAAGAGACAGTTTATCACAGACAGCTGAGGTGTTACTGATCCCACTCACATCAACTGAGAGGATTTGTACTCTGGCATGTGTCGCTGCAACCAGGAGTTTCATTTTGCCTCTAATAAGTGTTTTAAATTGGGCTCTCCCCGTTTATATACAATAACTGTCACTCTTAACTGATATTGGGACCTTAAAATAATATCACAATTATTTGGGGGCCAGATCGTGAAATATCACATTATTTCTCCTTAAAAGTTTTTTATAAATGTAAGGACTATGTAACAAAACCAAATATTATAATATTGTTGATTAGGGGCGTAATGGAACTCCATTGATATGTGAACCATTAGTTATTTCTTTGGATTAACTGATTGACTAGTCTGCAGAAACTGACAAAAAGAAAAAAGCAAAAAAAGCAAACAAAAAGTAAAGAATTGAACCAGCAGCAATACTGTGTAGATCTGCATCTTTAGCTAACGGGGATCCCAATAAATATTAAAAACTCCAGCCCTTGTTTTGTTAACGGCTCTTTAAAGCTTCTTCCATCACTCTCATCAGTCAGTGTTTCTCTTGTCTGAACCCCCTTCTCACTCAAAGGCGCCGCACTCCCTCATTGCTGCCTGGTGGAAGCCCCCATTCTAAAGAACTCCATACCTTCATACGTGTGTGCAGACACACGTGTTATGAGTCTGTGCTTCTCGTCAGTCGGTGTGATTCACATTTTCAGTCAGTTCACTGACTCCCGGCTTATTCATATGCGGGTTGGTCATCAGCAGCACTGACTCCCACAATGTGTTTCACCATGCCTGGTTTGAGATCATTTCTGAAGAACTGTGCTGTGCCTCTGGAAGTGCAATGACTAATTGAATAATGAAAGGCATTTGAATTGGTGTATGATGAACTATAGTACAGGTTGAATATTGTATCTGCAATAGTGTCAGTGTGTTCATTCACATGTAGAGCCGATGAGAAGCTCACAGTTTTAGCTATGTCTGGACTCTACATTAGAGATCCTCTGAATACCTGCGTAAACTCTTCTGGAAACATAAATTTGAATATCAAGGCCTGGCTGTACATGTAAAGTTACTACGAATGTCCGTATGTGTTCAGAAGTTGGTAGAGTGCAACTTCCGGAGACAATCATTTTTAAAGCTTAGTCATATATAGTGTAAAAAAAAAATGCAAAAGTAAAATACCCCCAGGTGTGGGTGCTTTACTTTTCAGCCAGTTACATGAATGCTTCCGCACAGCTAAAAGAAGGAGGCATCTGATTGGTTACAGAAAATCCTTCTTGGAAAAAAACTAATTTGTGCATTTTCAGACTAATTTGACTCCAAAAAAACCAGACATTTGTTTTTAAAAAAATTTAGTGTGGCTCTATTGTTTGGCTTCCTTTCATATTTGTGTACAACCCAGGCAATTCTAACTCTGGACTTTTGTGGTCTTTTGAAACCTCTTTTAGTCTGTCTTGGAATTCAGAGAAAACCACATACAGTACATTTGCAAGTTGCAAACTCAAACTAATTGATTGATTGAACAAATAGACAAACGTGTAGAGTAAACACAATGTTCCAACCACAAGGCTGTAACAAACTGAAAATATGAAATAAAATAAACAGAAATACAACCAGATGGCAGTGATGGCACAGTTTGAATGAAAATAAAAAAAGAAAATGATTCAAAGATATAAATGGCCTTTTGTATGACGAGTTAGTGTAAAAATTGATTTCAAAGCTGATGCAGCTGTTCTCTTCAAGAAAATGAATGGAATATCGCTTTTTCCACCCAAATTCCAATAAGTTAAAAAAAACAAAACAGTTGACTGAAATGGAAAACGTGACGCAGCAGATGTGTGACATGTTATTCACAAACATACAACATGAAAATAATGTTGTGTTTTCTGTTATCTGTTATTTTCTAGTAATACATTAAACATGATTGGAGTCAATTAATGTCTCTTGTTTGCATACAGAATAAACACAACAAAAGTGCTCCATCTTATTTAATGTATCATGGTGAAAACTGACCTTGGGTCAGATCACATTAGATCTGTTGGCGGAACATCTCCGACTGCTGACTCTTTTCTGCCTGCACATCATTGCTGGTGCTATCCTTTTCTTAATATAATGATTTTTGTACACTTCCCACAGGACATGTTACTCCCCTCGTGACATTTAAAGCTACATTTTAAGCCTTTAAGCCAAAATAAGTCTGGTGAGCAGTAATTACCCTGTAATCACCAAGACAAATTCTGTAGCCTCTTAATGGATCCTCTCTGTGTCTCTTCTCCTCAGGGGAGGAAAGGCCGCGGCTCCATTTTTGTTTGGGCTTCAGGCAACGGCGGGCGCAGCAGAGACCACTGCTCCTGCGACGGCTACACCAACTCCATCTACACTATCTCCATCTCCAGCACGGCAGAGAGCGGGCGCAAGCCGTGGTACCTGGAGGAATGCTCGTCCACGCTGACCACCACCTACAGCAGCGGCGAGAACTACGACCGCAAAATTGTAAGGATGGCCTATCGTTGTAGTGTGTGAATCTTGAAATTAACGCAGATGCCTGGGTGCTAACGTAGGTCCATAAGTATTTGGACGTTGACGGAGTTTGTTTTTGTTTTGTTTTTTTTTTTTGCTTCTATGCGCCACAACATTGGATACCCCTCAAATTAAAGTTGAAAGTCTACACTCCAGTCAGATGTTTATTTATTTATTTTTTTTAAAAAATCCATTATTTTGGTATAAAGAGGCAAAATCAAATTGTTACTTTTCAAATACTAATGGAATCTATGCTTATTTCCTCCACAACTCGCTCTTAAGCTGTCCCACGATTTGGCCATCTATGGTCAATACAATAAAAAAGAACATACAGTAGATTAAATGCAATTTTTATGCATTTATTTTTAATTCCTTCTTATTCTTTATCCTTTGTTTGTCCTTTGAATTTTTATGCGGAAACTGGTGATTCACGTCCATGTCTGTTTGTTTGTGTTATCTGCACTGGGCCGGTGCATCAACTAGAATGTGACTTTCAGGAATTTCAGGTGTGCCTAAATCCACCTGATCCTCACAACTTCAAATCTCTGTCTGTCTGTCTGTCTGTCTGTCCGTCCGTCTCCCACCCTATCCACCATCACTGTCACTATTTTCTCCTCTCATCCTCCTACTGCACCTCTGTAATGGTCTTCTTTTCTTCTTGTCCTTCATCTGTTTTCCCCTGGCTTTTCGCCCTTTTCCCATCTCCTATTTCATCCTTGCATCTTTATTCCCATAATATCTGTTCATCCCTCTCTCCTCCCTCTTTCCTCTATCTACAGATCACCACAGACCTGAGACATCGGTGTACAGACAGTCACACAGGGACATCGGCCTCGGCTCCCATGGCTGCTGCCATTATTGCTCTTGCCCTGGAAGCAAAGTAAGATCCACTTAACCCCATCCTTTCACGTCATCTCTTTGCCCCTTGCTTACCCTCTAATGCCTTCTTGTCCTCTGGCCTCAGTGATCTGTAAGGGGAGTGAGTACAAGAAGCATTTTCAGTTACGTCATTGTCGAGTTAGCAACTGAGATACAGTAAATACTGTGATAATTTGTGTAGACATCCCGAAGTCATTACGTGGTTTCAGAGGATTCTACTGACTTAAAAATAAGTCTTGCACGATACAAACACACACACACACACACACAGCTCAGCTTCTTGTCTGAACATTAAACAACGAGGACGTGCTACTCAGGAATGCACTAAAGTAGTAACCCTTAAACTGAGGATCCTGACCTTCCACATGGGCTTATGAGATCATTTTTGGGGTTTACCAGAATATGTAAAAAAAAAAAAAATAAAAAATCTAAGTCTGCATGCACATGGGTTAATGATTGCATTAAAAAAAATAATGATTATAGTTTGGTGATGCCACATGTACAAGCAGTGACTTGCGTAACCTACCACTGAACAGCATTGACATCACTACACCTTTTTGTCACCAGTCTACCACTCATATTCCCACCTAGACTACTTTTTGGTTAGCAACTCTATCACTCTCAGTGATCTGTGGCTCGTATGCACCGGTGTCTATCTCTGATTTAAAAAAGAGCCACACCACCAACTAAAAATTGGAGATTACATCATTACATACATCATTACTTAAAGACCAAGATTTTATTAATCTTTAAATAGGAGTGGGCAATATTTTTGGAAACCAATGACCTGCCAGGAATCCCACTGTGTGTTCTTTGAGAGACAGCAAAAGCAGTCATGCGAGGTAGAATGATTTCCTATTCATCACATAAGACAAAAAGAAATAATTACACTTAGAAGAGAAAATCAAATCACTAGCGGCTGCCCACACTGCCTCCCCACAGGAACACATATTGAGCGATCTGAAAAAATTAAAACTTGAACTAAATGAAATAATTGATTAAAAAAAAAAAAAAAAGACCCGGCAAATTCCTAGCTAACCATCTGAAACTAAATAATAATAATAATAATAATTTGTCTTCCATCTAGAACTGAGCTGGGAATATCAGTCTCAATCCTGAAGAAATAGATAACATTTTTAGAGATTTAATAAAAACTTGTATTCTTCACAGATTTATCCACCTGATGCTAACATCAGTATCTTTTCTGAACAACACAGATCTGCCAAGAGTAAATGATGAACAGATTATGGTCTGGACTCACCTATCTCCATGGCTGAACTTGATAAAGCCCTCAAACATATGCCAAATAAAAAAGCCCCAGGGCTACATGGTTTTCCTACTGAGTTTTACAAAGAGTTTTGGACAACGCTGGCGGCCACATTTTACGAAATGTAATTCAGATTGGAAAAAGTCAAACACTATCGCCGAACGTGAACTCTGCCAATATCGGCTTACTCATCAAACCAGGCAAGGACACCACACTACCATCCAGTTACTGTCCAATATCGCTCAAAAACACAGATCTTAAAATCATCTGCAAAGCTCTTGCCAAAAGACTGGAAAAAAATTGTTCTCTGCATAATACATCCTGATCAAACAGGATTTATTAAAGGAAGACACTCAATAATACACACAGACTACTGAACTTCATAGACTATTCTTCCATAAATAACCTGGAAACCACAATTATCTCGTTGGATGCAGAAAAATTATTTAATGGAGTAAATTGGAAATTTCCCTTTGCGACACTTCATAAATTTGGATTCGGGAATCCTTCATAAGTTCACTTCATGCTTCCCGCTGAAACAAATGATCAAATTCCCCCAAGCTTCAGTCTTCAGCAGGTTACCAGGCAGGGTGGCCCACTCTCCCCCCCTACCTCTTTTTTGAGCCCCTAACAGCTGCCATCTGACAAAAAAAATATTGCAGGACTCAGTACAGAACATGTACACCATAAGTCTTTGTGCTGATGATGTATTACTTTTTCTCCACAACGCACAAACTTCTCTTTCTGAAGCAGTCACAGTCATAGACATATTTTAATCTATTTCCGACTATTCCATCAATTGGGCAAGATCAGTGGCACTACCAATAAATTGTAACTTTCAGTGTACACTCACTATTGCATTGCAATCTGGCAACATTAGATATTTAGGTATAAATTGTTCCTCCAGGCTTTCAGTCTTGACGCAGCTAAATTACACCCCTCTACTCAACTCAATAGAGGAGGACCTCATGTGATTTAGGTCCCTGCCCATTTGACTCATGGGTAGAATCGCCACCATAAAAATGATGGCCCTACCCAAAATCAACTATCTAAAATCCACCCCCTTCAGTTTGGTTTAAATCACTAGACCCAAACATCTTTAAATTTCTATGGAAAAATAAACCACCACAATCAGTCTGAAAACTATTTTCTGGCAAGCAGACTGCTATATGTCTCAAAATGGATTAAACCTAGCCCACTAAACAATTCCTGGTTGGATATTGAGGGAACTCTGAAAGAAAATTAAAATCTCTGACTTGCCATTCATTAGTTCAAATATCAAACATCACAGCTGGTTTAAAAGCATAACCACAAGCTCCTCCTTAAAAGCCTGGTAGACTTTCTCAAAGTAACTATGTCTTCACATTTCCTATGCAGATTCACACCAATCTGGAAAAATCCTGACATCCTGCAAAACAAAAAAATGATAATAATTTCCCATTGTGGAATGACAAAAGGATAAGACATCTGGAAACATATAAATCAGAGACAGAAACCGTATCCCATTCAAGGAACTGATAGCAGAACATAGGATCAGTAATAAGAACTTTCTTGAGTATCAATAACTTAAATTCATAATCCAAACAACATTCAACTCCAATCAACTGGATTTACAGTTTCCGTCGGTGTTAAGTGACTTCCTAAACCTTTCAACCTCTAAACGGTTATCTAAAATGTACTGGTTACTATCTACAACAGATAAGTTAATCGCTCCTCAAACCTCCCAACCTCCAAATGGGAAAGCGATTAACTTATCTTCTAGTCACAATCAACTCTTCTGGACTCAGATATGCCTAAATACTTAGAAAAATGACTAAAAACCTAAATTTACAACTCATACAATATAAAATTCTTCAGGAACACACTGCACAGGAAAAAGGATGTTCAGAATGGGTCTCACACGCATTCGGACATGTACTGTCACTGCACAGGTAACATTTCTGAAAGTTTTATGCATGTTTTATGGCATGCACACCTGTCCAAATGTTCTGGCAGAAGATATGTGAAGACCTATCAATATGGCTAAGCCACCCCATCCTAGCTTCTCCCTCACTTTGAGTAATAGGAGACCTAAGCGACATTGACATGGAGGTAAATACAGCTTACTTGGTTGTCACAGCCTTTGGCATCGCTAAGAAAACTATCATCATGAACTGGAAAACAAAGAATGAATTATGCACTAACCAGCTCAGGAAAGCCCTGTTAGACCACATTGGCTTAGAGAAAATGATTGGCGGGTTTCAGGCTCATTGGGGCTTGGGGTCAGGGCTTTGCCCGTGCTTGGAGGATTTTCCTCTGGCTAGTGGGGGTGGCGGGCGCCTCCAGCCCTCCTGGGTCCTCGCCCCTTCGCCATGGGGTCTCCCTCTGGTGGCACCCCTGCTGTCCTCCCTTGGGACATGCTCGCTAAGCGTCTTTGCTCTGGATGGGCTGCGGGTTGCTCTACCGGCTTGATTCATTCCTGGCCCTTGCTGGGGTCGGTGCGGCGCCGTCGTGGCGTTCCACTCCCGCTTTCAACTACATTCCTTGACAGGCTTATACACGCACGCAAACACGCACACACAAATATGAACACACTAAATCGCAAGTTGTCATTTTGTACAGTGGCTGCAGTTTTGTTTTTTGTTCTGTTTGTCTTTTTGTTGTTTTTCTTTTTCAGGATATTTTACTGTTTACAACCTTGCTGTCTTTCTTTCTCACCCCCCCCCTGTCCTACTCCCACCCCCCTGTCCAGTCCAGGTTCATGTAACATTAAAGAAATTCAATTTAAATTATACAACAAGAGGAGTCTCTGAACTCTTCTTGTCAAAGCAAAATCTGCACAACAAGGCATCCAGGTTTCCATTGTTAAATGCCAAAAAACATATCATTTCATCTCATTCTTCCTCAGACACTACTCCTCCGTTGACGAGCTGACAGACTTTGGATTATGATGAAATTATTTCATTATGTGAGACAAAGCAAGGCTGCTTTAGTTGATTATTGATGTATTACAGACTGCCTGGTTAACACAAACGCGTCTTTACTTGCCTGCAGTGAGACGGAAGGCAATCGATTTTGTGAGAGTGCAGTTTAAATGTTGTTTTTAAAGGCTTTCATTAGATACACATGGTGTGAAATTTGGACGAGTACATTAATTTCTTTTCAATAAACTTTTTCACTTTTTAAATTACTATTAATTAGTGTTGGACTTCCCCTGGCTCAAGCACCTCAGTCCTGAACGTGTCACTGTTAAAGTACACCCTCTCCTCTAATATTGCTTAAAATGAGATCTCAAAATTAAGAGCGAAGAAAGTTTTCCTGTTGGTCAACATATGCTACGTTAATGTTATCATTTCAGTCCACTGCATTTATACACTTAAATCCCTCCGATCGTTTCACAGTTTCAGCTAATTCTCTTCATGCAACTAACCGGCGTCTGTGTAGTCATGTATCCATATTTGTTGCTGTTACTTAATCTGAGTCTTAAATATTCGTGTAAATGCAGTCCTGGTTTATCCAGATCAAGTTTTGACTTTTAGAAAAGTACAAAACCAAACAAGGGCCATGACGCAACCCATGAACATTGCTTTCTTTGTTCTCTGTTGGCTGAGAGAATTTTTTATTTACTATAGTACACAGTGTTTCATCTTCACTGTCTATAATCCTGACTGTTCACAACACATGACGTTATGTATTTCTCATCCTAATGTGTAATGGACTGGACTATTTTCTTGCTTTTTGACACGGGAGCCATTTTAGACGTTGGCTTCAAGATGTGGCATGATTTTATGTGGATGTGCTACACACAGATATTTTGGTCCTGCTTAAAGGGCCACTTTTGAAGATGGTATTTTCTAAGAAAGAAAGAAAGAAAGAAAATAAGACTTAAAGTAATTTATTTGTGACTGGTTTCCACAATATTCATTGTCTTGCCTTCATTCAGAAGAGTTGCACTGGTTGCTTTCTTTCAGAGGCACTGCAGATGCCTGCCCTGCCCCTCTTCAAAAACCTGCTTTGTTTGTGATTAAACTCGCGAATTGGAAAAGAGTGCAGGGCCTGAATTGGGCTTTACCCCATCATCACACGTTGAGCAGCTCAGTTAACTTAGGTCACTTCATTTAACCTGGATAATCCGGTCCAAATCGGCACAGTAGAAAATATTCTCGGTTTCCAGGCAGTGCTGGGCATGTAAGCCTGTTTTCTCAACAAGATTATCACACAGCGCCTCTTGCCTACCTGCTTTCTCCTCTTCTGGTAGCGATTACCTCCTCTCTGCCTGGTCGCTGTGCCTCCACCCGTCTTTCCTCCCCTCCTCCAAACGCTTTCATTCTCTCCATTCATTTAGTTTCTCACATGGATAAACTTGCATGCATTTACTCGCAGGCGAGAGGATAAAAGGGAGCGAGGGAAAAAGTTTAGACAAGCTGCGCAGTGCTGATTGTATCTGTTCTTATCTGATGAATGAAAGCGAGCAAACCCTCTGTGATAAACATATCAAGACGCCATTATGCTAGACTTCACTCAACTCTCTGTTGTGGGGTCTTGTCCCGTAGAATGGGTAGTCCCTTGATCCGTTCTCTGTAGATTTTGCCAAGTTTAAGATACTTCAGCCTGCGCATGATTTATCTCTTTATAAAGTAGACTCCATTGCAACATTTTAAGAGCTTCAGAAATGTTTATTTCTTCCTGTTTGTCCTTAAGATTTGAAACTGTTAAATGAGGCAGGGTGGAAAAAACCCCTGAAATGAGCAGGGATAAACACAAGAGCCTCGTCTACTGGGACGTTTGAAGACACAAAAAGCAGAGACGGATGGGCAAAATGGAAAAACTCCAAGTATGAGCTTTAAAATTCAGGCTCTAGATTTTAGAGTGAAAAATGCTGATTACCTTTGTGGATAATCTTATGTCCCTGTATGGCTGGAATGTTTGACTTTTCGGCTCTTCCTTTTTCCCCTTCACTTCTTTATTTTGTCCCTGCAGTGTTTTCATCTGTAATTACCTGAGACGCACCAGGAAACCTATATTAGACTGTAGACCTACTGATTTGATGCTGGTTTTCCCCCAGTATGCGAGCTACTCTATTAATTAGTATTGGGTTGTTTATGGGAAGGCTGTTGTGGCCTAGATATTGATGCCAACGTCACTTTTAATTAATGACCATAAAACATTTATGGAACCATAATTACACAGTGGCAGCTATGCCTATTAATATTGATCTGAACATAAATTTGTCTGACTTTTCATAGCACTCGTGTGTGCTGCCATCCTTTAATTATTTTTCACTTGACATTTTGTTTCCTGCTGTTTAGTTCATATCCCTTGGTTGTGTTTGATCAGTATGGTGCAGTGATGAATTTTGCACATGTGTTAACGTCGTCTCGGAATAAGAAAAAAAAAAAAGATGCAGACATCAAAAGTATCTCAGATCCTGATCTAATCCCTGACGTCAGACAGCGGTTTGTCTTGAATATAAACCTGATAATGGGTGAAAAAAAAAGTCAGACCCAGCACTCCATTAGGTCAATTTGATTACTTCACTTTGAAAGCCAAGTACTTGATAGACAGCTAATGTAAAAAGTTTTGCTCTTTTCCAGGCCAAAGATTAATGGCCGACGTCACTCTAGCTGAATTTTTGTGCTCTTACTGATAAGTGAAACCAGAAATCCACTTAGAATATCGACTACGATTATGATTCTATTCTGATGACTTTTTTTTTTTAAGCTGCAGCTGACATGTACAGACCTGCAACAGATCGGGTTGGTCAGCAGGCACTGTCAGCCCAAATTTTTTTGTGGTGTGAAGGAGTTCATGAATTAAAATTGAGCAGGATTTCAAACATGTTTAACATCGTACCTTGACCTGGCTTAATGAGTAAAACCCCACCAAGCCTGTAAACATTGCTGGCTTCAAATGGCACTTGGCATCCGTGATTAGTCAGCCTGAGACTGATGCATATGGAAGAGATCTGGCTCTTCAACAAATGTGGCATGGAGACTATTCCCACCCCATTGTACTACTCAACACAGGGGTAATATTGACAGAATAAAATGCAGGAAGGAGACTTTTGAGTGTAATCTGTGAACATCAACGTCTAAATGTAATGGTAAGATTTCTAGCAGATTTTAGGGATTTTAAAAGCCCTCTAGTGCGTTTTTGTTTTAAAAGATCAGAGGAAGAACCTGCCAGCAACTCATCAGATAAAGGTGCAATGTGTGCAGGTCCGCTCCCACATCACATCAGCGTGCCTTCTTAACTTTTCTTATTTGACTGTCGGATAGCAATCCTTAAGCGATGGTTTTAGGTCGAGTGATTTGGAGTAGTGCAGATTCTGGAGGTCTCAGATGGCGAGGGAGTGACATGAGGGGAGGGAACAGAGCATCTGGCCGGCATATGAGATGGAAGGGAATCCCAGGAAACTTAGTGACCCACTTCTTCCTGGTTTTTCTCTTTTCTAATGTAGCACTTGGACATCAAAGAAGTGGAGACACATGGCTGCCATCTTGTAATGGATCTCACCGTGAGATCTGCGAAACTGAACGGGCATCCATGTGCTCCATCTATGCCTCTCTTTAATTTTCTTTTTCAGTATTTTTCCACCTCTTCTACATTTCTGTTTCCTTTCCCTTGTTTTGCAGTGCTTTCTTTCTTCCTTCCTTTTTGTGCTTTGTTTGTGTTTTACATTCCCTTCTTATTCCAGACTTTATATGGCCTCTCCTCCTACATGCTGCTAGCTGAATTTGCTTGTATAAAGAAGATGCTTCTGTCATCTTCATCCTCACTACTGTATTTACATAATCAGAGCTGCCTTGTCATTTATTAATGTAGATTTACACAAATGTGTTATTTAAAAATGTATGTGTCTGTCTATTTGAATATATGCTCAGGAAAGCAGGTCTGTGTCACATCTTTATTCATTTAGTTCCTGCTCAGTTATGGGGTCTGCTTGGAGTTTTTTCAGTGTGTTGAATAAATAAATAAGTGTGTTTTTGTGTGTTTGTGTATGTTTTCTTCCACTAGTCCTCTTTTAACGTGGAGAGATGTTCAGCACATCATAGTAAAGACTTCAAGAGCTGGACATCTCAGCGCCCCTGACTGGAAGACTAATGCTGCTGGTTACAATGGTACACACACACACACACAGTTTGGATATAATAATAAAATACATCATGCTGATCACCATTTCACAGCTATTAAATTTAACCGTATTTAAAATATCTCTTGTTTTTTAAAACTATCTGATGTATTTTATGTCTTTTGGTTCGCTGTTATAAATCTTTAAATTCCACCAAAGCAAAAAAAACGAAACACATGCTGGGTTTATAGGTTTTTATAATAAAGAGTCTTAAGATATCTTGAGAGGTTTTGTAATGCTGAAGTAGATAGTCACTGTCATGATAAAACAAAAACTAAATATCTGTTTCACAACTTCAGATTGTCTTACCCAGGCAATTTTGCAACAACTGCATTTAAGATTCATGGTGGGATATAGTGTAGAAAAATACACAACAGTCTCAGTGAAATCACTGTATTTTGGACCTCTGAAGTGTCCTCAATCAGTCGATGGGTGATGAGCAGTACCCATCAATCTTCCTCCTTGCTCAACTACTGCGGCACCAACTGCCATCTGTCAGGGTCCATGCGGTGGTCACTGTTGTGTAACTGTATGACTGTGCGCTGAAGTGTCCTTGCATACCTGCGTGCGTATGCGAAACCAAAAGAATGAAAACGAGGGGTCAGTCAGGCTGCAGGCCCAGTGTGCCTGGAGACTTTCCAAGGGAATGTTTTTTCAAAGAGGAACTAAAGAGAAACAGAGCAGGAAAGGTGGGGAGGGAAAAGTATGGAAGGAATTCATATTTGAGCTGTTATATCCATAAATTGAGAGGTGAAACTCGTTAAATTAATAAAACATAAAGTAGTGAAACAGCTAACACAAGTTTTCACCAGACATAGTAAACAACATGATGCTCTGATTCTAATAACCTACACAACCGTGTATAGAAGTTGGAAACAGCAAAAGTACAGTAGAAGATGCCTTTAAAGATAGATACAAAGAAAAAACACTAAATTTCCCTCAGTAGGAGGAGTTAACGTGTCAAAGTGTCCTTGAGCAAGACACTGAACCCCAAATTGCTCCTGATGCTATCAGTGTATGTGAATGGTTGAATGCAAAACCTGTAGTGTAAAAGTGCTTTGAGCGGTCAAAAATGACTAGAGAACTGTTATATAAATACAGGACATTTCCATTTACCATTTTCTACAGTCAGCCACTTGTATGGTTTTGGTCTGATGGATGCAGAAGCGATGGTGAAGGAGGCTGAGCGATGGAAGCAAGTCCCCGCTCAGCATGTCTGTGTGGAAAACGCAGACCGACAGATCAGGTAGAACACACAGCTGCACACCCAAAGCTTTAGCATTTCACTAGGACGTTTAGGAACAGGACTATTGTCACTAGGAATATTTAACTTCACTAAGTAATACAATGCAACCGCATTGGGCAAGTCAAAACACCATAAATAAAATGACACAGCAGTCAATTGCAGAAGTGGTGCTTCAAGAATTTTTTCTCTATACAAGTTGAAAATGAAACCCCAGATAAATCAGACCAACATATTTAGCAAAAAACGGCTTGTCTCGGGTTTTTTTTTCTGTTTATGAAAGACAAACAAACTTCAGTTAATTTACTTCTTGCTCTGTTAATCTGCTAATTAATCTTACATTAGATTGAATAAATCTACACAAATTTGTTTGTTTTTTGTAAACATCGTAAAGCTTTTGCTCCTTCGATAATTGACCCATTCCCCCATGAACCATTAGGTGCTAAAAAGCTGGAATCCTCTCTTGGCGAAATATAATTGAATGCTTGAGTCATAAACGTGTACCTTAATTAGCCCTAAAAGGGATAAGCAAAAGCCAGACCCACAGTTTGTCAACTTTGCCACATTAAAAATCTATTCTTAAAAACCTCCTACTGTGCCACAATAATAGCCTATAGTTTCTACTCCTCCTGATCTGATATAAAGAAGTATTACGTGGTCTTGTGTCCACAGCGTACAAGCTGAAAATCCACTGCCAGATAAGTCAGACTAACATATTTAGCAAAACACAGCTATTCTTGTTTTTTTTTTTCCCCTTCCTCTGTTTCTCGTCTGTCCATGGTGTTTTATGCACAGACATGTGTTTGAGACTGCAGTTGTGCAAGCTGTACCTTGATAGGGGCCAAGCATTAGTTCTGGCAGGGTGGTTCTCACATAAGACCTTTACTTCTCTCTCACACACACACAGACACAGACACACACACACACACACACACACACTGAGAGAGCCAAAGCTTCACAGCTTGTTATTCTTGATGCAGCTGGAAGCTTGAGCGCTGTTCTGTGTTAGGCTTCCTGGCTGGCTGAACTCGGGTCTCTGAGCTAGTTTGCTTTCAGCTGAGGTCTTGGTGGCCAGCGACTGCAGCATTGTCAGTGTCATTCCAGCTGTTCTGCTCCGGCACACAAGTCAGTCCATATGAGGCTTATGGGGAGACCAGTAATGTCCAAGGTGGCCACACTCTGGCTTTCCACTGGTTTTTGCATGAAAGGACTCTTAGCCGGCTTTTTTTATGTGTACTGCTTTTACAGTATGTGTAGCCTCAGAGCTGTGTGGAATAATCAGTCACTGGGAGCTCAAGCAATATTTATAAACAGAATTACCCCGTTCATCCAGCCAAATAACAGGCTTGCAAAGTAGTAGGTAGTCATCAGTTGTTTTTGGAACCAAGGCAACCAAGAGGTCATGAAAGTTTGATTTGTAGCACAGCTCAAAACTAAATTTTTGTTCAGTTCATTGTTTTGGATGTATTCTTGACTTTGCTTGTGAACGCGTTGTTGCATGTGACTTGCTACGCAAGTGCAGTCGTCACCTGCGTGCTGCGTTCCAGCACACCCTCTGGCTGGCCCCTGTGACGGCATTCGGTAATGTCTGTCTGCTATCGCTCGCCTCACTCCACTTGGAGTGACACCAGGAAAAAACTGCTTGATCTGTGCGCACTCAGGCTGGTGGTAATCAGCTGTGCATCTGCTCTGCTCTGTCCCACACGTATGCCTCAGTTATCTGTGTTATGTCAGAGAGAAGCCAGTGCTGTGAGCATATCATCTAAGACTCCTCAGCAATTACTCCTGTCCGCTTTCCAAACGGTCGTCGTCGACCGTTACCAGACCAGTCACTGTTTTCACTCCCTTATTCATTTCATCATCATGTCTGCTAGAGCTTGTGAGATTTTTTTTTTTTTCTGTTGTGCTTTAAATGACAATTTTATATATTCACTATTACTCCCTTGAGAACTATTTAAGTGATTCAAGATTGAGTAAAGTTTTTGAGATGTCATGGTTTCTATGAAACCCATTCATCATGTAGGGCTGAAATAATATTTAGTCAATCTTACCAGCAAGTTTCAGCGCAAAAACAACCCGGAGGACAGAGTTCTTCCAAGCTTCATTTTTACCATCAGTTAAATATGCCCATCCATCCATCCATTTTCTATCGCTTATCCCGTTAGGGGTCGCTGGAGCCTATCTCAGCATCTTGGGGCGAAGGCGGGGTACACCCTGGACAAGTCGCCAGTTCATCGCAGGGCTGACATATAGAGACAAACAACCATCCACACTCACATTCACACCTACAGGCAATTTAGAGTGACCAATTAACCTACCCCCCAGATTTGCATGTTTTTAGAATGTGGGAGGAAGCCGGAGTACCCGGAGAAAACCCACGCAGACACAGGGAGAACATGCAAACTCCACACAGAAACGCCCTGACTTGGAATCGAACTCAGGACCTTCTTGCTGCGAGGCGACAGTGCTAACCACTGCACCACTGTGCCGCCCTTCAGTGCAAATTATCTTTGCTGCATTTGTAACTTTCTAATACAAGAGCAAATGGCATAATCGCTGGGTATAATAGCCTTTCGCTCTTCACCCTGCAATCTAAATCTAATAGTAGTCCTTTTATATTTGGCTTCAGGCAGGAAGTATATTTCACCACCTCTGTTTCAGTGAGTTTAGTAAAATGTCAAATGGTAAATAGCTGCTTTTATATGGTAGTGCTTTCAAAGTGCTTGACAATTAGCCTCTCATTTGCCCATTTCCACACACACACACAGGTCTGTCTGACATTTGGACAGGTGGAGCTGGGTAAACCCTGTGATCGGTGTGATCGCGCTCTTCCTCCTGAGCTGTGTTGATATGGCTGAGCTGGCTCAGCTGTTTCAGGTGTGACTGTTGTGCAGCAGCACTGAGTGACTCTTTTTCCAAAGCCGTACTTTGAGAGATTGTTGTCCTGTTTCTCTGCTCTGAAAGGACAAATAATGCTCTTGACTGTTGTGCAGCAGCACTGAGTGACTCTTTTTCCAAAGCTGTACTTTGAGAGATTGTTGTGTTTCTTATCTTAGCTCATGTTTCTTGGATTCTTTGCCTGGTTGAGGTTTAGAAAGTAGATAATCTTAGTTTTCACTATGCTGTGTTATGTTGGTCAACATGTTATTTAAGTGGGATTGGTTGAGCAGAATGCCTCAGTGTGGGGAAGATGTCTGCAGAATCACACCAAAGAAGGCTGAGAGTGACATCCAACAGAGCGATCCTGTGTTTGATGACCAGTTGACTTAACTTAAACCAGTCATCAGGTTACGGGCTTTAGACTCATGCACTGAATTGGAAAAATGACTAACTTTAAAGGCACCCTAAATGCAATTAAAAATTTTGTATCAGAGCCTTGCAAAAAGAAATATCTCAGTTTAAAAGATTAGTGCTGTTCCTGAAATGAATAAGTTGTCTGATATGTTACCGATTTATCGATCAATGACATGTGGTTTCAACATGATTGATTGCAACCAGTGTTCGGCCATATTTTTGCTGCACATAGCTGATCCCAGTTAATGACACAATGTCCCCATAAATCTGTACTTCCCTCCTTTTGCAAGTGGACTACCTTGTTTCCATCAGTTGACTGATGGTCTTAAAGGGGATCACGTGTAATGGGAAAGGAAACTTTGGGCAACAGTTGCGATTTTTCCTTTTATTAAGCGCCTACAGTTGAAAAACTATGATCAGTATTTTCTTTAGATGCACGTAATTATAAACACTCCCAAAGAAGGCTTCCCTTTTAGTGTATATTTTCCTCTCATGTTGATCTTTTCGATTTGTTCCGCTCCTGTCCTCAGAACTATCCGTCCAGAGCACGTGGTTCGGTCGGTGTACAAGGCGACAGGATGCACCGATAACCCCAACCACGTGATCTACCTTGAGCATGTGGTCGTACGTATTACGATCACACACCCTCGCCGCGGGGACCTGTCAATCAACCTGACCTCACCCTCAGGGACCAAGTCTCAGCTGCTTGCCAACAGGTAAAGGAACAAGTTCTGAGGCATTCTCAACACGACTTGTAATTTGACTACAGATAATTGGACAGATAACACAGATTTTCCCATTATCAAGATCATAATTTGTCATCCAATAAATACTGTGCATCTTTAATTTTAAAACTGAAACATCCTAAAACAATGTTGCAACCTCTTGGAGGCTGGACACTGAATGTAGTTTAAACATCGTCTGGTCTGCATCGTCTAGTTTCATTTGAAATAAACCACAGACCTGTACATTGTTTATACACTTCCTGAGAGCCAGTGATTATACTTGGTTGAGTGGTAGCATTTGTTTGTACTTGTTTCCTCTTCTGATATATTGTGTGTTTGCGTGCAGGTTGTTTGATCACTCCATGGAGGGTTTTAAGAACTGGGAGTTTATGACCACCCACTGCTGGGGAGAAAAGGCAGCAGGCGACTGGGTCCTAGAGATCTATGACTCACCTTCTCAGCTCCGCAGCCAGAAAGTGCCAGGTATGACAGTCTCCATGCCCTTCTCTTTTAATTTGATTTAAGAAACAGCAGATATGAAAGTCAGGACAGGATTTTGCCTGGATTGAGGGACAGAGCTGCAGGAGCACACATATTGATCTGGAGGCATGAACTTAGCTCAAATTGACCCACTAATTCAACAATATAATAGCTATAATAGTAGCAATTCCCTAAAAGCTATTTTCGTCATGTACTGTATAGCATGAAAAGTTTAACATAGTTCTAGCTGCTCAGTTCTAGTAGAGCAATCAGTCAGCAATAAGAGAACTTCCATATCTGACTCTTTATGGCAAATGAAATTATCCATAAAATATTTCTTTTATTTCGTCTGTTGACTCAGGCAAGCTGAAGGAGTGGTCACTGGTGCTGTATGGCACCTCTCTGCATCCGTACATTCTGAGCAGCGATAAGCAGCGCTCCACAGACATGCTGACGCCCACCGAAGAGGAGGAGTATGATGGTATGTTGCAAATCCAAAGCCCCGCGCAGATTAGTTAGCCACAGTTGCGGAATTACAGAGTAACAACTATTTTTACATCATGTATTAATTTGGGGTTCAATACATTTCGATTAGTCATTTCTTAAAGTCCGTAAATATGGTCATGACTCCAACTGCTGTGTGTGTCCAGGCCCCTGTGACCCTGAATGCAACGAGAGTGGCTGTGAAGGTCCCGGACCCCATCACTGCATCAACTGCCTCCACTACTTCCTCAAGTTCAAAAACAACACCAGGTTAGATCGACTTTAAAGCGCTGCTACTTAACTCACATTTTAAAGCATTTTCTTATGAATCCAAAGATTTACTGGCTTGGCGATAATGGTGGTAAAGGATTTTTTTTTTTTTTTCCCGATCAAAAAGGCAAAAGTAGTGTCTCTGTTGTGCAGAGAATATATTTATATTGCCCCACTAACTAACCTAAACTGTGTGGACTACTTCATATCTATCCTTATTTACAAAACCTTTTTTTTCTTCCCCAATTCCCATTTTATCCTGAACATTCTAAATAAAGTTGATTGTTATAAATTCCACCTAGTTTCGTTAACAAATTTCTAAGCCTAGTATTAAATGTGCGTCTGATGTAAAAAGCCACAGATAGAACACATTTCACTTGAATGTGATTTCAATCACATGGAGTTGTTTAAAGAGTCCTCTGAAAAGTAAATTTTCATGTCCGTCACCCATCCATTAACCGGATTTAATCATCTCACAGCAATATTTCTAATGTGTTCATTGTCTAAACATTTGCGCATCAGTCCAGTTTATATAAATTGTATATAAACCTTTTAACCTTTTTCACTGTTACAGTTTCAATTTGCTGTCAATGTTTTCTGCCTTGGCAATGCTAACAACTAAGAACATCCTGGTCTGTGGCGTTCTAACAGTTTTCTTGTTATAATTCCACCCTCTTTGTTTTGACCCCTGTTGTAATTATCCATTAGAATTAAGATTTACAAAGTTTGTTACACGAAGGCTCATATCTATTTCACAGATTACAACTAAAGTCTAAAGTGACGCACCAACTAGAAATGCATTAAAAAGTAAGAATAAAATACTGCATTGAAAGGTGGGTCTTTACACTCCGTTTCCACAGTAGAAGCAACAAGGTGCCAAGTTAAGATACAGCACCTGCCTTCAAGGCTACATGACATAATCTCGGTTTTTAATTTAAAGTCACATTTGATTCTGTCAGCGTGTGATGCATTCATCAGTAACATACCCTGCTCTGCTTCATTTGGAATTATATTCGTTTACATTTTGCTCTCACAGATCAGTGCGTCCATATGCTCGGTGAGTTTAATCTGAATATGGTGGAGAAACGGTGCAAGCGGTATCCAGATTGATTTTAGCATGATAATAGAGACGCTGTTTCCTTTTCAGCCACATCAGGTCCCTCTCTTCCTCCGGTTAAAAGCGTGTGTCTGTGTGTGCCCTTAGGATCCTATTAGGATCAAAGTCTGTTGTAATTGCCTTTGTGTCGGTGGGTCTCTGCACTAATAAAAGAAAGACCAATGCAGGTGCATGAGAATGTGCAAGCTTAGGATCTGCCTTATCATTAGCCCACTTCAGAGGTGCACCGCCCTTTTCTGCTGCCACAGGGAGCAATTGATGAATGGAGAGTGGAGGAGTTGTGGGAGGAAGGAGGAAGGATTGCGGTGGGAGTGTTTAATGTTCAGATAATTACATGCCTACATATCTGTTTGATGGTCTAAACTCAACAAAATGTTGTGAATATCTCTAAAACATTGCATTTTTTCCACTTGTGTATGTGTAAATATGTTTGTACATTATACACAGAAAAATGTGAACATATCTATTAATTTTGACTTTTTTTTTTTTTTTGTAAATTTTTAAAAACTTATGGCCCAGCGTTTGTTTATCTGATAGATAGCTGCTGGGAACACATATTTAATTGTTGCCTTTATTCAATTTTGTCACATTGAACACTGGCTCCTAAAATCCTTTAATCCACAGTATCCATGGAGTATAAAATGCTGTTCACAGCAGAAGTAGTAATTGTTGGATGGTAAGTGCGAATGAACCTTCAGGGTCATGCATTTTTTTAAGTAACAAAATTTCAGTATATATCTGTATAAGTATTCACATGAAAGGCAATAACCAATCACCAATAGTGATTCTAACAATGTAACTAAAAGCTGATTAATGAGTCTGGTTGCCTCATAGCCTGCGTTTCTTGGCCTACTGAAGCAATGAATTTCCTATCAGTCATAACTGATAGGAATGATGGAAAAAAAAAAAACAGAAGGTCCCTTCTTCTTGAAATGACTTTGAACACAGTTTCATGTCTGTAGGATTTTAATCGCTGACATCTGCTCGCACTGACTGCGTGGTCAGGAAAATGCTGTTAGGTTTTTCACACGTTGGGTGGTGTCCTTGGGCTACGCCTTACATTAAAGTGTTTTTCTAATTTTTTTCCTATATAATCATTTCAGCATGGCAGAGAAATGCTTTTGACAAAACATGGCAGCGTGTATGTTCAGCACACACGTGGATTATGCATTTCATTCGTGCGGTATGTGTCTCTTGGCAGAAACCTGCATTGTGTGAATAATGCTTAAGAAGTGTGTTGATGTGTGCGTGTTCTCTGAGCTCTCGGGGATTTAGGAGAACTTTTTTTTTGCCTTAGGAAGGGGACCCTCAGGGTGAAATGAGAGGGTGATGGAGGGCTGTGAAGTTATCCAACAGATGTTGCACCTGTTCACCATATAGCACCCGCACGCACACTCTGTGCCTATCCTTCTGTTCTCCCAGTTTATTAATCGTTGAAAATGATTCATCATTAAAAACTATTTTTATTTTTACCTTTAATTCTACAAAACTAAATTCTACTTAATCTAGAAGATAAAGAAATACAAATGACACTGATTTTCACACCTCTTTCGTCTCCCTTTCATCGCCTCTCTCTCTCTCTCCAGGATGTGTGTGTCAGAGTGCCCCAGTGGCTTTTTCCGTGATGACAAGAAGCGCTGCAAGAAGTGCTCCTCATTATGTGAAACCTGCGTTGGTAGCCGTAGCGACCAGTGCACCACATGCAGGTCCGGTCTCCACCTCAGCGAGGGTGCCAACACGTGTGTAGCCAGTTGTGGCGACAGCTTCTACCTCGACCACGGTACGAGTCAAACTCTTATTGTAATGTATGCTAGCACGCAGTGTCACAAATTTGTTTTCAGAAGCTTTTTTTGCCTGTAATAATTTAGTACAGTGGCTCCAAAGTCAGGCTGAGATCATTGCTAATGCCCACACAGGGTCCATGTTTTTTGTGAGCTTCCTAAGATAAAACCACAGCTATACATATAACCCTCAGTGAGAAGGTAATCCACATCATCAGGATGGCTTTCATTCATTTCCTCAGAATGGTGCAGTTGTATCCTTGATGTAATGTCTAGCCAGATGTTTATTTTCATATGCTGGCTGAAGTGAACAGGACTGGAGGGTGTATGCTGGCAACTTCAGTTTTTCATCAGTGTAACGTGGAATACAGAAAAAAAAAAAAACTGCAGGCGGACTGTCTATGGATTATGTTTATAAGTCAGCCTGTGTTCCTTGTGTTGACCCTTGGTTTATAATGAGCAGAGTAGTGCAGTGTCAACGTACAGATTGTCATGTGTGTACATACTGACTGAAAGACTGAATCTATCTTTTAATTATATCTATTTTGGTTTAGAGTCAAGACCGTGTATGACCTGGCTACTGTGTAGTGTCTGGTAGCAGATATGATATATGTTGATCCAAGATGAATCATAAGATCAACGGGCCAAGATGTAGTGCATTGTGTTAATGAGCTCCCTATAGTCCGAAGGCAAAAAGAGGCAAATTTCTACCGACCTGACGATTTAAGTAATGCAATCAGGCAATGTTATGTGTGGTGTTCTATCTGAAAATAATTTGTCAAAAATTCCATGTAAATTTCCCCAAATCTTGTCTTCAGAGTGCTTCTTTGTGCAACTAACATAATGTTATTTAAAACCTATTTCACAAGCCACCACTATTTTTTTTTCCTTCCTGGTGAATGGCAAACAATGAATCATCAAAATAGTTTTCCTACATCATTTTAGCTCTAAATTTGTCCTCAAGTCCTCAGCTTTAAAGGGAAAGTAATACTTTTTTTTTTTTTTTTTTTAAAGTGCATTTTCCTTTCATGGAAATCTGTTCGTGACTGTCCTGAATCCACCCTGTAATGATCTTCAGATTCTCTCAAAGTCCAAACAACAATCCTGACTTACTCACTAACTCTCCTCCTACTCACTGTGACTGTATGACTTCCTGAACAAAACCCATAAAGGTTGTGTCACACGTACGCAGAGTTTTTTCCTTCAAATTTTAAAAATACCAGTATTGATTAATAGTTATAGTCCAGGTTATAGTTTCAAAGGAATAACAAGACATGGTATTTCCATATCTTTTTGTCTCTCCTCATCGCTGCTGAAGGCAGAAAAGCCCGTGTGCATTCCGTCAAAGCGTGTTATTGCCTTTGGTCTGCCTTTTGAAATATCCATCTAAATTCCTGTCCTCCCTCACCAGCACTTCAATCATCTTTTTCATCCTTGCAGCGTTTCTCTACTTCTTCTCTCCCCTCTCTGTCCCTCTTCCCAATGCCCCTTTTGTCCATTAGCTCCATCTTCTCATTTCACTCTCTTTCACGTTACCTTTCATCATCATCTTCCTCCTCTGCTCCCTTTGTCATTTCTAAAGCAGCTAACTGCCCTTCTGGGTCCTATTACTATTGTCCTGTGTTTTTTTTTTTTTAGATTCCAACAGTTGCAGGAGATGTCCAGAGAGCTGTAAGAGATGCGCCAGCTCCAATATCTGCACAGAATGTAAACCTGGGATGAGGTAAGCTGGGCTAAGCAAGGCATAACTAAAGTTTAATGAATTGAGAATTTTACTGTCTTGTAACTCCAGTCGTGCTGTATGTTACTACTTAAAGAATATACTGTAAAACTCTTTAACCATGTCTGATGGTAGAATTGAGGGGGGGGATCTGCGCCTCTCATTTACGTGTACCTCCAGACCCAAGTTAGTTCATAATATATATAACTCACTGAAATATATCTTTTCAAATTTTCCAATCCATGATGCTTAATAGTTAAATAGCAAAATGGTTGCAAATTGTACCAGATTGTATTTCTGCTGATCATCTGCACTGGGATCTGTTCTGGAATCTACAATTCCAAGTTAACCCTGGTGTGGTTCTTGGTGTTTCTTCTGGAGGCAACTGGACTTCTTGTAGTTTCACCTCTCATCCAAGAGGCTTCTTCAGTTCTAAATTTCTGGTAGGGAGTCCCAAGTTTTTAACCTTGTGGAAGATCCTTCTCACTCAGGATAGTGGGCAAAGGGTACAAAGCCCCGCCCCCAATCTGTCTGACCCAGAACCACCATCAGTTGGGTTGTCACTCCCTCCCACCTCATCATGTGAGTCGCTGGTTTCACATGAGCCAAGGTGTGAACTGTGGTGAAGTTTCCTGGGGGAGGGATTTCAAAACTGCATTGTAGGTGGCAGACAGTTGATGTCTGAGGCCTCCTCCTCTGTTAAGTGATGGCTGTTCCAGCTCAATGTAGATGGCCTCCTTTACTCCTCTCTCAAATCATCCATCCTCCCTGTCCAGCACATGCACATTCTCATCCTCAAAGGAGTGTCCCTTCTCCTTTAAGTGTAAGTGGACTGCTGAGTCCTGGCCAGAGGAGCTGGCTCTCCAGTGTTGAGCCATGCGTTTGGCCACGCAGAGCAATGAAGAGGTGAAACCTCTGACTGAAATATGGTCAGATGATCATATTTCACAGTTCCTCATGGTCACTCACAAAAACAACAAAGTATTTAGCAAGCAAATGGTGGTGTTGGGGTTCAGTGGCGCAGTTTATTAATGTTGCATTAAAGTCAATTTGGTTAACACCAATGATTGATGCGCTGGTGAAGGGGGACTATTTCTGCTCCCTGCTCTGTCCAATAAAGCCAACATACACCTGAGTTGATCCAAAAAAAAGTAGATCTGACGCTCATTTTAGGTTATGAGCCTTTCATTAAACATCCCCTGAACAAAACTGTTTAGTTTACCATACAGATATGTTCCAGGTCATGTTCTTCCACAGCAGCCTCTTCAGACCACCTCAATTACACTCAACCTGAGTGAGGACACTTGTAAAATGTTGTGGCCTTGAACCCAACTTAAAGTGTTCAGTGTTAGCCAGAGGGGGAGGTGGGGATAGTTGTAAGCCATAATTTCCTCTGAACGCCAGTGAAACATATGCTCCAACACAGACACACACAGACACACACACACCAGTTCACCAGTTGAGAGCCGAGGAGAAAGAGAGGGCCAGACGAGATTGTTTTTGGGAACTGTAGCTAACTCCGGCCAGCTGTTCTTCAGCTTAACACAGCAGCCTGACCAACCTGTCCTCAAAGCAACTTCACAGAGCTGACTGTATAACCTCCGCACCTACTCCCTAACTGACTTCAACTCTTACATCTGCCACTTCATTAAATAAATCTGGAGCAGTTCTGTTTGACTCCACGGGAATCAGCACAGTGTGGGATATGGAGGCCATTAACGTGTACTGGTGTTGCATTTGCACAAATATGTTTTTCTGTTGTTCTGTTCCCTTTCCAGTCTTCAAGGAAACAAATGTCAGATGACTTGTAACCCCGGGACTTATTACAATGGCCACAGACGGGCTTGTGAACCCTGTCATCCGGCGTGTGCCACCTGCGCAGGTTAGTCATAATTATACATAATCTGCAGGCCACTGTATTTTTCGTAATGCCTGACAACTTCCCTGAAGTGTGTGCCCGTGTGCTCTCCAGGAACAGGAATAGAGGCATGCACCAGGTGTGCAGATGGCTACCTTTTTGAGGACTGGCGCTGTGTGTCAACATGCAGCAGTGGCTACTACTTGTCGGAGCAGACCTCAGACAACGGGCAGGTGCAGAGGTCCTGTAAGAAGTGAGTCACCCACCCCCACCTTCTCCTCACTACAGTATAATGCCTTTAGCTCCCTGTTGCTCAGAGATCCAGATAGACATGCAGCAGTTAGAGTTATTAATTTTCAGGGTTTTTTTAATGCATTTTTATCTGCTGACAGTGGGTTTGTTCTTCACTATCTGCACTACTACAGAACACAGAGATTGTGTAAATAAAGCGTAAAAGTAAGACCAAATGTACAGGCAAAAAGCTGCTGCTGAGTATAAAGGCCAGTGTAAGTTCTGGGTGGACGGACAGCATGCATCATGTCTCACTTACACCTCTGGAGCTGCGCCCCTTTTTTTCAGTATGTTTCTCGTTGGTATTAAACTTTTTTAAAGTGAAGAAATATTCTACTTAATGTTTTTTTCTGTTTGACCACCGCATCCCAATTTTCATGGCAACGTGCACTTTTCCATTTAACATTGTTAGAGGCCGATTCAGGCACTGATGTGTCCTGTGATGTTTCCTTGCATTGTACCTGCATTTATTGAGCTGTTTAGCTGGAGTCAGTGTAAAACAGTAGGTGGAAATGTAAGCAGAAGCCCAGTAAAGGTGGAGTTTACTGTAAAATCGCAAGACTGGTGCCCTCTCACTGTTTTAACTAAATTTAAACTTCTCACTACCTGGTTGAGTATAAACAGGATTCCCATTTTATTTAATAGTTTACTGACATTTTTGAATTTTCAATTAAAGAACAATAAACAAATAAAACAAAACAATACACAACACTTACAGAACTGCCGATTTTAATAATTACATAAGATGTGTGCATTTTAGAATAATTGCATTTTATAGCTCATGAGTAAGATAGAATAAGTAAGCAACACCTTTTTATGTAATCACAATCACAGATCAAGGACTCTATGGATGTGAAATAGTGGCACATCGAGCCAGGAAAGGACCCCAAAATCTCAACAAAAAGTCTGTTGTGTGTATTACCTTTATGCAAACACAGGCTTTCCATTTGTATAGTAGAAAACAATTGCATTTTATAGCTCATGAGTAAGATAGAATAAGTAAGCAACACCTTTTTATGTAATCACAATCACAGATCAAGGACTCTATGGATGTGAAATAGTGGCACATCGAGCCAGGAAAGGACCCCAAAATCTCAACAAAAAGTCTGTTGTGTGTATTACCTTTATGCAAACACAGGCTTTCCATTTGTATAGTAGAAAACATTTTTTTTTTTTTTTTAAGCCAATTTGTAAAACAGGGTGGATGAGTACATTTCCAGGAAAGGAGATTAAGCCTCTTAGCAGCCAGCATTGCTAATTTCTCTGAAAAAGGCTGAGAGCCACTCAGAGGTAACAGTCCAAAACTTGTGTAGTGTAAGGCAGAAGCAGAAAAGATCTGGTAACATTCCTTCAGCAGATAACATTTTTCACGCTCAGAAGACACTGATGGGAAGATACGATTTAGTTTTGTTAAAGAATAATGCAATCTGTGCATCACTTTAACCAGGATGAGCCCGTAGAGGGAATTCCAGTACCAGTCGAACTACTGCACAAAGTTGAATATCTGATATCTGTTCTTTTCTGCCAGCTCCTTCCTGGTTGGATCATCTGTGATCTACATTTTGGATGGACAGAGCCTGATATGACTAAGTGACTAAGTGCTCCTCTAGCTCACATTCAACGGTCCTAGCATATTAAGTCTTAAAAAGCTTTGGGTTGCTGCGTTGAAAGGATGAATGCCTTCGTCAGTTTTCTTGTAGTTCAGCGGTGTTACGGAGAGTATAGCAAATTGAAAGCCTTTACAACAAATATTTAAGCTGAATCCATCACCATAAAGGCAAAAACTAGGAAAATAGAACTGCATCTCGACAGATTACTGAAGATAAGTGAGCGCACCATCGTATCTAATTCTCCATGCGCCCATGGATAGGTGTGACCATAGCTGCTACGAGTGCTCGGGGCCCGGGGAGAGAAACTGCAGCAGCTGTGTCAATGGCTACAATCTGGAGGCCGGCGCCTGCGTGGTCAGCACTATCTGCAAAGATGGTGAGTTGTCAGCTTTCTTATCTGCCACAACGCGTTTATTTCAGACTTGTTGCATTGCCTCTCAGACTTGAGTTGCAATGTTCAGTAGCATCGTCTGCACTAAAAGACTTTGGAGGGGAAACCAACACTTGATTGACAATAGTTTGTTTTCTTTCTGCAAAATATAGATACAATTAAATATAGCAAGTGAATTCCCAAGGTAGCTTTAATAAGTAAAAACTAAAGATTTATCTGGCCTTTTTATTATTTAGTTTTGAGCCTTGTACTAACTTCTTGAATAAAACTGCTCGATGTCATGGCTTTAGAGCACGAGGGCAGTCTGTCTTGCTTTTTCCCTTTTGTGCTCTTTATGAAATAATTTCACCCATTATGCTTATTACTAATATTGGATCTATATGTACACATACATTTCACTGAGTAGGCTTGGAAGCTTTTGAGGCATTTACTTTCTCTCTTCCCTGTCAAGTTTCTCTTCATTTTCCCGTCGGTTTCACGTTCTGCTGTAGTCTTCTCTGACTTGTGCATGTTCGACTTTGAAGCGATCCTGTTTCTCACTAACTGGCTCAGGTGAAAGCGTGATTAAGAGGCTGTTGAGATAAAGCCCCAAAGAGAAAAAGTGTCTTTTGTCTGTTCTTTTATTGATATTGAGTACCTCACTTAAAGTGCGCGCAATCTTTTTTTCCCCATTACCCAATAAACTAATTTCATAATGGAGAAAAGTTTACATTCATTTCATTTGAATGAAGAATTGGTTTACAGTTTTTAAAGACTGCCGGTGCACTTTAAGCTTTCTCTAATGTAAAAACATACCAAGATGTAATTTTCAAATATCTTAAAATTGCTAATTGTGTGATGTTTTTCTCTCTCTTTTTTTTTTTTCTCTCATATCTCTCTTCCCTCTCTCCTGACATGGAACCAAAATCACTCCACTGGACCACAATCATTTCCACCTCGATGAACATCACCTGTGATTGGATCAAAAAACCCTCTTCCTGTCTTCTGAAAACTCTCCTGACCAATCATGTGACTCTGCTGCCATTCAACCATTTCTAATGGTTCTGCCCTGTGTATTTGTGTGTGCGTGTGCGTGTCCCCCCCACCCGCCTGTATTTCCTCTTCCTGGTCTGTGGAAAGCAAATGAAGAATCTTGGGCGGAAGGCAGCTTCTGCATGCTCGTTAAAAAGAACAATCTCTGCCAGAGGAAAGTGCTGCAGCAACTGTGCTGCAGGACGTGCTCGCAGAAGGGTTGACGGGACACACTCACTGGGCGTAAAGGGAGTGCGGGGGGAGGGACGTGGGGGGTCACCGTGGGCAACCTTCCTTCTCAAAGTCCCCCCCCCTGCCCACACATTCACAGTCACATAATTTATAAGATAATCTGTGCCTCTTAAAGGGACTGCATCGGAGGTGCGATGGCAGGACTACAACAAACCTACCTTTTTTCTGTACTGGGACACACACACGTGGTCAGGGTGTAAATGACTGGGACTTATTACACGAGCAAATGAGCAAACAAAAACAAACCTTGAAAACAAACAAAAGAATAAATGGGTCGGTATTTTGTGACCAAAGCATCGATGCCAAAATGATTGAACCTTCTTTTTTTGTTGCCGGTGTAGGAAACATAGCTTAAAACAGGAGCCACTCTGCCTGTGAATCTCTGAAAACGTCTGTGCGCATTTTTTTTTTTAACATTTTGGCTCCTCTTCCTCCTCTCTTCCCAGTCTTAACGCCAAACAGATGGAAAGTGAAAGTACAGTAGGAACGGCCCTCTCTTTCTGCCTGTAAATATACGTTAAAAAAAAAAAAAAAAAAAAAGAAGCTTGCTCAGTAATGTGAAAATAATGACTGTCTGGGCTGACTTTGGCTGTTTTGGAAAATTCACACGCACAGCTCTATACACACACACAGAAAGACAAAGATGTACATGTAGCACACACATGCACTCATAAACATGATTTCAGCCATGCTACACTGTCACCACATCCCCACACTGATGCTTGTTACTGACCAAAACCACCTCATTTCATTTTATTTAAAAAAAACAAACATGAATTTGCCCTCCGAATAGTTTGTTTGTCTTAATTTGAGTGAGCGTGTGTGTGTGCGTATGTGTGTGTATAGGAGAATGGCATTAATTCTTAATGTAAGCCCAGACAGCATTGATTAATTCCAGAGGTATGAGACGAGTCAATAGTCGTTCCTCCTGGACCTTTTTGCAGGGAAAGAAATTCTGCAGAGAGCTGGAATGAAATCATGGTGCTGGGGATGCACCGACACCCATTTTTCACTCATAATGCAAATTCTGGATACTAAACTTTCTTTTTTGTTGCCCAGAGCTGAGTATTGATTCCATCCATTACTGTGACTGAACATTTTAAAGCTTCACCCTCACTTGATGTCACTGGACAAAAGTAACTTGACGGAGGCTGCGCTGCTTCCGTGTGTTGGTTTGGTGTCCATCATGCCTTCTCTCAACCCCAGCAAAGGGAATTTGTCCAAAACTGATACTTAATCTCTTTCGGTGCATCCCTTCATGTTACTGTTCTTAAAATAAAACAGAGTTTTAGATGTCTCGGCTCACCATCATTCCATTGCACCAGCAATGCATATCAACCGAAGCATGCCGCTACACTTTCAATACAGAAGGTCAGTGACGGGCACAGGAGATATTCTGTCATCATCACGTTTCATTTGCAGGTACCAGTGCCTGAGAAGCTGACTGACAGTAAATTGCTGTGGTGCCAGTCAGAGCTGTGATGGTCTTGCTTTCAGTAATTAAAGAAAAGGGATTTCTTTCAGTATTTAGATACAGAAACATATTTGGCAGTAGGACTTTGTATTCAGTCAAATTATTCTGGAATATGTCCAAAATGTTAAATTCATATTTAACCACGACAGTGTAAAGGCCGTCTGGTTTCTCCTGTCTGTCTCTGAACCTAAACCTGATGAAGCTCCAAGGTTACTCTGCTGGTGCTGGTTTTTAATAAAGAACAGCAAATATAATGTTTAAGAGTCTTATTCTATTTGTGTGGGTTTTCAGACCTGCAGCTTGAGCATTTACAGTATTAGATGAATTGTTGTATTGTCAGCTGGTTATGGTTCTTGATTTGTAATAAAGAATGATGATTCCCCTGTTTTGGTTAACAAAAACGTATTCTTGGTCATTGTTTAAGATGACTTGAATCGACTTTAGACTGTGCGGCAGTAGACGCGCACACAACCCCCTCGTATAAAAGCTGTTTTTATTGTGTACCTGTGACATATCTGTGACAATGCATTATTAATGTTACTCAAAGTCCTAGTTTTGAAAATATTTTTTTTTTTTTTTTAATGCAGTGTTCTTATTAAAATGTTTAATCTGTTCATGTTTTTTTTATTTGTTTTGTTTTTTTTTTTTTCATTTCATTAATACACTGTTCTGATTAAGTTGGCAGTGTGTTAATCAGTATTATTTCTCACTTCCTTTCCAACACTTCATGTAACTTTTTTTTTTCCTTGTCTCTATTGAGTTATTTTCACAAATTTTTGGAAGAGAATCATTGAAATTCAGATCATTGCTTTAAGTTATCCAGCACTCAATCAGATTGATTAAATGAAAGCTCCAAAGGCCCCAGGCAGAGCACTCAAAGCAGCGACATGCGACTCACAATTAGGTGGAAATTAAAAACAGGTGCTGCTTTATCATCGCTGCAAACTTAATCCGCATTTATGAAGGGGATACGATTAGCCTGAAAATAGATCTCACTTTTCTTTTTATTGCTATGCAGCAGAAATGACTGTAGTAGTAAAAAGACCACTCCAGTTTTGTCTAAGAAGGGAACAGATAAAGCATTTCCAGATTTTTTTTTTTTTTTTACATTGTGTGGCTGTTAAATGATGTACAACATAAGCAAATACTTTCAGCAGAGAAAACGTTAATGCAGTTTCACACAGTTGTTAAAGTGCTGACACTGATCTATATTGTGTGTGAAAAGAGTTGGATCAACCCCCATTTTCCTCACGTAAATGCTCACAATTTCCTGGGAACCCTAAAAAACTACAGATCAAACATTATGGGCCCTGTTTAAAAATGCAAAAGTCAGCATCTTTCACATGAAGGCTGATTTCAACCCTCAGTAAATTCTGATTTTTTTCCATTACTGACATTCCCCTTGAACCGGACATCATCTTGCTAAATATTCAGAAAAGGTGGAGCACCTCTACCCTGTGTGAAATGTGTAACCTAGATTAAAAAGAAATGACACTTCTCTGCAGTAATAAATACACATTAGATAAACAATGTAAACAATGTATTGTGGTGACTACCTGCAGGCAGTAGTCATGTTTTCTCTCCTATCTGGAGCAGAGTGGGTGCAGGTAGCAGAAAGTGGAAGGGCCAAGGAATTGGGATTCAGGAGCAGGTGTGCTGGATGTCAGTTAAATGTCTGCCGACAGAGCTGTCTGCCCTATCAGAGTAGACCTTCTAGTAGACTTTCTTAATGTCCTCACAAGGTCAGCCGAGTCCATAACAAAAAAAAAAAAAAAAAAGTTTTCTTCCCCTGAGTGACAGGCTCCCTTTCTTCTCTTCTTACTTCTCTTCCCGTCTCACAGTGAGAGTTCAAAGCATCTGCTTTGCTGAGTGGAGTTTCTTTCGGTCCCCTTGAGAACTCGGCTCCCTGTTTATGTGTTTGTGTGCGTGAGTGAGGGGGAGACAAACAGAAAGACAGGCAGATGATGTGTGTGTGTGTGTGTGTGTGTGTGAGAGAGAGTGAGAGTGATGGCGTTTGAATAGTGGCAGCAGCGCTCTACTGAATGGAAAAACACCACCTGTTATGTTTGTACACAAAGAAGATCTTTTGTTTTGAAAAGAACAATTGAACTTTTCACAGAAAGCCAGAGAGCAGACAACCTCACCACTGCCTTAAAGGGAGCTCACACACACAGAGATCCATCTTTATGCCCGAGTCAGTGTCTGTCACCTTTGTCTCATACAAAGGTGGGATATGAGACAATGCTGTGTGCCTCTTTTGTTATCACTTTCTTCTGTGCTGCCAAACGTGGAGCTGAGGTTGACGGGGAACTTTGAACACAATGCAAAGTTCATATTATTATGTGTGTCCTGGGTGACCAAAGTTTATGACACAAGTTGAAATAATTTGTTGAATATGATTCATTTATAGTGTTATTAATGCTGTAAAAATGGTTTCTACGGCTCCATATTGGGGGATGACAATAATAAATCTACTTGGTCTGTACAATGCTTTTAAGAATAGATGACTCAACAATTGCTTTGCCAGGTGTTGAGATTCATGATGCTCCAAAATTCAAATTCCAGCCTGCGTTCCATTTTGAAACAAAAGAATTTGAGCTCGCCAAACCTACACACATTTTCAGCAGTGCAGGATGCAGCCCTGGCACCTTTATTTTCAGGTAAAATAAAGCTATTATTACAGAAAAACACTTAAGGATGCGTGTTGATGATTTGGTTGCATTTCTCTTTTAATCAGCAAGTTGTGGAAAGAAACTCCACATACAAGAAGAAGAAATTTAGATATCCAAAACTCTCACAATGTTTGCAGACAGTCCAAAGCTCTTCACATGCTATGTAGAGTTGTCAAAAGACAGGGTCAGAAACAAGGACACAGATTGTTGATGGGATGCTCCGATATGAAAATTTTGGTTGATACTATATCCGATTTTAAAATGGCCAACATTTTTCAATGTTTATAGCTGTGTAAAACAACAGTTTCGTCATGATTCAATACATTGATACTTTGGACAACGATACAAGATTTTCCAATATCACAAATATCACACTGTAGACATAATCCGTGACACAGTGAAAAACACCCAGAGAGCGGACATTACCCCCACACACACACACATCTTTTTAATTCTATTTGGCAGTTCTCAAACAGCTTTTTGGTACATTTTTGGTGCACCTTGGTTTCACCTTCTGAAACAGAGGGTGGATCTCAAACACACCCAATAGCAGCCACACTGTGATAAACATTGTTTTGCTCATTGGACATGTAGCCATGTTTTAAAAAAAATAAGCATCATCACCCAATACCATGCCTTGCCTATTCGGTATACCTAAAAGTATTTCTTCATATCGGCGACTTTTTAGTGTAGATGTATGTAGTTGTGTTATATGTAGAGAGGAAGTTCCAATCATATTCTGAGCCTTAGGAAATGTCTTGATTTGTTTATGGTATTTTAAGCATGTCTTCAAGCTTACAAGGAGCCATAAAAACAAAATCTCTCAGATCCAAATCGTATCTTGGTAGTTTCAGAAAAGCCCTCAGCAATTATAAAGACTGGCATATTTACACATTTTGGAGAATGTGAAATGAATTTGTATGTAATATAAAAACAAAGCGCAGAGAAGAAAACAAGCTTAAAATTGTCGTTAATGAAATGGAGACAATAACAGCTGACCCCTGGCTACAATTGGGTCGCATCACAGCACCGACTCAAGTCAAATAAAGAAACAAATGTAAGCAAACACATCACAAGACCAGTAAACAAATAGAAAACAAGCAGGTACTAATAATCAAAAAACAATCTTTTTTTTTTTGTTGCACCCTGTCTGCAGGAGAGTCCATGAGTCTACAAGGAAAGTGCCACCTGTGCGATATCACCTGTGTGCAGTGCACAGGTCCAGAGAGGGAGAACTGCACCAGCTGCGCTGAACCATGGTGACATACAAGTATTCAGAAGATGCAGTGTAGTACTGCTGAGGGGCCACAGTGCCTACATTCTAATCCAGAACAGAACAAGAACAGAAAGTTGACCCATGTGACCAAATAACTGTCAGTGGGTTTAGATTCGGTGTCATTGACATCACACGGTGTCAAATATGGATATAAATCTAAGTTACTAAATTATTAGGTGTGATAGTGCACTCAAATCACTAAAAAGTGATTCTCCTTGAAGTCATTTATAGTGAATATCTCGAAATTATGATTTATTTATTGCAGGTGCTTGTCATTCTTCAAATTTCTTAACAGAAAAATAAAACGTAAAATTGTAAATGCATTATTTACACCTGCACTATGAACCACATGCTCCCCTGCAGGTTCTTTGACGATGGGAGCTGCAACAGCCACTGTAAGAAGGGCCGTTACGCCATGAACAGGCAATGCCACCTGTGTGACTACACCTGCCAGGAGTGCACCGACGAAGGCCCTGACAAATGCACCAGCTGTGACAGAGGTAGACTTAACCCAGGGTATCATTTTAAAAACCACTCCACTGATTTATTTTTTTTCCCCATTTTTTAAATTCTTATTTTCTTACACCTTTCAACCTAAAGAAAGTCAACATTTGTATAAAAGTGTAAATCAACACAGAATGAGATCATTCCTTTGTTGACCAAGGAAATCAGCAACAAGTATTATAGTATCATGAATGGGTATGAAAACGGCGCCCTTGAAAGTCTCCGGCACTAACAAGCAGGGATGGGTTCCTTCAACATTTTCTTTCCTTTCTGAGCGGGTGAAACCTGCATTCCCTGAGCCCTTGAAGTGACACGAGTCGCTGTTTGCAGAGGGCACACTGCTGTTCAATTAAAAACCCATCTATCTAGCTGTGAGGGGGCTTCAAGCGAAATTGTGCTTTTCTTGTAACATCTCATGGATCAGGCCAAGGCTCATTTGTGCCAAACCCACTAATCAATCCTCTCAAATGAAATGATTCTAATTAAGGCGGTAATGCAGCCGATCCCCGCTGATAGATGGGTTAAAGGAGGAATCAGCCATTTGTAGCTTTGTGCAGAGGTTGCTCAGTTGTTGCTGAGTCTGGATTTGATGACTACTTAACTTCTTAACTCAACTTATGACTGCATGATTGTGGAATTTTGGCAATATCCAATATACTCATATTTTACATCTAATTTCAGATAATTTATTTTTATTGTGATGGCGGACGCAGACAAGCAATGCTTCATATTCTGTGCACGTTCACATTCACATACATGTGCACATAACTAAATTGTCATATTAGCAGAGGTATTAATGGCAGCACAATGCTGCCATTGTATTTAAAAACTCGCTGCATCTATGTTGAAGATGTACCGATAATATCGTGCATCTCTACCCAGTTTTATAATCCCAAACAGCCAATCCAAAAATCATACAAAAAGCATTTTCATCACTGTGAAAACAATAGTTGTGATAAAACACAGACCTCATTAGCGGCTCACAGCTGAAGCAATATCAGCCCTACCAGTGGTTGTAAAAGCTGTTTATCACTGTGTCACACGAAGTATTATGGCTGTCAGAACGAATGTATTTACACCGGGGAGATTCTGTTAAGCACACACGCCCAAATTATACACACACTTAGATACCAGACAGCCAAGGAGAAGATTAACGCCAGATTTCCTCTTCACACACATGCTCAATTAGCCAGCAAGTGTGTCCGACTCTGTTTGCAAATGTGGTTCCATTTAATTGCAGGTCTGTCTGAGGTTCAATGAGACATAACAATAATAACATGAAGAGACCCTCCATCTTTATCTTCCTGTGTCGTTTCTCTCTCAAAACAGCCTCTCTTATCTTGGCCAGTCAACCACGCATGCACATGCCCTTAAAAATAGGGAATATTGGTGAGGGAATGAGAACACAATGCAGCTCTTGTGCTCACTCATCTGTAATGAATTGATATACGAATAAACACAAACTCATTTACATTCAGTCAACACATTCAATATACTCAATATCAGGACTACAGATATCCTTACAAATAAATCCCTTTTATCATTTTCTAAATTACTCCTAATGCCATTTTAACTAAATTATCTTATGACTAGTTGTCTTATGAAACGTATTTTTAACCTTCTCTTAGTCACTAAAATTATCTAACTTTTTTAACCTAACCAGTTACACATATAATGTATTTTTAAACAATCAACTTATTTCTAATACCACATGAACAATTACATAACAGGATCTGACCACTTATATACAAACACATCAACGTAATACTACTGGTGAAATGGCAAGACTGTTGAAGCAAACTATTTAACACGGCCGCACCGACACGCGGTCTCCATGAGCTAGCTTACACTCATGAGAATTAGCTTGAAACTCGTATACAATTAACCGATATAAAACACACACTAAAGATTGCATTGACATATGAGAGAGTATTGCTACTGTGTCTTCTCAAACTTACTGTGCTTTGTGTACAGTAAATACCTTAAAAATGGGGAATATTGGTGAGAGAATGAGGAGAGACCACACAACGCAGCTCTTGTGCTCACTCATCTGTAACGAATGAGGAAGCGGCGCGCTGTTCCCGCTACCCAAGTCCCGCGGCATTACTAGTAGATCACAGAGCAATCGAACCATTTACAGTGCAGACTCTTGTGGATGCTGACCTCTGATGGTAATTTGGACAAGGTGAAGACAGGAAGACAGGAGACGAGAGGGTTAATCACAACTGAAGATCTGGTGTGTGCGTGTTTGTGCATAAGCACGCTTTGTTTCTCATTTACCATTTAATTTTTTTGTTACAATTAGATAGATTTGGAGTGGCCCGGTACCTCTTCCAGGGTCAGTGTCGGGAGGCGTGTCCAGAGGGGTTCTTACACTCGGTGATGAAGCGGTGCGAGCCCTGTCCTGAAGACTGCCTCCTGTGTGTGGCGTCAGATCGTTGCCTCCACTGCAGTCCAGGACACACGCTTAAAAATGGCCAGTGCATCCAGCTGCAGTGCAGCGAAGGTGAGAGGGAGCTCTGTGTCACCATGAGAAGAAACTTCCCCTGTGAGAAGGTGTGGGAAAGATTTACTAGAGCTGCCAGTTTTGCTCAGCACCACTGTCATAAAAGTGGGCACAGTGACCTCATTTTTTAAGTATTGAAAGTCAAACACAAAATATGCCAAAACCAAACTAACACACAGGCATCTGAGCCACAGTTTAATAGAAATATTTACATATTCTCGGAAGAATGGTTGATTGTTTTTTATCTGGCTTTTTTGAAGTTGTTTGGTATTGAGGGAATTTGGATTGCAGTGTCAGGTGAGAAAAAGGGCTTGTAGGAGGAGGAACTTTAAGCTCTTGAAGATGAGAGAAATAGAAAATAAAGTGGTTTAGGTCATTTTCTATGGTGCTTTTGGTGTTGATTTATAGAGCACTAGAAAAAAAATGACCAAAACAAATCATAAACCCCATAGAAATATAGTATATTTCTGTAAATGACATCCAATAATTTGTAAATAATTTGAACTAAACTGATGTCAGAACCAGAATTATCCCAGAGTGAAAATTAGTAGTAAAACAGTACTAAAATAACCCCACATTGAGAATAAAGACTAATGAACAACTAAGGTGAAAAGTAATGATCAAATAAAAGAAAGAGAAACAGAAATAGAAATGTACATGGTGCTATGAACTATGGACATTATCAAATATGCAGTGTAAACATTTGCGGTGTCCATGAACCGCATGGTAACATGCAGCTATCATTAATAATGTGCAATGTGCATGATCTGCAACAGTAGGCGACACAGAGTTTGTGGTCTCCTTAATACAGTCTGGTGGCATTCGTTTCAACTAAAGAACACTTGCTGAAGTTACGTTAATCCCCAGGACAGATTGTTACAAAAAGAGAAAACGTTGCTCTTTATCTCACCGTAGGAGATCAAACGTGAACGCCTGCCGGAGACAAAAGACAACGAGCTGAAACGTTGTGAGCGAGATGTTGTTTGAGATACGCAGGAGAGGTTAAGGCGGGCACTTGTAACCTCACGATGAAGACAAATGATGACAGTTTGTATGTGAGGATGTAAAGCGTATGATTGGGAGGCTGAGACTGAACAGGCATGTCCCGACAGGCCTCAAAGACAGCTAGAACTCTGGAGACGGCAAAGCTAGAGCTCGTAGGGAAGCTGGATGGATTTTTTCCACCAGCTTTGGTTTTACGTTGGCTTTTCTTCTCTTACTTTACACTTTTGTCACTCAAAACTGACAAAGAAGGCTAACTTTAAATGAAAAAGCAGTGGCCGAAAATTTGAGTTTCAGTTGTTAATGACTGCAAAAGGTCGGTAAAAAATGTAAAATCACTATGGAGTCATGAACGGAGCTGAAATATCCTGACTAAACATGACTAAATAAGGCTATAATTTGACTTAAAAAGGGGTTATTCTTATTCTAAAATAGGACAAGCACCATGAATACAATACCTTCTTACTGAATGATGAGAAAAAAATTATATGACAACAACGGATAATTTAGGAGACAGGTCATAAAATATTTTGCACAATATGCTGCCCTTAAACAGCTGTGTCCCCTGTTGTTACAAACTGCCACCTTGCAGGCTGGACATTAGATTTAGATGTATATTATGTTTCTGTGTTTACTCTCCTATAATACGTTACGATACTTTTCATAAAAAGAAGTGCTGTTTTCACCAGGCCAGGCTGAGAACGCTGAGGATGACGACTGTCTCCGCTGTAATGAGGGCTGCAAGCAATGCAAACAGAGTGAGTGGATCATCTCTTCCTCTTTCACCTTCCTGGACAATCACATTGTGATATTAATTAACCATATAATATATATTGCCGTGAGGTTGGATGTTTGAATTCACTGTTGCAATTTCATATATATTATGAATATAATCAACATGTATCTATCAGTGATTGCAGTTACGCCTCCCTCTTAGCAGTTTTTTTCTCTATACTGTAGGTACATAATCATGAATTAACTGAAATGAGCCCTGACAAGTTATGAAACTGCAGTAGAAGTAAAAGTGTTTTGTAAATTATGAATGTTTTGTCAACAAGCCCTCACAGATTAGCAAAGTCATTTGAACAAACCATCTCTTAACACCACACTTAGCTGCCAATATCCTTAATTATCGGGTCCATTACCCTATTAGAGGATGCCAAATTAGGATTTGGACATGAATGGTTGCAGAAAATTTGACAGTTTTGACTTGTTGCAAGACATTACTTAGAATCACATTTACAACAATTTCAACATTCCTGATAATACGTTTATATTTCTGAGATTTAGCAAAACTCAACCCTTTTCTTTCTCAACTCTGTGAAAACTCCTAGAGTAAACACAGAGTGTGGTGGTTGCCTATAGTAGCTGCTGTCAATCCTCGCCCTGTCGGTCTGAGTCACACATTACTGATTACTGACATAGAAAGTTGTTATTGTGCTGAACTAGTCTGAGGTGGAGATGGGCTGTTATTATGTCTTTATACATTCTGGGTGGAATATCTTTCTTCACAAAAACCCCACGCCCCGACCTCCCTGACACCCACCTGCTCTGAGTAATCACCATTCTGCAAGCTAAACAAGTCTGTAAGCAGATTAGGGACACTACCGATGAAGTGCAGAAGACACAGAGCGTGTAGTGTCTGCAAGTGTGCATGATTATGGTTCGCGATCATGACTGCCGATTTTAGACATCACATTAATGTGAAGTCATTTTTGGGGGATGCAAGGTTGCTTTTTTGTACGTTCTCAATCAAACAGGTTAAGAACATGACATACTTTATATTAAATGGAAAAGTTGACAGCAAAGCAGTATCGTTCTTCCTAATAGAGACGTTAGTGTGTTTGGATATTTTTCACAAATGATACATTTAAGTGTGAATGGTTGTAAATGAGCTGTGTGTGTGAGTGTAATGTGAAGTTGGGTGAGATTTATCATCGAGCTCAGCATCCTGACAGCAACATAAAATGCAGCAGCCCTTACTCAGTCCTGTCTCCTCTATTAATTTCCTTCAGCCATCATCAGTTTCATGCTTATCAATCCACGCTTCGTAACACAGTCCAGCAGCGTTGAAAAGGGATCGGCTATTTCATAATTGGATCAGTCATGTTTTGAAAGGCTTTGTGTAATCTTGGAAAAGGATGTGATTCACATGTGTAGCGCCATGATAAGACTTATCTCAGCCTTAATTTCCAGAAATTGTTACACAGATGGAAAAATAACATCATTATTTTGCTCATTCTTGGCACAGGGCCTCCACTTTCACATCCAACTCTTCTTCGTTGGGCTTGTTCTTTCATTCCTTTGCTCGAAACTTATCAAAATAGTTTCCCATTGCAATGATGACACCCAAAAAAACAACAAACCACTTTTTTTGTTACCACCATTGATAAAAACCAGATGATTTACGCAGACAATGCACCGCTCCGCCATTGTTCAGACTGTTGGCACATGAAAGCTCATATCACTGCTGGTGTCCAGCTGTTTTGATGCTGCACAGCTCACTTGGAAAGAAAAAGCAGCTTCTCTCATGAATGTTTTGCCTCATTACAGCATATTCAGGCAGTTTCTTTTCAGAAATACACTTCTCTTCTGATGATCAGGAGCTCATTTGGCTCATCACTTTAATGTGACTGTGTGCATGCCACATGTGTCAAGGTGATCATGAGACATGTGGCTCGTAGGGTGCATGTAAACTGTTAATGTACGTCTGCAAGTGCTGGCACATTCCGCAAGTGTATACTGCTGGATGTGTATGCCCGTGTAAATGCTGTTGAAATCCCCCATCCCCTGGCTTGCACAGTTAATATTTATGCGGGCGCTATTTTCTCTCTTCACATAGACACAGCCTGGAGGCCTGATTTCTGGCTCTTCTGTCCCTCCCAACTTTCCTTTCTCCTAGTCTCGCTCTGTATGAGTAATTGCTTTCACAGGTAGTGGCTTGTCCACCACATTGAAGTGCAAACCAGC
>KV751322.1:9075606-9092953 GCA_001698575.1 Mola mola | reverse complement strand
GAGGATGAATATCCCGAGGGAAAGTCTGCAGAGGTGCTTTTTTACTAGTTATTTCCATGTCTTTTTCCACCTCCCTTCTAAATCTCCTATACCCCATATCTGTCTCTCCCTTCCTGCTTCCTGTCTGATCTTTCATTCTCTCACTCTTACCTCCCTTCTGCCTCCATCTGTCCTGGGAGATATTTTGACATGGTTGGACTTTGGGATGACAGCGGGACTGTTCCTAAATTGCAACATGTATGGTCTTAATTGACAGCAGAAAATAATTAGGTTGTACGAAAGTGGAATTTCTCTGGATTACTTAATATACGCACGCATCTGTTATCTAGACTCCAATAAAAAAAACATATATCTGTAAAACCTGTAAGTGGCATCGTGTTCCTTTTGTCATTCAGCAAAAAGTATACATGAACACACACGTTGGCATCTCTATCTCTGTCCGGACAGTCATTGCAGTAATACATTCCATAGCCCCTAACCCTAATCTTAACCTTCCCAACTAAACACCTAACCTCAGCCCCAGTGCTAATCCTGTAACCCTAAAACTGTAACCCTGACTCTAAAACACTTTTAACCCTCAAAGTTGTGCGTACCAATCAAAATGTCCTCACAAAGCTGAAATGTCCTCAGAAGACCAGTTGTGAGTCGAGATTAGTACACACAATGATAGAAATACATGCAGCAACAGCTGACCTCAGTGACATGGAGATTAATTCAACACTCAGCTGATTAGTGTGTGCAGAGCGTCCCCCGCTGGTTGTAAAGGAAATCACAGGGCTGCCTTCGGGTGCACAGTAGGTGGGATGGGACGTAAGATTGTGATTTTTCTTCATTGTAATGACATAAACAGCAAGCCAATTCCACTTTCCAACACAGTAATATTGTCTTATATATATATAGAGCGATAGCTAATATATCTTGATCTATTTTTTTTAAAAAGTACTATTTTAAACATCTTATTTATTGATTTTAATGGAGAGATAGGAGAAAAAGGACTGGCTTCACTGTCAACGACTAAATCTTAGGATGATTCAGTATTTCTTTTACTTTGTCTCTCTTTGAGCTTGCAAACAGAGCGTCTTCCCTTAGTCAATTAGTAACACTATGTTTGATAAGCTGTTAATGCTTTCTAATTTCTTCCCTTCACCACAGAGAATTCAGGAGTTCAGGAGGAGGAAACTGTTTGCCTTCAGTGTGAAGCTGGATACTACCAGTAGGTCTCTTCAGTCAAGCTACATCGCTTTCATTCAGATGTCCCTGTATTGATGCAGTCGTACTGTCTGTCAGGTTAGGCCCAGACTGCCATCACTCCTGTCCAGATCGCACCTACAGCGTGGACGACACTATGACGTGTGCACCATGTGAAGACCAAAAATGTGAAATCTGTGATCATTCCCAGTGCTACTGGTGCAAAGATGGATTCTATGTCTTTGGTAACATTTTAACCATTCTTATTTTTGCCAGTGTTAAGGCATCAGCTGATTAACTCCTGGGTGAGGGGGGGCTGTACTGTATCAGAAGCTTTAATCATTCGCTGTCAGGGTCCGACTTTGATAGAAAATACTGTAATTTGATAAGCATCACAAACAGTGTTGAAAATGTTTTTTAAAAGCTGTGTACATTGCTATAAATACCTCACAACATACTCATACAGTAGCACAAAATAGATTTACTGGTGATAAGTTATGTTTAAAGAAAAATATGTTTCTAAGTACATACAGGAAGTGTATAAAGTGTGTGCGTGTGTGTGTGTGTATGTAGATGGAGAGTGTGTGGACAGCTGTATAGAAGGTTTCTTTGCGGACGAGGAGAGCGGCGATTGCGAGGTTTGTCACCGCACCTGTCGTACTTGCGGAGGGCCACGGTTTGATGACTGTGACTCCTGCGAGCACGGCATCACGCTGAAGGACGGCGAGTGTTTGGAGGGAACACAGCTCGCTCTCTGCCCTGAGAAACACTTCAGAAACAGTACGGCACTTGTCACATGTTTGCGATCACCTTTCAATCTGTTTTTTATATTTCACTGATAGTTTTCACATTCCACATTATGAGGGACGTCCTTTTTTATGTTATTCATGTCTATATATTCGGTCCTGCTGTCTGTTTACTGTCCAGGTAAGGGTGAATGTGAACAGTGCCACGCCTCCTGTAAGACTTGCTCTGCTGTACTGAGGGAGAACTGCACCAGCTGCATCTCGGGTAAATGTGCTGTGTGTGCGTCACGTTACACTGAGATTTCCTGAACTAGTTTAGTAGATTTGCTTTAGATGCTTTAGGCAATTTTGCTATCAAAGTGTTTCTTCTTAAGATGGACACGATGTTAAAGGTGCTGTTGTATTATGTGGCCGGAATTTTAATTTAAATGGCTTGAAACGTGAACTAATATTATCAACACATGTAAAGAAACAGCTGTGTTGACATTTCAACTATGTCTTTGGAGAAATGTCACGCATGCTAACCAGGCAGCAAAGATCTGTACCGTCCCATAAAACCAATTCTCATCTCTTGTGGCTGTAGTACAAATGATCAGTTTCCAAATGCAGACAGTACACAGAAACTGACAATGAAAAAAACCCATAATGTATTCAAACCGCAGCCAGAAAAAGAATTCAAAAAACTTAAAATGACTGTATGAGAAGGGGAGCAACCACACGGACAAACATTTGACCAACACAATTGAGTATGAGCAATCTGCTGCTACTACAGAAACAAGATAACACTGTTTAGACAACAGAAGCACCAACAAACACACTTTTGTTGGAAAAATTACTATCTAAATCTGTTTGTTATCTACAGCATAAATATGACATGAAATCTACTGGGACTGTAAATAGTTCCAGTTTGACCTCTGTCTATATTGTCCATTGTCCCAAAAGTCCAACACATTGAATACATTTGTTTTCATTTGCTCCACAGTGGCCTGCTCATGTGTCTTGTAAAGTACTTTGCCAACGTTTTGGTTACACCAACAGCAGACTGGGGACACAGCACACATCATAGTGAGCAGATGGCTTGATTTCCACCTGGGCTCTCAGCCGTCCAATCAACACAGAGATATTACTTTGCACCAATCAGACGATCTGGGCTTATTAAGTGAATCTTGCCCAACGTTTTCTAATTTTTTCCTATAATCATAATACATTTTTATATTCATCTGTTGCTGTTCTGGCATCAGAATTATTTGAGCAGTGTGAGAGTCATGGGCAAGAAGCTCAAAAGTTGACAACCCTGCATCAAACTGGTCCCAGACGGTCTGAGAGGTTCTGTCTGGTTCACAGCCTGAGAGCTCATTTTGAGCTCAGTTGCTGCTGGTTCCCACCTCATTTATGGTTGCGGTCCAGAAGGGTTACATCGAATCGGCTGCGGCGCCACAAGCCCCATGGCTTGCTCAGCTAATGGTAGATAACTGCAGCAGGCATTATAATAACAGCAGTCGGCTGCTCGGTTGTTTCACCCTTTGAATTTTGTCACCTTCTGGCACCAAGTTGTTGATTGCTGCCACCCTGTTTGTCCCTAATCGGTTTCTGTTGCATCATAGGTACGATTTGTCTTTCAGGTCTTTTTTTGACTTCTAAACAGACGTGCATGGCTCATTGTCCATCTGGTACTTTTGCCAACAAGACATCCAGCTGGTGCGAAGAGTGCTCCAAGGGGTGTGTCACGTGCCAGGGCCCCCAGCAGTGTCAGCGCTGTCACACTGCGCTTTACTTGCACAACGGGGAGTGTGTGGTGGAGTGTCAGAGGTGCTTTTCCTGTTGTCCGCAACTTACATACGAGGACGTACCATTACAGTACATCACTTCATCTCTTACTCTCCATGCATCCTTCCCAGCGGGTTTCCTCAGGGTGGGGTATGCCAGCCGTGTGACCCACAGTGTGCATCCTGCCGGGGGAATTCCTCTTACTGTCTGAGCTGTGAGACACAGTACCTGCTGCTGGACAACTCGTGCAGATCACACTGTCCTGAGGGCTTTTACGCTGCAGACAGGGAGTGCCACCGCTGTCCAGTTCACTGTGCACAGTGCACTCAGGATGGCCTGTGCAACGGTAAGTACAGATGTGGAGAGGATGATTAAAGAAGAGGGGTTGTTGTGGGAGGAGAATTGAAGCATGAGAACAGAGGAGCACACACACAGATAAGAGTGAAGACACAACCTGCAGTCATAACAATGTCAATGGTCCAGCGTTGTGTGGAGTGTAAGAGCTGAGAGGGTAAAGAAGGTGCAGACCAAAGGAAAAGGGAGGGAGTTAGAGTATAGCGATAAAGTACTTTCTTTACAGGACTGAAATTCATAACATACGTTACATCTTATTGTGACAGTACAAGAGATTATGATGAGACATAAAGGGACAGTTCACTCAAAAATATCTTCAAAACATGTCTTGCACGTCACGTCAAAGCAGCTTTCCAGCATTTCCCCAAACAAGTGATAAAGTTGATGGCATTCTGTTTTTTGTTGTTTTTCTTGAAAACAATGTGAGAAATATAAAATGGCTCAACTTCCAGTGTAATTCAAATCTTTGGAGGCCCCGAGATTTTCAATACATTATACATAGGAAGATAACCAAAACAAAAAAATACAAAAGACAAACATGCATCACATTTTAACAAAACAAAAAAGATGGCTTTCAAGACCATTTGATCTGAGGTTAAGCACCACTTTTACATTTAAGATTGATTGATGCACAAAAGTTTTTCAGTCTAATCTAATTAAAACATGGGACCCTAGATGGTAACAGTCTGTATTCACTGTTCAGAACATTGCTGGGATTAGTGATAGGATGATTCCTTGAGTTTCTCCAAAGTTTGGCCGACGGTCTGAGCAGATTTTTATTTGGTGGACCATGTGGAATTACGCTTGAAAACACTCATAATCACAGAAGTAAAAAACAAAACAAGAATTTGCCTCTTTGCCCCATAAGATCTTTCTGCTCTTCCCCAGAGTGTGACCATTCCTACTTTCTCCATGGGGGTCAGTGTGTGGATGATTGTCCTGATGGCTACTTTGCCAATGAACAGCAGCAGGAGTGTGTGCGCTGCCACGTCGAATGCGCCACGTGCGATGGACCGGGCATCGATGACTGTGATGCGTGTAACAACCCAAAAGCTGTCCGTTTCAACGGAGCGTGTTTGCCTCAGTGTCCCAACAATACTTACTATGACAAAACTGCCAATGAATGCAGAGGTAGGGCAGGGGAGGATGAGATCAAATTCTAATTAAGCATTATGCCGTTATTTATTGGCTGCATTTACATTTTTGTCATGTTCATTCATCCAGAGTGTGACAGGTCGTGTCTGACCTGTTCAGGCAACGAGCCCTCATCTTGCCTCAGCTGCGGCCCCAACAGGCGTTTGGACGCCACTGGACACTGTGTGTGGTTCAATCAGTGCGTAGTGGGCTCATACAAGGACCAGAATGGGCAGTGCCAACGGTGCCACGCGAGCTGTGATCGCTGTTCTGGGCCATCCAACGACCACTGTCTCAGCTGCAATAAGCCAGGCTTCCTCCTAAGTAAGTCACTGAAAGAAGCCAGAGTTTGACTGTCGGATTCTGTACTTCACACCCAGCCAAAGGAAACATTTGTGCCTGTGTCCTTCAGACAACATCTGTGTGGCAGAGTGTCCTGTGGGATATTATGCCGAGCACGTGGACGAACCTACATGTGAACGCTGTCACTTCAGCTGTCTGTCCTGTTCTGGTCGTCACAGCTTGCAGTGTGTCACATGTAAAACCGGATTCTTCAGGCAGGGAGCCAGCTGCGTCGAATTCTGCTCAGACAGGTCAGTCCAAAACGCGTAGACGCGCAGAGTCTCCTCTCTGCTCATCAGGGAACATCACAAAGTAAACTTCCTCCCTTCTTTTCAGTCACTATAGCAACACCACCTCCATGACTTGCAAGCGATGCGACCCCGCTTGTAACCAGTGCAGGGGTCATGGCAACAGGAAGTGTCTGAGCTGTCGGGAGGACTTTGTCTTCGTGAGGCAGTGGGGACAGTGCCTGCGGAGTTGCCCTCCCGGCTTCTACAAAGACAGCCAGTCCAAGACCTGTCTCAAGTGTCACCCCACCTGCAAGACCTGCAGGGGTAAAGGAAGCCTGTCGTGGCTTATTCAGCCTGCCGTTTTCTATGATTTCGTGACTGAGCATAAATCAATGAGTCACAGTGTCTGCCTTTAGGGTATTTTGGCATAAACACCCCCCCCCCAAAAAAAAGAAAAAGAAAAAAAACAAACCTTTGAGAGTTAGCAGAATTTCTGCACGGAGATGTTTAGGTTTGATGGGTTTGTGTAAATTTGGAATATGGCTTGTGACAATTTCAGAGTTGTCACTGAACTGAACATCGTAACAGGATTTGATGCCAAATAAGATGTGTAATTATTGTTGCCTTAATGAGTGCATGTTTTATTGGAAATTAAAGCCCAATAAAATAATTTCTATTGTAGTGTTACATTTTTGGAAACAAGGTCCAAGAGTAAAGAGTAACCAAAAAAAGAAATTAAAAATATTTTGAGAGTTCTTTCATTTACTGTTTGGTGTAGAGAGCTGAGAGGGGGAGGCCTCATTTATGACATGGCCTTACAATCAATTTTAATATCAAACATGACTTGATTGAAAAAAAATAGAAAACCTTATATTGAAATGTGTATGTTTGCATTGTGATGAGATTGAGTGATTTCTCTCCTTCCAGATGAGGGCGCTCTGTTCTGTGAGTCCTGTTATGAAGGCTTCAGGTTCATGAGTGGCATCTGTAATTCCCCCTGTCTGGCTGGTTTCTATGCTGCCCCAAAGGTAACGGACAGCTCGTGTGTTACTTCCTTTACAAGGCTGTATGATTTGGCATATCACGGTCATATCTTCGGTCTGAAAAGGTTACTTTGCTTGTTGTTGCTTGTTTGCTTGTCACTTACAAACTGTTGTCTTGCTCCAGGGCCCCAACAAAGGTGACGAGCCAACCTGTAAAGCCTGCCACCCATCCTGCGTTGACTGCCGGGGTCCCGGCATGCACGAGTGCATAGTGTGTCCTGCACTGCAGATCCTGTCTGCCGACGGTCGCTGCTTGACCTGCTGTGGAAATGAAACACGCCATGATGGTGAGCCCGTAGCCTGGGAGTGCTGCGACTGCATGGCGTCACGAGGTAAACGAGAACCCACACTGCAACATGCATGTCCGGCAAAAACACAGCTGGTCATTGAGACTTCCTATACCTGTGGGTCAGTCATGGGTTACAATCTAGTAGAGGTCTTTCCCATTGTTTACACATGAGGTTCATCTTCCTTCTAAACAGGTGCTTCCAGGCTTTCAGTTGACGGTAGATCTTTAAGTATCTAAAGGAATTTCCGAGCTTTATTGGCCTTTGGTCATCACACACAAGACTTGATTCCGTTCAAACAGGAGTTTTGCCAGATAAAGACTCACCACAAACAAAAGTGTGCAGATTATTGTGGTTTAATGTAACCTAATAGTTTGCTCCGTCTCCCTTTTTTCAGATGAGTGCATCATGGGTTTCAACTTCAAATCGAAGGTTTACGAGGCTCAAGGCAGCAGGGCCAAACAAGTTGCCACCATCTTTGTCCTACTCTGCCTCTCGGTAGGTGGAGGGCTCTTCCTCTTCCTCAACGCTCAGTCTAAATCACGTGCCATCGCACCCAAAACCAAAGCTGGAGGTTACAAGAAACTGGACATTAACGGCGGAAATGGCCCAAGGCCCACCACGTCCTCATTTGAGGAGTACAGCGAACGAATCATTGAATGTGCGGTTGATGATGAAGGCGATGACGACAGTGATGTCGACATCGTGTACATGGCGAATGATGGGACGGTGTATCGGAAGTGCAAGTACGGACTCTTGGATGATGATGAGATTGAGCTTGAGTATGATGATGAGAGCTACTCATACAGATGAGAGCGAAAGGCGTGTGTGTGTGATAAACACTCGTCCGATAAATGATGTAAATGTAAATGAGACTAAATTGATAAAAATGGTTTTAGGTTTATTCTTGAAATTAATTTTTGTTTGATTTCAAAAAGAAAAAAAAAACTTGCTTAAGCAGGTTCTATGAATCCCATTTGTGTTAAACACCTGTCATATGAATCTTGAATCTAAAAATCTAATAAAATTGACGGCATCTGCCTTGTTATTTCCCCTTGTACTTATATATTTTCAGCATAGGGCCGGTAAATGCATAATGATACCTATCTTTATTGTGACATTATAATATATGTTTGGTGAACTTTTGGATTATGTAATATGGTTTATCAAGTGTTGTCTTTTCCTGATTTTAAAGCTGCATTACAGTATAATGGTGTTTGGACATTCGTCTTCTCCCACTTCAGTTATTAAATCCAACCAACCAATCAATCATTACCGATGATTACTTATCAAAAATCAGTGTTTCAATATTTTGTCAAAGTGTAATAGACTTCCCTATAATATTGTTGCTGCATTACTACCAAAGTATGTGGTCAATTATGTTTGATTTTATTTCCCAGGAGAGGAGAAATACCGTAATATATATTGTGTATCATAATGACCTAAAAATTGGGACATTATTCTATCTATTTTATATTTGTATTTGTTTTATCCCTACCTAATAGACATATTGTAAGAAGAGTGTAACTTCCTGTTTTTAATCAGACCTAAGAGCCAGTGCAGACGAAGGAGGAAAGATTAAGAATGAGGTTTATGAGCAGACAGGCAGCCGGAGAACGGAAGCAGCACGGTGTGTGACAGTGAGCATCCACACACTGTTCACCACAGCAGCAGAACAAACAACAAGATTGGTGCAGTGATTGCTCAGGTGCCCTGAGCAGAGGCATTCTCCCACGTTGGCTGCCAAGACAGGAATGACTATGGAGAGACAGGAATAACTAGAAAAACCATGAAATTCAGAATACTTTATTTATCCCGGAGGGAAATACTGAGTGTCATGTATTTAATCTGGAAAGTTTTGTGCTGAGACTTGTACAAGTTGGTGTATTATTACATGTGAAATAATCCGTCTTTAATTAAAAAAACAAATCCTTCATTACTTCCACAATGTAGACAATGTATAATTCACATTTTCTGAACTGAATAATTTCTGTCAAAGGAATATTGTTAACAGCAGAACTTTTGTAACATTTGCTCATTCAAGCACTCAGCACTTGTTTCTGTGTAGTTTGTAAAACTGGATATCCCACTGCAGGAGTCTTAAAAGTACAATCCCATGTTAACCATGTGCGGTCATGTTTGGATCTTAGGTCAGTTTAAACAGAGGGAGAGTTTCTCTCAGCATTTCTGCTTGTTATGCCACAGTGAACCGCTGGCACATGTGAAAAGACTTGTGCCGCACCCAGTTTGTATGAAACATTTATCAGGGCTTTTCTTGAACATATTTACTGCGTTGGATTTAAGGGTAATACTTCCAGAAGTCACTGCAAAGTGTGAACTGTACAAAATCAGGATTTTTCTATTATTGGTTGAGATAAAATGTGCTGTGAATGTAAATGAATGTTTTCATAATAAAATGGACTTTGATTTGTGTTGTTTTAATGTTCAACCCCAAAAATGTGCGTTAGAAATAAACTAAAAACTAAAATTAAAAAGGCAAACCAACACAACAGCGTAACAAAAAACATGTATTTTCTCACAGTAGTTCGGAGCTGCCAAAGTACTATAAGTAGAATGTAGAATGATTTTCATTATACCTGAATGTAATGCGGACAACTTGTAGTGTAACCTTTAAACTGAATCTCCAGCAGAACAGGCAGAGTCCAGGGTCCCATCTCATAATAAACTGAACAAATAGACACAACACTGACTATGCTACAGCTGCCACTGTATCCCCTCCACACACCTGCTGACTTGACATTGACAATGGTCTTCCTGTCCTGACATACGTGAAACTAAAACTTAAGAATTGAATTAATGTCCTTGTGGTAACATTGATTTTTAGACCTTATGCATAACCTTAATATATAAAATCACAAGTAAATGTGGCCTATTTTCTGCCTTTTAATAATTATTTCTTTTAACATTTTATATCCAAAAGTCATGTCCACAGCTTGTTTTCCAATATTGTTCACATATATGATGAGTTCAGGAGTTCAGGGATGTTTTATATCTCTGAATAAGTCTTTAGTATATATAGTAAAGGATATTATAAACAGTATATATGTGTGAGTTTATTGTGTTCAGGCAATGTCAGACAAACAAAAACTGGTTCAGACTAAATCATAAAGCACAAAACAAATGCAGAAAAGGATTGCCTACCTTCATGAGTCTGTTTATCAGCCGTCATTGCTGTCTTATTATGTTTAATGTGTTGTAATAACAACATCTTGTGATCTCAAGGAAAAAAGCAGTTAAATGCTACTGTGGAAAAGCTGACAACAGAAAGGCTGACGACTGAAAACATTGAACCATGTTGAAAAGCTCATGCCAAATTGAAAAACTTACTTTATTTTAATGGAACATGTATCAGCTGAAAGATTGGGGATTGTTGAAAAACTGTTAAAGATCTGAAGACAATTAATGGAATCAATTAAAGTGTAAATTTGGCCCTTGCAAAACTGCATTTCTGATTTTTTTTTTTTTTTTTAAATTGAAAAGTTGTTGAGCATATTCAGGTTTGTTGAACAGCTTACGCTAAACTGAATTTAGTGGCTGTTTGAGGTTAAGCTGAAGAAGCTTGAATGGTTGTAAATCATTCTTTACACAAACACCTGCCAGAGCATGTTTGAAAATAGAACCATTTTAAAGTTTGCAGATGACTCTGACATTGTCAGCCCATTAGATGACAGCGACTACAGCCATGGACCTCTTACTGAGCACTTTGTCAGGTGCTGTGAGTCGAATCTTCAGCTTAACACATCGAAAACCGAAAACATGATTGTGGATTTCAGAAGAAACTCCAGTACACCCGACACCACAAGCACCAAAGGTCAGACTGTGGAATATGTGCAGTCTCATAAGTACTTTGATGGAGCTGTGTGTAAAAAGGGGCATCAATGTTTGTTTTGTTTAAGGAAGTTGACCTCCTTTCACATTGCCAAAACCATTATGGCATTATTTTATTGATCTTTTATAGTGTCGGTTTGATTTTTTTTCTATGGTGTCGTGGTATGTCTTGAAGGACAGGAACAAACTAATGCATATTGTGAAAGGTTTAGGGAAGCTGATCGCTAAATCGTAGCTTAACCCAGAGTCTCTGTATACCAGACAGTTGCAGAGGATAAGCAGCTCTATTGTGAATGAGGACTCCCACCCCTTACATGAGGAATTTCAGCTTTTCCCCTCCGGACGGAGTTTGCAGTCCCAAAGTGCAAAACAAAACATCACAGAAACACCTTTGTTTTGGCTGCTATTGTTCATTGGAACAAGCCATAGCAATTGTGTACATATTTATTTACCTATCTATTTATTATTGGAAAATCTATTAATTGAGGTGCTGTTAGTCTTGTAATGGAATTAATTTATTTTTGTCCTTTTAAATCTCTTCTATTTGGGTGTTTTTATTCTCAGGGTCTTTATTGTTTGAGAAGTTGAGGTTTACTGAAGCCTGGAGCACCTGGCGTCATTCTGTGAATATCGCCATGCTGTCTTTAAATTCTTTCAGCAAGATGGATGCCTGCTTTCTCTTAACTGCATAACGAATCTACCTGCGTTTATTAATAAAGTAACCTGCACCTGATATAGGACAAGACTACAGGATGAAAATTATAAAATGACATGACATTTGTTTTCCCAAGGTCACAAGATAATTATATTGTTCATGAGATAACGAGATAGCAATGACAGCAGATATATGATATACAGTAATGAAATGTTTAATGCACTGATTGGATCCCGGGTCTATCCGTATATAGCTGCAGCTGGTAAATCTCATGCTCGCAGGAAATTCAGCGATTATTTCATGATGAAAACATAAGTATCTCGCGATCTCAGGCAAACAAATACAATTTATGTTATCATCAGGGTGAAAACAGAGGAAATATGATGTTTCACACATGGCCTTTCAGGGCTGCCGTACTTCCGTAATTGCTATCTTGTGAGCTCTTATCAAATTATCTTGTGAAAGCAATATTATCTTGTTATCTTGGGAAAACAACCGATGTTATCTTGAGATAATGAAGTAATTATCTGGCAATCTCAGGAAAATATATAATTCATCCTGTTAACACAGGAAAACTGAGGGAATAAAACATTTGACCCATGGCCTTTTATACAGGCACTATCAGTAACTACATCTAATAATTGCAACATAAACTGACATTTGACCTTAATGCAGTACTGTTTGGCCAATTAGGTGTGCACATACAAGCAGTGTGACTCTGGTGTAGTTCCCGTGCACTTGCATAGAGAGGACATACAGTTGGATGAAGACAAAAAACAAAGACAGTACTAGAGAGTGTAGCATCAAGGCGAACATCCACAGCACTGGTCTGTACTGTAGTATCTACAAATTAATATTACCCATAAAACCTGATATTCAATAAATATTCACTCTCACTCAGCCCAGCTTCTGCATCTTAAATTAAGAAAAGTAATGCGATACAAAGTGAAGCCTGGCAAACTGGCTGCTTTTCAAGTTATACAAAGGACTTAAAAAAAATGGCCACAAGGAAAAGAGCATTAAGACATTAAGTTTACCAGAAAAAAGCTTTCATTTTCTGAAGACTACACTAACATTTGTATTTGATCTAAAAAATACTGACAAATATTTCCACATTTGTAGGAATGCAGTGGGGTTAAGTTTAAGAAGTTCTCCTTATGAATATAATGTGTAATGTAGTATTAAACATGACTGGAAAACTTTCCGAGAGCAGTGAGTTTACTTCTGTGTGCTTGTGAACTTGACCATAGGCTTTAAAAATGTGAAACATATTTACAGTGAAGCAGTGCTTCCTAAAAAAAACAAAAAACAAAAAAAACATTCTTTCTTGTACAAAATTTAGCCTCATTAAAAATAGAAACTGAAGAAACCAGCCAGTCGGTCACAAACCAGTGTATTTATAGTGCTGGTCCCAAGCCTGGATAAATGGTGAGGGTTGCGTCAGGAAAGGCATCCGGCGTAATATTGTTGCATGGTCCTAAACTGCAGTCATATACTTTATTCCCCACATAACACAGCTAAATTACAATGACCACTTTGAATCCAAAAGTCACATAGTGATTCAATTAAGACAATTATTTAAGGGGCTTCAAAGAACTGCAGCTGTAGGCCTGCAAGTTTCCTTGTCAAAGCTAACTTGCAGGGACACACACAAGATGGAGCAACACCTCAGACTGGGGCTTGTAGACCCATTTTGAATATTATTGTTTGTTTCATAATACCACACAAACTAAAAATAATAATGTATGTAAAGAATAGGTCTATTTGTCTACATGATACACACTTAAAAGACAGATGTCAGTCGTATAAGAGCAGGCAACTGTGGACTTTTCATCTCACCTATCTGTATTTTACTATCTGTAACAGAGTGGACTTTCGGTGTCAACGTCAGAATCAACCGATGTAAGAAAATGAAAGTCATGAGTACTTCCTCGGTTTTTTAAATTAGATAGTCCTGATCATCAACAAATTAATCTACAGTTTATTATCAATCAACCCAGAAGGATGATTAGAGACGTTTATTTGTAAATACATTAACACTCATATCCAGAGAGATCAAGCTATACATTTTCTTAAGGCCTATCCTTAAAACATATTCTTATGAGAGGTCCAATGAGAGGGTCATATTGTATGTTTATTTTAGGGCAGTGAAAATAAAGGCTCATGTCACAAGACAAACTGAAAAGGGAAGTGACAAGAGAAAGGACACTTTAATACATTCAATTTACACAATTATATAATTTAAATCCCCTGTTTCGAACAAATACCATTTAGTTACATTGCTGCATAAATTCATCCAACTCTGTGACCAGTTTTTTAATGCCCAGATGTTCTCTCAAACCATCAGACAGACAAAAAAAAGCCAACTTGTAACTACATAGACTACAAAGTGGTGCAGTTATGGCCTAATAGTGCTCAGGGTTGACAGTATATTCTACTTGTGTCATGTTCTATACACAGATCTTTACAAAACTGCTTTAAGTGCACCCCCTCATCCCAACGTCTGTATTTCTATGTACCTTCTCACAGTTATCCCCAAGAGCTCCATAAACATTGTAACTGTTCAATGAGGTGATATTGTATGACTATATACAAAGAACATGAATTAAGTGATTTGATTTCTGCAGGAAATTCATACAGGAAGCATCTTTTAACACGGACAAGTAAAGTAATTACGTAAGAGGAAAAACAATTTAAAAAAGGATGGATAGTTCATGACGATGTCCAAGTTCAGCCACGGCAGCAGCAATCAGATCTCAGAATGAGGCTGTGTATTTGAGTACACAGGTGCTGTCTTGGTTTGTCTGTGTGTGCTGCAGTCACAGCCAGCTGTCAGTGACCATTCATGATAGTCTGTGATGTGGATGAGTTGGCCAGCGCCTTGGGTGAAGGCAAGCTGGGAGCGTTGGTGAAAAAGTTGTCTTCTTTTAGTTTAAGGTGCTCTGGGAGCTCCAGCTTGACCTTGGCTTCCTCTATGTCGTTGTTGATGGCCGTAATAAGAGCGTCTGTTAGAGACGGGGATGAGGGCACGAAGATGAATCAGAAGACCCAGAAGTGTGAAAAAAGCATGACAAATCTCAGGTTTCAAAGAGGGAGAGAGAGAGAGATCTGTCTTACCAAGTGAGTCGTAGCTTCTCTCTGGACGGATGTAACCCACCATGACAACACTGAGAATTTCCCCATAAAAGTCGTCTTTGAATGGGTGAATCACATGGGTCTCCTAAAACCAAAGAAATATCCTCTTACCATAAAGGTCATGTCACTAAAAAAAGGAGTGTGCTGAATTCCCCTTATTGTTTCATCAAAGCAAGAACGTGTTGAATAGTTTGTACTAAGCCCTGTTTCTGCGTTTGACATGGAAAGTAGGCAACACTATTTATCTAACATACTTTACATAAACTTCTTTAACTTTTTTAAAAAAAATCCATCACTTCAATGTCCTACTTTAACATTTAAAATATAATGATTACTTTCCTGTTTCAACATATGAGGACTTTCCCAACAGATATCTATGATGGCTGAACAATTTTCACTGTACACAAAAACAGCCATTTAGAATTAACAGGGTTGTCCAATAGCACTGGTCATATGAATGTTCCCAAATTAAAACTTTAATTTCTTCCAATTTCTCTTTGTCTGCTGTCACCAGAAAGGCAATACTAAAAGTTTTCAAACAATCAACTCACTCATTCACATCCAAACTCCCGACAATGTTAGTTCCAGAACATGCCTCAAAGTCATTGAACTCATCAAATATAATGAAATGATTGTCTAAATTCTATGGGTGCTATTTGTATAATGTGCATCTTTGATATGTTGATATTTTTTCTTGAATCCTGGTGGATCAAAATATCACAACAGGAAACTTATGAAAACTGTTTAAAACTCATGAAAACCTAAAGAAACCTTTATTTGACTGAAAAGCAGCATGCAGAAATATTTCTCTTTCTATTTTCCTCCATTAAATGAAGCTTTAAACTGGTATTAATCAGAGACATTAAGTTGAATTCACATGAATACATTAAGAAAAACTGCCCTCACTTAAATGAATGCATATTTAGAGCAACATGTATACAACTATTAATACTTGCACACAAGCTTGATATCATTTATACTATTGGGGGAGAGCTTTTGGCTTAAGCTGTAGAGGAAGATGTGGGCCTTAGAATTTCTTCATACTATCATTTCCTGGGCTGTCAAAGACTTTTTTGACATGTTGTAATTGAATGTGCAATGTGCATGTTTTTTTTTTCAAACTAAAAAAACACAGTGAATGGTGTTTTTCTTCCACTAACCATGGACTTCTTGGTGTTTTTGTAGTAAGGGTTCCAGCCAATGCTCATCACCATTTTGTGGATGTCCCCATTACCAAGGCTGGCCCAGCCATAGTAGATTCCAGTGCTGATATCTGCTGGAAGGTTGTCCACCACTGAGTCAGGGAAGTTGGCTGGAGATGGGAGATTCAGAAGAAGGAAAGAAAAAAGATTAGCATGGAAGATCAGCAAGAGAATTGTTCCTGAGCTGCGGTTAATCAATAACCTCGAGAAATTCACCCACAACATCATCATATTATCAAAAGCTTGTTTTTACTTTGCCTTATCATGGTATTGCCTATTATTCTTCTTTCAAGCACTTTGATCTTTTTTCTTACCATTACATTAGGGTCTTCATTTCAGACAGTGAATGACAGGGTAACGTTATGACAGAAATAATAACAGTACAGCATTAATCGTTAGAAGGTTAATATTTGCTTTATTTAAAATAGTATATTATTGTTCACTTTAACATATGCTGTTGAATTTCTAAAAAGTGGCCCCATTAAATACTGTAATAACTACTATTTATTTTTAACAAAATTTAAATATTGTGACTTTTAAGTCATTTAAAAGGGTTAGATTCATCATCCTACCAGGTCTGTTTCTCAACATGCATTTTATCCGTCAAAAAACGATGCACGTTGACTGAAAGTTAAGCATTTTTAGAGAGACTGTAATAAAGGAGTGGTGGGAGAAAAATAACCACACACATAGAAAAACATGATTCAGACTGAAGCGTGTTGACATCTACGAATGCTAGGCTAATAAGCAGGTTTACTACGAGTTAGCTCACCTGTAGGAATTCCGAGTTCTTTGCTTCCTCTCCCAAAGCCTCGGATGACCTCTCCCCGGCAGAAGTACGGGAGGCTCTTCATGACTAGCTTCCCGCGAACAGCTCTTCTCTCGTTGGACGGTACAGAATGACCTCGAACGGTAACACAAGGAAGTGGGGCGAGCTTATGAGCCGATACTACTCTGAGACTAGCAGCTAGCAAAACATAAATATTACGCGTACAGAGATGGAGGCAGAGCGTATTTCGGACTAAAGTGTCACCAAGCTGGCTGCTTGCTCGAGTTACGTAAAGTGAGACGTTACTTAATGAGCAACGGCGGTAGAGGTTCATCAGCTAACGTTGCACTAGCTAAGCTAACTCCTGTCAGCGTCATCAGGGGAACTCTGCTCCCGTGAGGCTTTTATCCAGACGCATTGCTTCTACGGCGCTCAGAAGATGACATTCCCCGTCTCACCTGAGTCGTGGTAAAATGCTGAGAGCAATGAGGACCTGGCGCTCAAGGTGCCGGTGGCCGCTCCATGTGTCGCACACGTCCACCTTCGTAACGCTTTTGCTGACGTCACGACCGCGTGACCACAGCGGGTCACGTGTTGCCTTTCAGATTTGTAGGAAATATGAAGGTTACCAAATGAGGCGTTCAAG
>KV751322.1:9040018-9067319 GCA_001698575.1 Mola mola | reverse complement strand
ATATATATACACACACACACACACACACACACACACACAAAAAAGAATTCCCCACTCGCCCTTTGTGGGTGGTCTCTTATATGTCCTTCAAGCTCAGGTCCTTTATCAGGGGCCTGCGCAGTTTCTTAGCTGTAACTAGGATTGCGCTCTTCTAGACAGAGATCTCAGATGTTATTCCTGGGATTTGTTGGAGCCACTCTCCTCTCCCAGCTTGGGGGTTACAGCCCCGAGTGCTCCTATCACCGGTGGTAAGACTGACGCCTTTACTCCCCACATCCCTTCCAGCTCCTCTTTCAGCTCTTGGTATTTTTTGAGCTTCTTGTGTTCCTTTGTCCTAATGTTGCTATCACTTGGGATTGCGAAATTTACTACTACCGCTGTCTTCTGCCGCTTGTCGACCACCACGATATCTGGTTGATTAGCCACCACCATCTTATCGGTCTGGATCTGGAAGTCCCACAGGATCTTAGCTCGATCATTCTCAATCACCTGTGGAGGTGTTGCCCACTTTGATCCTGGAACCTCCAGCCCATACTCAGTACAGATGTTCCTGTATACTATGCCGGCCATTTGGTTATAGCGCTCGAAGTATGCTTTTCCTTCCTGCATCTTGCAACCTGCTGTTATGTGCTGCTCTGTCTCAGGGGCATCTTTGCACAGTCTGCACTTTGGATCCTGTCTGGTGTGGTAGACCCCGGCCTCTATCGATCTTGTGTTCAAAGCCTGTTCTAATGCTGCCATGATCAGTGCGTCTGTGCTGTCCCTGAGACCAGCCTTTTCCAGCCACTGGTATGTTTTCTCAATATCAGCCACTTCCTCAATCTGTCGGTGGTACATGCTGTGCAGGGGCTTGTCCCTCCATGATGGTCGCTCTTCTTCCTGCTCCTAGCTGAGATTCTGCTGCCTGACGCATTCACTTAGCAGGTCATCATTGGGGGCAGTCTTATACATATATATATCTCCAGCCGGCCGTGTTGGCAGATTCCCACGGTCCATGGGTGGATGGCACAGACATGGGTACATGATACCAACCCACAGTGCCTTTTATTATGCTATTTAAAGGCTTGAGTCACAAAAGGATGGTGACCAAATATCTTAGCAGCTTGTTCTTCTGGAAGAGATGAAAGGATGTAGCCAAGGTCACGCATCAAATAGTAAATATAAATATAAAACTATATAATATATAAACATTAGGTGGTAATATTAACACATCAGGTGAATATAAGTGTATATTAAGTTATTCATCCAAACAACAAATCAGGGGTCACCTGATTTGTTGCCAATAGGAACAACCACAGCATTACATAGAGGGAGCAGCTGCAGTCAATCATCAGTAGCTCACTGCTGCTTGACTGCTGTTGATGCTGCTAAACAGTTTACTTCAGGTCTGTAGAAACACACTCTACATTGTTACTGTAATCTTAAAAACTTGTTCAACTGGGAACTGTAACAAGTATTGTTTAAAGTCAACTTATGGGTGTTCACACGATGGTGTGTTGTAAGCTGTATGCCTGAAATTTTACCTTACTGCAAATAAGGAAAACATGTGTGTAGGGTGTGAATACTTTAAACTGCGTATCCTCCACAGTTGTTTCTAAATGTTTGGGGTTGTTATTATTCAGCATTCAACTACAGCACTGCTCTGTTGATCTGCAATTTTACCTAATATACTGGAGAGACATTTTTGTGTGAGAGCTTGATTGGCAACATTCCTGTGAAGCAGGTAGGACAGATGGCATCCAGCACAAAGTTATACTAAACATCCCCAGAATTATTTACCCTCCAACTTTTTGACTATCAACACTGACTATACTAACTTGCAAACTGAACTAATTCTTTCTGCTGGATCATCATGAACTCTAGTTTTGTCAGGGTCCAGTACTTTCAAGTGTCTATTAGGGTCATTTTGTGCTTCCCGTTTGTGTCTTAATCCCCATGTCCTGTCAAGCATTCTTCCCTCCTGTGTGCTTCTCCTCCCTAATTGGTTTCAGCTATATTGTCTTCCTTTCCTTGTGTTTAAGCCACATGCTCCTTCCCTCCTATGCCAGATCAACTTGTTAGTTTTCTGTGAGCATTCCAGCGATATATCCCTTGTGAGGTTCCTTGTGCATGATCTAAGAGAGTTAATCGATTTCTGAGTTTTTGCCTTTCGGATTTGTAGCTTTGGTTATTGTGCTTCAGTATTTTAATCCCCTCTGTACTTGATAGGTTGCGGTTGAATAGCAACTTCCACATTGAACTTACCCTGCTATGATTTTTTTTTTTCTTGCAAGGTAAGTTAATTTAATTTACTAATTACACTATTAATCGAACAATAAATTGAGCTTTGGTTTAATGTGATGTTAAGAGATCATTTGAAGAATTTTTCTAAATTTCTAAGTTGAATTTATTATGGTTTTCTTTTCAATACAAAGTAGCATTTCCTAAAACTCATCAAGTCTCTACCTCATTAAATTCAGTCTGTCAGAACACCTTCTTCTCATTTTGCCCATATGTAAACTATTCATGTAGCTAATAACTAATAATATGCTACATCTCCACAACTTAAATATGGAATTAGTCTTGAAGTGTAATAAATCTAAGCCATTTTAAGGTGGCATAGAGATTTATTTTTATGAAACAATTACTATGTAATTTTATATCTGAACTCGGTTTTTAATTGTTTAATCAATGGCTGGAGCACAACTTTAAGTATAAAAACCTGACATGTTTGTCAGTCTAAAATTGCAAACAATTTGACAATATCAGTTGTTTTCAGTACATAATATTAAAACATTCACAGAATCAGAATCAACAGCTGTATTTTTAAATGAGTGTTATTAAGTTTGTACTTGTTTAAGCACCTTATGTAAAGTTTCTTTAAGTATCTAGAAAAGTGCTGTGTCTGTATCAATTTAAAGGTGTTTTATTTTTCAAAAATGTCATGTCATGGAAACAAATAGAGAACATTCTTGGAAAAACAACAGAACCCTGGGGGACACCATAGGAGATAAGGGTGGAAGGAGGGGAGGATCTACCGTATTTATCACTGAGAGAAACAGTAAAGGGTCTGTTGGATGAACAGTTTAAAGTAAAGCCCCCCATCCATTCATGCAGTCTGTGAGAATCTCCTTGTGTCAAAGGTTATAGTAAAATAAAAGCAAGAGTTCAGAAACCAGATTGAAATTATTTCAAAAACTGAGCCAACACGGCCAAAAAAAAATCTACTTTTTAAAGTGTTGTGAAAAGGGAATTTGGTCGTCAAACCTTTTGTTTTGTGTGATAATTAAATTGTGGCATAATAGAAGATAATGTGTGATGGCATAATATACATTTTATAATTATTTTTCAAAGTGTTTGTCAGTTTTTGGTATTTCTATCTAAAAACTGATTTTATGGCGGTGAGTTAACAATTAAAGTAAATAGAAAACAGTGAATAGAAGGTGTTTCTTCATTTATATTGTTTCTAATGCACCTACATTTTTTTTTATATGGAACAGACTTGTATTTGTAGAAGAACTGGTCTACCAGCTAAAGTTTCCCTTAAAGGAAACAGAGATAGTCAGGGTGTGGGTGTGTCTCATCCGTGAAAGCTAGAAAATATAATTGCCGTTTGATTTTCGAGTGGAGTGTTGCATTTGTCACAGATAGAATGTCGCAATAAACTTGTAGCTTACTTTGCTAAACTGTCAAGCAAAAATCATGTCATTTACACGTTTACCTGCTCAATCTCAATTAGCAAAATACCTGTCAGTGAGAGCAAAAATGAGGCAGCATGAAAAGAGAGGACGAGGTTGAATAAAATAAGAGGAGGTAGAGGCCAGAAGGGGAGCCAAAGTGAGGACAGGGAGGGGTCTGCGTAGTTGCGTTGTCATTTTGAGAATCAGGAAGGCGCTGTAGTGACATTGGCAGTATTGTCCTTCCGCATTTCCATTTTAAGCATACAGGAGAAGTGACATGTCTTAATGAGCACAATGGACCCTTTTCGCTGCAGCTATGTTGACATGAAATCACAGGCAGGTGAAATTAAGAAAATTTACATGTTAAGAAATGTGGCCATTAAAGCATTATTTGCAAATAAAGTACACTACAGTTTTTGGTTTTCAGGCCCCCAGAGGTTGGAGGATAAAATTCAAGGATGTAACCACCCCCACACACAATCATGAATCTGAACAGTGCATATTTCTGATGACATGCCTGCCTATACATGCCCAGTGTCGACATGCAGCACAGTCATCATGCAGTACTGGGCAGGTTTTGGTACATTTACATAGAATAGAGGTTAATAGTTGATCTCAGTCATATCTATAGTACTGTGAAAATAGATTTCTTACTTTAATAACAGAGAGTTTCATGCAATGTCTGTAGATGACATTTTGTTTATGTCTGAATCATAGCCTTTTCTTTGTCTTTGCTTTTTCAATGGCCATGTTTTGTAATACTGCTACAGTATTTTGGCTGAGCTACATCCTCTTTTGGTTGAAGATAATACATTATGAGTATAAACTTTCACATTTCAAATTTCACATTTTAACCAGGAAATGATTAGATAACTGCTGTGGGACGATGCCAATTGTCAGTTTCACATTCCGTCTGTACTTGTAAAATAATTACAAAAAACCGAAACATCTTAGAAACTGTACTTTCTTGGTTGATATTTTATTTGGGTAAAAGTCAGAATTGCCAACTTGTTTTGTAAAAAAGTACTTGACTAATAAACTACTGATGCAATTTTCTAAAACACTTTATTTTAATTTAACCATGGTAACTGTTTTAAGTTTTTAGTTGGCAATTGAATGGTTAGACAATAGATGTGTTTACATCCACTCTTGTCTTTCAGGGCCAAAAACAGAAGGGACAAATCTGCCTGGATCCATAATAAGGGGATTTTATCTACACAACATTACTCCATAAACATCATTTATATCTATGCTGATGTGCAGTAAATCACTGAATGTGGAAAAAAACTTCACCTGCTGACAGTCAACAGATTTTTATTTGCAATTTTTAATTGAAATGCATCTAAATTAGGCCTAATAACAGCAGCGTATGTAAGATAATTTCGTGTTATGATTCAGGGAGGCTTTAGTCATTTTAGAAACAATGTTTCATTGACAGGAACAAGTTAGTGCCTCTATGAATTAAATAAAAAGATCAGTGCAGCTCAACTACATACAGAAGCTAGACTCTAAAAGCATCTTGGTTGAGGTCCCCCTCTTATATAATAATGCACCCGGCATGCATAAGAGTGTGGCTGTTGCTGAAGCTCACTGTTGTAGTAATGTCAGTATGGATGCTTGCCATACTCAGTCGCCCCGAGGCAGTCTGGGATCCCACCACCAATATTTTCAGTTACAGTTGGCTGGATTACACAGATGAGGATGGTGACCCAGAGGCAGCATGCAACTGTTCAGCAATCCTACAAGGGGACACGGAGGAAATAGAAAAAGCTGCACTACTGTCACTCTCTAAAGCCTTCCTTGAGACTGTGAGGATCCCTGATGAGTACTATATTAATGCAACTCAAGACTGCAGGTGTGTTGTAGTTTTGGGTAATCTTATATTCCTAAATCAAAAAGTACTGAATTCACTTAAATTCACCATAGTAATGTATAACATGCATTACCCATGGTACTGTTCAATATTTTGTATTTACAGGAAATTCAAAATAAGCAGGAAATATTTACAATTCCCTTTAAGCCAAGAAGAAGAGGACTTACCACTGGCTTACTCTATGGTTGTGCATCATAAGGTATGCAAATATTTTTATCTTTTAACTCCAAACAATTCACTTTAGTCACACCCCACAGATATTAAACATGTGCTTCAATTTGGCCAGTGCTTTTTAAAATTTAAAGTTTAGAAAGTACAACATCAAAGTTGATACAACATCACTTGCAGTTCACACTACATGACTTGCTGTGTTGTGATCGGGAGTCTTGCAGTTGTTTTCAGTTTAAACTACTCGATTGATTGGTCATATGGAGTCACACTACTCAATCCTTCACCAGGAGAACCCTCCCCCTTGTTGGGTCTCCAAACTACAAAAAAACAAAATGATAAAGGAAATGACAAACTAATTCCAAAAAATCAACTGCCAAATTCCAAAATGGCCATGTGACAAGCAAGAACTATGTTCTCCCTGAAGTGTGGAAAAGGTCAAAGAAATTAATATTCCATGAAGACTGGTGCACGTGGGCACGTATGGATTGTTTGTTCCATAAAAAGAGATGCCATGCCTCAGTAATTTATGCTGAAATGCTCCTCTAGATGTCATTCTCAAAAACTGTGTGTGGTTTTCCGTCACCCCATGTTCTGTGCTCTGAAAACACAATCAAGTTAAATTAATTATTAATTTTAACTATTTATTTCAAACAAGGTAATTGCACACATAGAAGTATGGAAATAAATAATAGAATTATGTAAGCCCAACTACTACTCCAAAACCAAACCACTGACACATGATAGTCAGAGTCCTGCATGGGTCCCCACAAACATACACGCACCCATAAAGCTCAGTACTAGAATCGGCCAGTTATCTGCAATTATCAGTCCAACCTGCACCTTCTGAGACCTGTTGACGTCCCGTGACCCGATCCATGGGCTGTGATTAAAACACAGGCTGAAAGAGTTGTGTTCCTGGGTTGTTGCAGGAGCTGCTGTGCCTCTGCAGTTTTCAATGTGTTTTCTCGGGGACGACGTGCTGATCTTGTGGCTATCAAATGCTAAAACTTTGACACTATTTCCAAGAGGCAAAACAACTGACGTTATTTTCACAGTCTGTCATCACATATAACTTCTCCCAAATGTCCGACTTGACCACAGATAGCCAACCCCGTGCAAGACTCGTCTCTGAACACTGAAAACTCACAGGGGCTCTTGACTTTCCCCTCAGGCTCTCCTCCTCCTGCTCCTCCTGATATAAAAACACACAAGCGTGTGAGTGGAGAGTTGAGCTTTCTGCCGTTGGATCGAATGTATTCAATATATTGCCCACCCGAGCAACTAGATGTTTAGTCAGTTATAAATCTAGTTTAATGTGGTGATGTGTTGGCGGGCCTCTCAAATCACATCTTACACGGAAAATCTGGCTCTGATCTGGGGGTTTTGTTGTTCATCGGGCTAAAAGTCATGTAGATGAAACTAAAAATAAATTTAAGAAATGTGAATTGTAAAGGCGAGGAAGGGCCAACTCTTGTGAACCCTCCAACTTTATGGAAGAGCTACACTCAAAGCTAGTGTACCCTTTTAGATAGTATCATAGACTCAGATAGTTCAATTAATTCCATGAAAAGAAGGATTGAATAATTTTTTTCACCATTCACTTTAGGTGCAGAACTTTGAGAGACTGCTGCGGGCCATCTACACACCTCAAAATATATACTGTGTCCACGTGGACAACTCATCAGCGCCCGCAATCCACTCTGCCATCACGGCCATTACCTCATGTTTCCCAAATGTCTTCGTAACCCGCCAGACTGTGGATGTGGTCTATGGTGGTTGGTCACGTGTCCAAGCTGACCTTAACTGTATGGCTGATCTGTATAATTACAGCACAAAATGGAAATACTTTATCAACCTTTGTGGCCAGGATTTTCCACTGAAAACCAACTTGGAGATTGTGAGGATGTTGCGCTCTTTGAGGGGCGGTAACAGCTTGGAGTCAGTAAAGATGCCTGATGCACACAGGTGGAGAGTGTCAAAAGTTCACGAGATAGTTGATGGGAATGTCAAGGTAATTCTTTTGCAGAGTTAACTATATGTGTTAACTATATTGATTACTTGCTGGGTAATATTGTCAGTGCTATATCTTATCAAGTAGACTTAACTGTCTGACTTAACATTATCTTTTTCATCTGTTTAAGACCACAGACAAGGATAAGGAGCCACCTCCATTTGACCTGCCTATTCTGTATGGAAATGCATACATAGTGGTTAGCCGCAACTACATCCGCGATGTGTTGGAGGATGAGCGAATACAGGCACTGATCGAGTGGGGCAAAGATACCTACAGTCCTGATGAGTTCCTCTGGGCAACTATTCAGCGAATGCCAGGTGTTTCAGGATCAAGACGGCCTCACAGCAAATATGACATGACAGATCTCAATGCCTTTGCACGGCTGGTGAAGTGGGTATTTAATGAGGGGCCACATGATTCACCTGGGGCAGTGTATCCAAAGTGTCATGGCCAGCATGTGAGGCTAGTGTGTATCTATGCTGTTGGAGACCTACAGTGGATTCTTGAACAACATCATCTCTTTGCTAATAAGTTTAACATAGACACCGATCCCATTGCTATATACTGCTTGGAGAAGTATCTGAGACATAAGGCACTGGCCGAAATACACTAAATGTCTTTTTCTGTAACTGTAAATTCTTGGTATTAAATTATTTTGCTAAACCATTGCTTCTTCCACTCAGTCTCTAAAATTACCCTTCTCCAGGCTGTGTCCCAAATCACTCGATATGTAGTACACACTATAGGGGGTAGGGAGTAGTCTATATGGTTGGTGCTTCTAGCTCCGCTTTCTGCCTGTCCACCACCTCAAGGAGCCTGACTGGTGCAGCATTCAGTCCAAGCCACCAATCAGCAAGCATCAATGAAGTGGAAGCACTGAAAACCAACTCCTCACTACAGGCAGATGACTCACTCGGACTGTCATCATGTCTCTCTGTAGTCTCATCTTAGTTCTGATTGGTGTAGATTTTATAGTTTGTTTTACACATTCGTAAGATTAGTCAAATTGAGCAAAGTTTGGAATTTAAATCATTGGTTTTACTTTCACGTTTCACTAATAGGTTGGTTATATTATGGTTAGATACACTGGGTTTAGAGGAATTCATTCGTTTGTATTATATTTCACCACTGAATAGTGCAGTTAGGCTTTGTTTATATTTGATATGTACTGAAGTAAGTCAGCATGTGTTGCTTTTATTAGAGTGTGTGTTAAAGTCCTTTTAACTGCACCCATTGGCCAATTTCTGTTGACATTTTTCATCTCCTTACATTTATTCTTGTCAATTTAATAACTTTATGAATAAATAGCTTTGTTTGGACCAAAAAAGTGTGGTTTTCTGTAGCTTCCCTTTATCGTAACAAGCTGGAACATAATAAAATTTAAGTTTGTTTTTTTTTACCCTTCCAGGAAACCACCACCTTGCAGTAGTGGAGGGATTTGCGTGCCCTAATGATCCTAGGAGCTATGTTGTCGGGAGCCTTTTGCGCCTGGTAGGGTCACCCAAGGCAAATTGGTCCTAGGTGAGGGTCCAGACAAAGCGCAGTTCAAAGATACTTCTATGAAGGTGACTAACAAGGACTTGTGCACCTTGCCCGGAGGGGTACCGGGAACCTGCCCTTGAGCCAAGCCTGGGGAAGGGGTCCGTAGGCGAGCACCTGGTGGCCGGGCCTTTGTCCATGGGGTCTGGTCGGGCTCAGCCCGAAAAGGAGACATGGGTACATCCTCACATGGGCCAACCACCCACAGGAGGAGCCGTAGTGGTCCGGTGCTATGTGGATCGGGTGGCAGTCAAAGGCAGGGGCCTTGGCAGTCCGATCCCCGGTTGCTGAAGCTGGCTATTGGAAAATGGAATGTTAACTCTCTGGTGGGGAAGGAACCTGAGCTTTTGCAAGAGGTTGGGAGATACCGGCTAGATATAGTCGGCCTAATTTCAACGCACAGTTCGGGTTCTGGAACCAGTGTACTTGAAATGGGTTGGACTCTTTTCTATGCTGGAGTTGTCCCAGGTGAGACCTGGAGAGCAGGTGTGGGGTTATTAATAGCTCCCCGGTTCTCAGTCAATGTGTTGGAGTTTACCCCAGTGGACGAAAGGGTTGCTTCCCTGCGCCATCGGGTTGGGGATCGGGTCTTGACTGTGGTTTGCGCCAAATAGCAGTTCAGAGTACTCACCCTTTTGGGAGTCCTTGGAACAGGTGCTGGAAAGTGCCCCTACTGGGGACTCCATCGTCCTACTAGGAGACTTCAACGCTCATGTGGGCAATGACAGCAAGACCTGGAGGGGTGTGATTGGGAAGAACTGCCTGTCCGATGGTGTTCATTAGATTTCTGTGCTAGCCACACTTTGTCCATAACTAACACCATGTTCAGCCATAAGAGTGTCCATAAGTGCACTTGGCACGGGGACACCCTAGGTCGACAGTTAATGACTGACTTTGTAGTCGTATCATCTGATCTGCCACCGTATGTGCTGGACACTTGGGTAAAGAGAGGAGCAGAGCTGTCAACTGATCACCACCTGGTGGTGAGTTGGATCAGGTGGTGGGGGAGGATGCTGGTCAGACCCAGCTGGCACAAGCGAATAGTGAGGGTCTGCTGGAAACGTCTGGCTGAGGACCCCGTGAAAACTCCCACCTTCGGCAGAGATTCAACCACATCCCAGAAGTAGTGGGGAACATGGAATATGAGTGGGCCATGTTCCGCGCTGCCATTGTCGAGGCGGCTGCTTGGAGCTGTGGTAGCAAGGTCGCTGGTGCTAGTTGTGGCGGTAACTCCAGACCCGCTGGTGGACACCAGAGGTGAAAGGGGCATTCAAGCTGAAGAAGGACTCCCGAGGCAGCTACCTGCAGGCCAAGCGATCTGCGGCTCGGGTGGTCACGGAAGCAAAAACCCGGATATGGGAGGAGTTTGGTAAGGCCATGGAACAAGACTTCCAGTCAGCGGCGAAGAAATTCAGGCAAACTGTTCTGCGGCTCAGGAGGTGAAAGCAGAACCCCGTCCACACGATCTTCAGTGTGGGAGGGGAGTTGCTGACCTCAACTGAGTGTATAGTTCCGGGGTGAACTCGTTTCAAGGTTGCTGAGGTTGTCAAACAACAGTCAGGGTTGTTATCCGCAAAGACTGCCCTTTGTCACTGGTTCTGTTCATAATTTTTATGGACAGAATTTTTAGGCACAGTTAAGTGGCGGAGAGAGTCAAGTTCGGTGGCCTCAGGATTCTGTCTCTGCTATTTGCAGATGATGTGGTCCTTTTGGTCTCATCGAACAGTGTTCTCCAGCTCTCACTGGGACGGTTTGCAGCCGAGTGTGAAGCGGCGGGGATGAGGATCAGCAGCTCTGAGGCCATTGTTCTCAGGTGGAAAAGGGTGGATTGCCCACTCCGGGTCGGGGGAGAGTCGCTTACCCAAGTGGAGGCGTTCAAGTATCTCAGGGTCTTGTTCATGAGTGAGGGGAAAATGGAGCGGGAAATTGACAGACGGATTGGGGCAGCGTCAGCAGTGATGTGGACGCTAAAGCGGTCTGTTGTGATGACGAGAAAGCTGAGCCAGAAGGCAAAGCTTTCAATTTAGAGGTCAATCTACGTCCCAACTCTCACCTATGGTCATGAGCTCTGGGTAGTGACCAAAAGAATGAGATTGTGAATACAAGCGGCCAAAATGAGTTTCCTGCGCAGGGTGGCTGGACTCAGCCTTAGAGATAGGGTGAGGAGCTCAGACATCCGGGAGGAACTCAGACTAGAGCCGCTGCTCCTCCACATTGAGAGGAGCCAGTTGAGGTGGTTTGGGCATCTGGTCAGGATGCCTCCTGGCGTCTCCCGGGGGAGGTGTTTCAGGCATGCCCATCCTGGAGGAGACCCCGCGGCAGACCAAGCACACGCTGGAGAGGTAATATCTCTCGGCTGGCTTGGCAACGTCTTGGTGTCCCCCCCGAGGAGTTTGTGGAAGTGGCCGGGGAGAGGAACGTCTGGATCTCCTTGCTCAAGCTGTTGCCCCCGTGACCTGGACCCGGATTAGCAGCAGAAAACGAAAAGAAAGTCTATTTTTAATATTACCCAAAGTTTTTGAGATTAACCGATAACAGATCATTCCTGGATATGTTCCCCCCTACTGGTCTATGGTTCCATCTCATTATCACCAAAAATATCAATGTGGTTTATCATACATTTGCTGCAACGGAAACAGTCATTACTTGTGGTTTAAAATGTATAGTAATGATTCACTTCCAGGTCATTGCATACATATGTCCTTATTTTAGAGAGCCCCTACTGTCACAAATGCTGCACTTTCATTACAAGTGTGGTACAAGATGAAAAATGATCTAAAATCAAAATTTACCTGTGCCAGCTAATATGCGGGCCTATGGGGAGAACAAACACAGGTTGCATTGAGACTACTGATGTACAAGAGTTCTGTTATATTCTTGATATTTCATGTTTTTATACATAGAGCCCGACAGATGTATCAGTTTGGCCAATATTATTGGCCGATATTGGCCTAGCACAGATATACTGATATTTGCTTATATGTTTTCAATGTTGGTAGATATAAAAAAAAAAAATTTGTTATAAGAACACATCGCAGAAACAGATGGGGTGAGTTATATTAAATTTCCAGTGAAAGTTAGTTTTGGTTCACTGCTGTCATTTAAAGACAATAAAGGTTTAGTGTTAATCTGTCAAATATTCTGCCTCCATTTTCATATCTGTTTCAAATGTCAGCTATACTCATGTTAGGCATCAATGCAAAAAATGTGTGTATATCTGGGCTTTTTTACTCCCTAATATTACTATTGGCTCAAAAAAAACCAACCAAAAAACAAATCGCATATCGGTGAGACTCTAATTTTAAATGCCCACATAACCAATAAATTTACTCTTAGGTACATAAAACAACATGCAAACAGAGCAGTGACAATATCCACTTTATTTTAAAAGGTGAAGTGCTTGTCCAAAATATTGAAAAACTTAATTTTCTGTTTCAATTGTTTCCTTCCTGCTCCTACATGGTTATTTATCCTGCTGCTTTCCATAATCTTTCTACTCTTGGAGTCTGAAAAGAACAAATGTAGTAGCCCGTCATTCGTCTTCTATGATTATTTGGTACTTACATTACTTTTTTTTTTTTTTTTAACATACAGTTGTGTTCAAAATAATAGCAGTCCAACATGACTAACCAGATGAACCACTGTTTTCGGTAGAAATTACATTACTACATGGCAAATAATTTACCAGTAGGTGTAGTAGAGTCATAAAAAACAAACAGACCCAACATTCCTGATACGCATGCTCCTGAGTCTGTGTGATTGAATAATTAATTGAAAGAAAACTGTTCAAAATAATAGCAGCGTGGAGTTCAATTAGTGAGGTCATTCATTCTGCGAAGAAACAGGTGTCAATCAGGTGGCCCTTATTTAAGGATGAAGCCAGCACATGTTGTACATGCATCTCTCTCTGAATATGTCCGTGAAGGCTCTCAGTCATCCAGGTCGTCTTAATCTCCGAGTGTTTAGTAGGAAGCAACTGGACTTCTTATCTTGTTTGAATACGTTTCGCCTCTCATCCGAAAGGCTTCTTCAGTTCTGAGGGTCAGTGCGGGAGAAATCCAGTTGCTTCCTACTAAACATAGAGATTTCTCTCTGAAAACCTGAGAAAAATGGGTCGTTCCAGACATTGCTCAGAAGAACAGCGTGCTTTGATTAAAAAGTTGATTGGAGAGGGGAAAATATATAAATAAGTGCAGAAAATGATAGGCTGCTCGGCTAAAATGATCTCCAATGCTTTAAAATTGAAAGCAAAAACGGAAGGATTGAAGAATAGCCAGAATGGCAAAGACTCAGCCAATGATCAGCTCCAGGCCATGTTGGTGTTAAAAAGAATGTTTAAATAAGGATCTGATTTACTGATTAGTACTCAATAAGAATTTTTGCTATCGTATGTGTCGAGTGGCAGGATTTAGCAGGGAGTACCCATTTGATTAAAGATCTTGTTTTTTCAGAATGATATACACAAGCGCACATAGATAATTTTAACTTCAATGACAGCTGGTATTAAATTCCTGAATTTCCGAATTACATATTTCTAAACTGTCACATCCTACGTATTTTAGTTTCACTCCAAAATTCTGCCTTGATTAGCTTAGGTGTACGATAAATAACATTACTTTGAAAAATGTTGACAGGAAGTCTTATTGTCGTCACGCTAAGAAATTTCAGACAGCAAAAGAAGAAGGAAAAAAAAAAACTAAGAACAGAGATTGTCATCAGATTTGCTCCTTGCGAAGTCAAAGGTAGGAAACTACATCATATCTGTAACATCCCTTGTATCAGGTTAAAATACTGAATAAAAAGAAAATTGAATGACAAAAATGTAGGAAACTTTTACAGAATTTGTCTTTTTATATATATTTTTTTTTTAAATATTTACTCTGTTACGTTTCGGTACATCACCACATTTGTTTGGACTCATGGAACAAATGGCTTTATGTTCAAAAAGGTTTTTCTCTTTCCAAGTATTCAACAACACATTTACTCTTATTAAATGCATGCTAGTGCTGCCATTTCATTTTTTATTTTTTTTTCTTTAACTATACTACGTAGTATCTTCTATACAACAAAAAATACCATGTTAGTTATGAATTAGCCTTGTAGGTTTATTAAAAACAGTTTATAGATTTTTTTAAATTATTTTTCATAATCTACCTGCAAATGGTTAAGCAATAAAATGGTATTTCTGGAAGAACTGGTCCACCTGGTATAGCCTATCAGCAGGAGTCCAGGGAGGGGCAGGAGGTAAAAGCACCTTGCCAATGACTTCCATTGTTTTTTAACTTTTTCACTTTGAAAATATCATGACTTCTTACTGCAACTAGTACAAACGAGTGTTGCCTAGCAAACTGCACCTGTTCAAAACAAATTTACAAAACATTTGAATCACATGTCAGAGCAGGAAATACGCAGGATGGAAAGAAAGAAGAGGGACAAGAACAGGAATTGTTATCGTTACTAATATAGTCGGGGCGTCTTCACAAAAGTACCTGATCTTCTGATTGTTTTATATTTTGTTTAGATTGGACTAATATATATATATATTATGGCTGAAAACCTACAGTATGTAATACCTGGTGACCAATCCTGATCTCAGAAAATGCATAAAACTGAATGGGCTTCAGATCTCATATTTACTAGTGTGCAAAAAATATTAAGACCCAGCCTCAAATAGTCACTGACATAAAGGGTTTGCAGCATGACTTCCATCCATCCATCTATTTTCTACCGCTTATCCTGTTAGGAGTCGGGGGGGGGGGGGTGGAGCCTATCTCAGTATCTTCGGGCGCGGGTACACCCTGGACAAGTCGCCAGTTCATTTCAGGGCTGACATATAGACACAAACAACCATCCACACTCACATTCACACCTACGGGCAATTTAGAGTGACCAGTTGACCTAACCCCAAGTTTTAACATTGATTTTACTTCAAGCAGTAGAGGTTTTGCTTTTTTAGACCATAGCAAGGCAGGAGACATGTCATGGTGTCATAATTAAAATATATGATGATCAGTTTGCATTTTGTTTGGTGTCATGGTTGGAGTCAGCATGTGCAATGACTGTGTATTACATCAATTTATGCGTTACCTCACAACATATACCAGCAGTAATAAATGCTAACCTTTCAAGGTCATTTTTTTTCTGTGAGCTCATATTTCATCTTTCTACCAGACTATGGTATAAGTGTGTTTTGGGCATTCCTAAGTGAGAATTTTATGTTATTTGGTGCTAAAAAGAGCACATGCTGGCGTCACCTGATGTGTGACACTTGAACTACATAGCCAGCTGCTTTTGGCTCTGTGATGGACCCTGGGATTAGTTACAACATGGCACCTCTCTATGTCATTCATGGTGATATTTCCAATGTCTCCAATATTTCCATGTGTTGCACATATCAGGTGCCATGACATTTGACCTTGAAAGGCTGTAATCATCCATAGCCCATGCTGTTAGCTACACACTGACACCAGCTGGACTTCTCTCTGTAAATTCTTTTGAGAGTCATTGCCCAAGACCATGCTTTTAGCCTTTAAGTGAGCTTAACCTTTTACTTTTGGCCGCCAAAATCAGCTTTAGGCTCAGCCAAGACATAATCTTCGTTTCGTTTCGTTTTCTGCCGCTTATCCGGGTCCGGGTCGCGGGGGTAACAGCCTGAGCAGGGACATCCAGACGCTCCTCCCCCCAGCCACTTCCACCAACTCCTCCGGGGGGACACCAAGACGTTCCCAAGCCAGCCGAGAGATGTAATCTCTCCAGCGTGTCCTTGGTCTGCCCCGGGGTCTCCTCCCGGATGGGCATGCCCGAAACACCTCCCCAGGGAGACGTCCAGGAGGCATCCTGACCAGATGCCCGAACCACCTCAACTGGCTCCTCTCAACGCGGAGGAGCAGCGGCTCTACTCTGAGCTCCTCCCGGATGTCCGTGCTCCTCACCCTATCTCTAAGGCTGAGCCCAGCCACCCTGCGAAGGAAGCTCATTTCGGCCGCTTGTATTCGCGATCTCATTCTTTCGGTCACTACCCAGAGCTCATGACCATAGGTGAGAGTTGGGACGTAGATTGACCTGTAAATTGAAAGCTTTGCCTTCTGGCTCAGCTCTCTCTTCACCACAACGGACCGCTTCAGCGTCCGCATCACTGCCGACGCTGCTCCAATCCGTCTGTCAATCTCCCGCTCCATTTTCCCCTCACTCGTGAACAAGACCCCGAGATACTTGAACTCCTCCACTTGGGGAAGCGACTCTCCCCCGACCCAGAGTGGGCAATCCACCCTTTTCCGGCTAAGAACCATGGCCTCAGATTTAGAGGTGCTGATTCTCATCCCCGCCGCTTGACACTCAGCTGCAAACCGTCCCAGTGAGAGCTGGAGGTCACTGTTCGATGAGGCCAACAGGACCACGTCATCTGCAAATAGCAGAGACGGAATCCGGAGGCCACCGAACCCGACTCCCTCCGCCGCTTGGCTGCGCCTAGAAATTCTGTCCATAAAAATTATGAACAGAACCGGTGACAAAGGACAGCCTTGGCGGAGACCAACCCTGACTGGGAACGGGTCTGACTTACTGCCGGCAATGCGAACCAAGCTCTGACTCCGACAATACAGAGATTGAATAGCCCGTAACAAAAGGCCATCTACCCCATACTCCCGGAGCACCCCCCACAGGATACCTTGGGGGACACGGTCATAAGCCTTCTCCAGATCCACAAAACACATGTGGACTGGTTGGGCAAACTCCCATGCCCCCTCCAGTACCCTCGTGAGGGTATAGAGCTGGTCCAGTGTTCCACGGCCAGGACGAAAACCACATTGCTCCTCTTGAATCCGAGGTTCAACTAGCAGCCGCACTCTCCTCTCCAGCACCCTGGAGTAGACCTTCCCAGGGAGGCTGAGGAGTGTGATTCCCCGGTAGTTGGAACACACCCTCTGGTCCCCCTTCTTGAAAAGGGGGACAACCACACCTGTCTGCCACTCCAAAGGCACAGTCCCCGATGTCCACGCAATGTTGCAGAGGCGTGTCAACCATGACAGCCCTACAACATCCAGAGCCTTCAGGAGCTCGGGACGGATCTCATCAACCCCCGGGGCGCTGCCGCTGCGGAGTTGTTTGACAGCCCCGGCGACCTCGACCCCAGTGATGGGAGCGCCCAGCCCAAAGTCCTCCGGCTCTGCCTCTTCTTCAGAATGCGTGTTGGTGGGATTGAGGAGATCTTCGAAGTATTCCTTCCACCGCCGAACTATAGACTCAGTTGAGGTCAGCAACTCCCCTCCCACACCGAAGACCGTGTGGACGGGGTTCCGCTTTCCCCTCCTGAGTCGCCGAACAGTTTGCCAGAATTTCTTCGGCGCCGACTGGAAGTCTTGTTCCATGGCCTCACCAAACTCCTCCCACACCCGGGTTTTTGCCTCAGTGACCACCCGAGCCGCAGATTGCTTGGCCTGCCGGTAGCTGTCTGCTGCCTCGGGAGTCCCACAGGCCAACCATGACCTGTAAGTCTCCTTCTTCAGCTTGACGGCCCCTTTCACCTCTGGTGTCCACCAGCGGGTCCTGGGATTACCGCCACGACTAGCACCAGCGACCTTGCTACCACAGCTTCGAGCAGCCGCCTCGACAATGGCAGCGCGGAACATGGCCCACTCAGACTCCATGCTCCCCACTACCTCCGGGATGTGGTTGAAGCTCCTCCGGAGGTGGGAGTTGAAGACCATTTTCACAGGGTCCTCAGCCAGACGTTCCCAGCAGACCCTCACTATTCGCTTGGGCCTACCTGGTCTGTCCGGCTTCTTCCCCCGCCACCTGATCCAACTCACCACCAGGTGGTGATCAGTTGACAGCTCTGCTCCTCTCTTTACCCGAGTGTCCAGCACATACGGTCGCAGATCAGATGATACGACTACAAAGTCAATCATTGACTGTCGACCTAGGGTGTCCTGGTGCCAAGTGCACTTATGGACACTCTTATGGCTGAACATGGTGTTAGTTATGGACAAACTGTGACTAGCACAGAAATCCAATAACTGAACACCACTCGGGTTCAGATCGGGCAGTCCGTTCCTCCCAATCACACCCCTCCAGGTCTCGCTGTCATTGCCCACATGAGCGTTGAAGTCTCCCAGTAGGACGATGGAGTCCCCAGTAGGGGCACTCTCCAGTACCTTTTCCAAGGACTCCAAAAAGGGTGGGTACTCTGAACTGCTATTTGGCGCATAGGCACAAACCACAGTCAGGTCCCGTTCCCCAACCCGAAGGCGCAGGGAAGCAACCCTTTCGTCCACGGGGGTAAACTCCAACACATTGGCTGAGAGCCGGGGAGCTATTAATAAGCCCACGCCTGCTCTCCGCCTCCCACCTGGGACAACTCCAGCATAGAACAGAGTCCAACCCCTCTCAAGAAGACTGGTTTCAGAACCCGAACTGTGCGTTGAGGTTAGGCCGACTATATCTAACCGGTATCTCTCAACCTCACGCACAAGCTCAGGTTCCTTCCCCATCAGAGAGGTAACATTCCATGTTCCGATAGCCAGCTTCAGCAACCGGGGATCGGACCGCCAAGGCCCCTGCCTTTGACTGCCACCCGATCCACATAGCACCGGGCCTCTATGGTTCCTCCTGTGGGTGGTGGGCCCACATGAGGACGGACCCATGTTTCCTTTTCGGGCTGAGCCCGACCGGACCCCATGGAAAAAGGCCCGGCCACCAGGCGCTCGCCTACGGACCCCTTCCCCAGGCCTGGCTCCAGGGCGGGGTCCCGGTATCCCTCCGGGCAGGGTACACAAGTCCTTGTTATTATTCACCATCATAGAAGTCTTTGAACCGCACTTTGTCTGGCCCCTCACCTAAGACATAATCTTGAATACAGTTTATACAGAAACTGCTCAAGTGGTTTTTGTGTAATCTTGCAACAAACCAACCAACCGACAAACACAATAACCTCAGGTGAAAGCATAACGTCCTCCAACATGGCAGGCAGAAGTAACAACTGTCTACTATCTCTTTCTTTCTCTCTCTCTCATTACAATAATCTAATATCACTTCATTCAAAATAGCATTTTACTGCACACAAACTGGGACTAAGCTCACAATTCTGAAAATAGGAAAATCATATCTTTAACTACCATTAGATTATTTAACAGGAGTTTTTTTTACACAGAAAACTCTGGTATTTAAAATGATCCTTAATTACTTATTTGATTGTTCACATCATTCCAGTCCTCACTCAACTGGAAATACACTCCAATCACTTGTCAGAGTTCATACAAAGCATCAGAATGCCTCTGCTGCATTGACAAAATGGATCTGTAGAGGACAGCTAGAATTATAAAATAGTTGGTCAAACACATAGCGAGGTAGAAAACAAATCCAAGCTGTTACTTAAAGGATGTATGGGTGTTACATGGGATGTTACAAATGGCACACCTGTAGCTCAAAAAGCAAGTCAAGGCTTTTTTTTTAGGTGTATGGTTGTAGACATGTGGTTGTGTCAGTAAGCATCCCAGATGTGCATATTGTTGAGACAACTGAAAAAAGAAGATTCAATTCCAGACTGAGCAGTGCTTCCTGCTTCATCAAAAATTGGTAAAACAATTCAGGGAAACTGAGTTGCACTCACACCCTGTCCTGGCATTCTCACTTGGCTCAGCACAGCTGTTATCAGTATCACATAACATTAAGTTTTTGTGTGTGTTTGTGATCAGTTGGAAAGTGTTTTGGAGCAGCAACATTATTTGGTAGGCTGGGAGTAGTGTTGCTCTTTTCTGAATTGAGCAGTTTCTCAGTTTTTTTGCTGAACTTTTGGGAACGTTTCAGAACTTTCTGCTTAGAACTGAAATAAACTTCTACCTAAGCTTAGGATCAATAAATAAAACCACCAACATATGTGATGAGTATATGTGTAGCTGACAGGTGCCTGAATGAATGTTAAACATGTATAGATATCATGCTCAGTGTTTTAGCTTGATGTTCACTTAATTGGCCACCACATACTATCTTAATAAACAAACCATTTTACATCATGTGCCTAACATAAAATGAGACGTGTGGTCCATTTTGTTGACTCCGTTTTTACTAGTGCATGTTCCCGATCCGTTGTGCCTCAGTGAAAGTAAAAAGTTCAATTTTTAACATACTTCTACATATGGCAGTGGATTAATTTGGATGCATTATGACAGGAAAATCAGGGAGAAAGGAAAGTTCTATAGTGTCAGAGTAACCGAAATAAAGCCTGAGGTGTGCACCTTGCAGTCTAGTTCCATTCACAATGGAGCGCATGTCTTGTGCAATGAGCAGCTGTGATGTGTCTGTCTGCATGGATGCACTCATGGGGGTGCCACGTGAATCATTAATCAAGATTAAGAAGCTCTCTGATAACAAAAGAGGACTAATGTAAGATTTAAATAATACTGATTGACGATCTTGGTTTTAGTTGACTCTCAAACACTATGGTGTGAATATTGTTCAGCAACGTTATCTGACGTAATGACACTGTTTGCTATCAAACAAGAAAAAAAAAATTGGCCAGTCTGTTTGCACACTTGGTTAGCTAATGATCTTTGACAGCCATCCTGATTTGTCTGTTCTGCGCACATTTGTTGCAGTGAGTGGACTCAACAATGATTTGATTGTTATCTAATGTGGATTCTCTCACCCTCCTTTCACATTTATTTTCGTCTTTATCAGTTTTATTTATTTATTTATTTATTCAAAATCAGATTGTATTTAATTTTCATGTTGAATTCAACATGTTTATGTGTCATTGTCAGTGCAAAGAGAAAGACTGAACACTTATGTTCGCTGACATACTGTAAATATTTACCTTTAATTCACACTTTTCAACAATAATGAGTTAAACTGCTCTCTGAATTCCTTGTGAAAACGAAAAATGTAATATTTGCAAATTTTAAGGATCATTCAACAGCTGTGCTAAATCATTATTTGGATATGCAGTTTATGAAGTTTAGCCCAAAGACTGTTGTTTCATCTTCAGCAGCAGCAGTATATTGTGCTCAGAACAGGAAGTTCACACAGTGAGACACATAGTATTATAGTATGCTTTTTGGCTCTCTGGGAAAGACCTGCCACTCTGAATGGAACATAATTTTAATGAATTTTTTTAAATAACACCTGCGACTATCTTTGAAAGTGGCTGCTTTGGAAAGAGTCTATTGGCAATTTAACTAACATTTAATGTTGCTTGTTACTTGTCTTGTCAAAACCTTAGTGGTCACCTTTGAATTTTTTTAGATGGCAATTGTATGTAGGGTGAAACAACAGATGCATCCATGTCACCGCTCTTATCTTGTTTTCCAGGACCAATGACATATGGAGTGACTAATCAGCTTCGATCCATAATGAGAGGATTTTATCAACACAACATTACTCCATAAACATCATTTATATCTATGCTTATGTGCAATTAATCACTGAATGTGGAAAAAACTTTACCTGGTGCAAGTCAACAGCTTTTTATGTGAAATTTCATACTGAAGTGCGTGTAAATTAGGCCTATAAACAGCAGCGTATGTAAGATAATTTGGTGTTATGATTCACAGAGGCTTTAGTCAGACAGGAACAAGTTAGTGCCTCTATGAATTAAATAAAAAGATCAGTGCAGCTCAACTACATACAGAAGTTAGACTCTAAAAGCATCTTAGTTGAGGTCCCCCTCTTATATAATAATGCACCCGGCACGCATAAGAGTGTGGCTGTTGCTGAAGCTCACTATTGTAGTAATGTCAGTATGGATGCTTGCCATACTCAGTCGCCCCGAGGCAGTCTGGGATCCCACCACCAATATTTTCAGTTACAGTTGGCTGGATTACACAGATGAGGATGGTGACCCAGAGGCAGCATACAACTGTTCAGCAATCCTACAAGGGGACACGGAGGAAATAGAAAAAGCTGCACTACTGTCACTCTCCAAAGCCTTCCTTGAGACTGTGAGGATCCCTGATGAGTACTATATTAATGCAACTCAAGACTGCAGGTGTGTTGCAGGTTTGGGTATTTTTCATAACCATGGGCCAGGATTTAAATGGGCTGAATTGATATTAAAATGAAAATGAAAATTCACCATGTAGCATTCAGTAGCCGTGGTATTTCAATATATTGCATTTACAGGACATTCAGGGTAATCAGGAAATACTTACAATATCCATTAAGCCAGGAAGAAGAGGACTTCCCATTGGCTTACTCTATGGTTGTGCACCATAAGGTATGCAAATAATAAAACTTTATATTCAAATAAACTTTAAAGTTGTGTAGTAATAGTTCAAGCAATTCACGTTAATGAAAGTGGCATACATTGATTTGTGAACCCTTCATCTTCATGGCAGAGCTTTACTAGTTGCTACAGCGCAACTTTAGATAGTTTGATAGACTCAGATATGATAAAATGACTCAACTGTGGCTCTACAGCAAAAGAACAAAACAACTTGTACTTTTTTCCCCCCATCTACTCTAGGTGCAGAACTTTGAGAGACTGCTGCGGGCCATTTATGCACCTCAAAATATTTACTGTGTCCATGTGGACAAAAAATCTGCACCTTCAGTCCGCTCTGCCATCACGGCCATTACTTCATGTTTCCCAAATGTCTTCATAACCAGCCAGGCTGTGGATGTGGTCTATGCTGGTTGGCCGCGTGTCCAAGCTGACCTTAACTGTATGGCTGATCTCCATTATTCAAAAAAAAAATGGAAATACTTCATCAACCTTTGTGGCCAGGATTTCCCTCTGAAAACCAACTTGGAGATTGTAAGGATGCTGCGCTCTTTGAAAGGTGGGAACAGCTTGGAGTCAGAAGAAATGCCTCAAGGAAAGAAGTGGAGAGTGTCAAAAGTTCACCAGATAGTTGCCGGGAGCATCAAGGTACCTCTTTTGATGATATATGTGTTAAATTGCTGCTGTATATTTATGACTTAATTATTTATGCAGCTCTTTGGTAAAGGTTCAGAATGACATAGATATCTGCTACCATCACCTAAACTAATTATTTCACATGTTTAAGACCACAGAAAAGGAAAAGGGGCCATCTCCATTCAAGCTGCCTATTCTGTCAGGAAATGCCTATATAGTGGTGAATCGAGGCTATGTCCGCAGTGTGTTGGAGAGCGAGCAAGTACAGGCACTGATTGAGTGGGCCAAAGATACCTACAGTCCTGATGAGTTCCTCTGGGCAACCATTCAGCGAATCCCTGGAGTTCCTGGATCAACATGGCCCAACCGCAAGTATGACATGACGGATGTCAATGCGATAACACGACTGGTGAAGTGGCGGTGGCATGAGGGTATACACGGTTCACCTGGGGCAGTGTATCCGAAGTGTCATGGCAGGCATTTGAGGGAAATTTGTGTTTATGCTGCTGGAGACCTACAGTGGATGCTTGAACAGCATCACCTCTTTGCCAATAAGTTTGACACTGACAGTGATCCCATTGCTATTTACTGCTTGGAAAAGTATCTGAGACATAAGGCACTGTCTGAAATATACTAAACGTGCTCTACTGCATTAAATTAGAATAAAATAAATATAAAGGTATCATTCAGGTCACTTCATTTTCATTGTAATAAAATCCCAAGTAACAATGAAATCACTCATAAAAGAAATTTGTTAAATCATATATAATTCAGCCATGTGATGGAGAGCCTTACTGTCTGTTTCTTTGAACCTTTTAATTGCTGAAATATAATTGTATAGTAACTTTAAAATACTATTTTGTTTATAGTAAAGAAAGAAAATAAATTTACCAAAAAATAATTGCACATTATTATTTTATGTAAAAAAAAAAACATTTTTTGTGGGATCTGATGTAATTTATTGCACATGTCTGGTGGTTGCACAGACTATTCCACCTGTGGAACCGTGGAATTACATGATTCAATTAGCGGGGGCTGGAACAACTACTCCATGACTCGATCGATCAAATGAGACTGTGACTGTATACTAAGTGTAAAAAGGGAAACTTGTGAGCACCAAAGTGACTTTCCAAGAGGAAACAACAAAGTTCCAGGAATGCATCGGGAAGATGGCTCCAAATGATGACCTGCTTCAGGCAGCAGACACGCAGTTAGGAGGAGGGAGAGGAAGAGGGGGGATAAGCCCTGCATGGGCTGTACCACCAACAGATCGAGGAAGTGGATGAATGTAGATAGCATACAAGTGTCTGGACAAGGCTGGTCTCAGGGACAGCACAGAGGCACTGATCATGGCAGCACCAAAACAGACTCTGAACACAACAATCAATAGAGGCCGGGGTCTACCACACCAGACAGGACCAAAGATGCAGACTGTGCAAAGATGCCCCTGAGACAATGCAGCACATAACTGCAGGGTGCAAGATGCAGGCAGGTATGGCATAGGAAGGACCAGGAACATCTGTGTTGAGAATGAATAACCAATAAACTATTAAATAAACTATTAAGTGAAAAACAGTATGGATTTAGTGAAAACAGAAGTACTAGTATGCAGTAACGCAGATGATAGAAATAATTTGAAAGACTGGTGAAAATGGCGAGTGTTCGATCGATATTTATGTTGGCCTACAGAGGGCCTTTGATACTATACAATCTATAGTATCTATGATCTATAGTATAAATCATAGCTGTATAATGAGGAAATTGAGGGTATAGCATATTCTTGGCTGAATGCTACCTAGTAAGTAGACATCCAATATGCGCAAATTAAAGGTACCGTGTCAGGATTTAGGGAGATTACCTGTGTAGTACCCTCGGGGTGGATAAATGATCCCAAAATTTTAGAATTTTTATATTAATGCTTTTAATTCATGTTTTTTTTTAAAATTATTAATATTATTGAAAAAATACAGTTTTTATTTTTGTTATTTTTGCAGATGACACTTCTTTTTTTTTTTTACAGTAAAAATTTAAATTTAAATGGTGTGATGTTAATACTGTAAATCATCTCTGAATATTAAGGAAACTAACTTTTCCCATGTATGTCTTACTGCGTGGAATTGTGGAATCCACCTTTAAAGTATGTTTGTGTAGGTTCTCAGTCATCCAGGTTGAGGTAGTCTTAGGGGCTTCAGTTGACGTCATCTGGACCTCATTTTGGTTTTGAAGAAGTTTCACTTTTCATCCAAAAGGCTTCTTCAGAACTGAATGTTTTACAAACTAACTCGTGGCTCTCTGTGAAATATGGATGCTTTTATTTTTTGGTAATTGTGTTTTTGGATTTTGTGCTCTCATTAATTGAGTTGAATAAGACTGTTAACTAACATCAAAGCAATAAAATGATTTTCCTTGTAAAGCAAACTTATTTTCTTAATATTTTGACAATGTAATATGTAGTCAATTAGCTACTTAGTAATTTAGTGATAGTAGATCAGAACATGCTGTAATTAAACTCATTGTATTCTGTTACCGTGATAGTCCACCTTTAGATCCCCGATCCACAGTTGTTAATAAACACACACATATTACTACATTAAGTCTAAATGGTTTGCCACAAAATGTATTCTCCCTCCCCAGTGCATAGATGAGGCCCTACCATCAAAATTGGGTTATTATCAGAAACCACAAGAAGTATTTCTATAATGCATTCGGTTACTTGGAAAATCAGAATTTTGATTTAAGTTAACGTCAGTTTGGGCCACATACTGTATTTCTTTGGCTTGGATCGCCCTCTACTGGACAAAATGTGTAACAGCCAGATATACAAACATTGGCAGCTGCGGTGTTCTTGTCTGTACATACAGCACATAGCAAATGTTACTAATAAAGCTCAAACATAATTTGAATGTGACAAAACCTTCATTTATTCATTTTCTACCGCTTATCGTATGCAGGGTCCTTGTTATAACAAAACATTAGGAATGAAATTCAAATTAGATTACAGATAAAGATTCACAGCACTAATATTGATCAACTAATTGACCCCATGACACACTTAGAATAACCGCCCCCTCATTTGTACAGAGAAACAGAAATGGGACGTGAAAAAAAATATTAAAAGAAATACAGAAATAATTGAGGGTAGGGAAATCAACAGGGGGAATAGCATAAAGAGAAAATATTACAGATACAACACTAAAATGGAATAAATCAGGTCTTGTGAGAAATAAAGCAAAGGCACGTGTTTGCAGTGGTACGACTGAAGGTTCTGTTGCATCCAGGTCGGTTTCTGCTCTTCTGGGCTCTCTGGCGGTGCTAAATGAGACACATTACACTTGTTAGGCCCCAAGCAAAACATTATTCAAACTATGGAGACTCACTGTGGCACGTTAGCAGCTAGTTAGCTGGTTAGCCCTTGCTAACGTGATGTTTGTAAAAATACTGTATGAATAAACATGAACAACATACATGTATTTAATTGTCATTATTTCATTTTTGCTTAGACTAAGTCCCATTGTATAACTAACTTATATAAATGATGAGGGAAAATTGCACGTACATGCAGTTCAATAGGTCCAGCTGCACTGTCGCGAGGCGTCTCATTTATTATAAACATTTCAAAGAAGGCCAGCATAGTATCGCATTTGAGTTTTCTTATAGTTTTTGTGTATAAAGGGCTGTAGTGGAAAGGACAGCAGCAGCTCACCTGCCTAATGCCTAGAAACACAGAGAAGGACAGACCAGGCCCAAGACGAGTCGTCCGACTGCGCTGAACGACTAGAGGCCCATAGCACTGACCTCCCACATTATGAAGGTCATGGAGAGGCTGCTCCTGGCACATCTCAGACCACTGTTGTGCCCATCACAGCACCCGCTGCAGTTTGCCTACCAGCCCCATGTCGGTGTAGATGATGCCATCATCTGTCTGCTGCAGAAGGCACATTCTGCACTGGACAGACCCAACACCACTGTCCACATCACCTTCTTTCACTTCTCCAGCGCCTTCAACACCATCCAGCCCAGGCTGCTGAAGGAGAAGCTGGAGGACATGCGGGTGGATTCTCCTCTGATTGCATGGATCACGGCCTACCTGACCGGCAGACGATAGTTTGTAAGATTACAGCACTGTGTGTCTGAACGTCTGATCTGCAACATCGGGGCCCCCCAGGGAACTGTGCTGTCCCCCTTCCTCTTCACCA
>KV751322.1:9005186-9039269 GCA_001698575.1 Mola mola | reverse complement strand
ATTTTATACTTCTATACCTTTATAGTGTTATATGTCCACTGGTCCTGTACCAGAACAATAGTGCTGCTTTAATTTCCCTACGGGGATTATTAAATGTATCTCTATCTCTATCTATATATGGCACAATCATTACTCTCGACCCTCATTGTCCACTCGGTCCCGATCATAACACCAGCTATGTTCACCTCTCAACCTGCATATAACAAGCTGGCGTTTTAAATGATATCACGATCTCTGTGCCAGGAACACCTCAACCTTTCTCTCGTTTTTTGCCGCAAAAAACACGATCGGCAGCTTATTTCTATGCATTACCATCATACGATGTTCCGTGTTAATCAGTTATGGTTGAATGGCGGCGCAGAACACGAGGCTGGTTGCAGACGTGGTAGGAAATGACTGCCTGTGTTGGAACCCTGGAATAATCGAAACTACGGCTGTACAGAACTTCAACAATCATTATTAGTTATTTTTACAGGCCACTCAGTTCGGAGCAGACACGGTGACAAGAGGACAGCGAACTGTCGCCCTCTGCTGGAGCGTCCGCACACAGCACGTCTACGCCCTCCAGGTGAAGCGTGCAGAGGACGGAGTTCTCGCTCGTGTGCAGGGTTACCACCTGTCAGAAATGACAATAAGGGATGTCCACCACGGCTCCGACTCCCGCGGGGTGGGCTCCCGCAACAGTGCTATGTTTTATTTTGTGCCCGTGTTTTTGGTAAAGGGGTGATCAAGAAAGCAATTAGTCGTACTTAAAGCTTGAAATACTTTATTACCAATGAACACATTCTTTATTGTGCAACATTGTTGCATATAAAGTGCTGTTAATTAGGCTACATAAAGCCTTAATTACATGCATCCCTATTTAACATACAATGAGGAAAGATATGTAACAAGGTGCCATATGCACGCAAATTAGTTATTGTACAATCAGTTAACCAAGTTAAAGAGATACTGTATGACCTACTGTATAACCTAAAGGAGATCTGTTTGTGTGGAGTGTGCAACAATGAATTTTTAAAATATAAACTAAATAAGTTGAGAACTTTATTTTTTTGTAATTGCTAATTAAATTGTCAGGAAGTCAGGTCACACACACAGGTAAACCACACTTATTAAAAATGAAGGTTTTCTGTTAACAATATTTATTTATTAACTGTTAAACCATTAATATGATTTGTTCTTTAAATTGCCATATATAATATTTATATTGACTAATACTACTGTATATTAGATAAACTCAACATCCTAAACCATCAATCAAACCACAATAGTCTTCTAAAATAGGCTATGGCCCTGCACTGACATCTTTTTGCGGAAGCACAACCAGACAGGAGATTGAATCAATAACAACATGATGTCGCAGACGTCAGTATCAGTCTCAGGAGATGATTGGGCTGTGAAGAACCGTGACAGTGACGCCTGGATCTTCTGTGTTCCTCCGTGTCTGCCGTGTTGCTCTGCTTCTCATGTCAGACCACTGAAAACACTCGCCCTGTGATCATCTCCACTGACCTCTTCCCACTCACATCTGTGCTTCTGCAAGCGTCTCTGCTTTTGAGGACGTGGAGTATCGGCTGTAGTGGACAGTTTTAAAAGGTGTGTGATGTCTGTATCTAGGCAACCGTCAACCCGCCACGACAGTTTTCCCGTGTTTTATTTTGTTCATTATTGTTCTATTTAGTGTTGATGTGTGCACACATGTGCATTGACCATTTATGACACGTATTGGTTCAATACGGGACGCAACATTTAAATGCAAAATAAAGGACGATTCCATATTTTACGGGACGGACGGTGACCCTTCTCATGTCGTTTCCGCCGAGGCGCAGTGTGACTGCAGCAGCTTCTGCACACCTTCTTAAGTAATTCAGTATAAATCACCTACAATTGTGATGTGGCTGTGTTGGCTGCAGGCCCATCCTGTGGGGAAAAATGTCTAATCTTCAGTTTAAAAGATAAGATGTATGTTTTTCTACTGCAAAACACTGGCAATAAGGGTCTAATGATGTAATGACCAAAGGCATATGACGATTGTTGTTTCTGTCTCGCCCATTTGTGCTCCCTATGTGTGTTGTGATCCAGAGACTCGTGATGAAATAAATGAAGTCAGAAATAAATTATGTAATCATTCTCTAATGACATTCAAGAAGGAAAGGTCATGAACTGAGCATATGAACTGAGTATATTCTAGATGTAATTAGTGATTAGGGCCCGAGCATGCAAGGACGCTCTTGGAAGTGAAGGAAATATTAATATTTTTCCTAATGAATTGTAATTTTTAGGGCTTTCCCATGAAAACTTTGCAAAAATGTACATATGGTAAAGGTTGGGTTGGTGGGCGTGGTCAAACGACTTAGCCACGCCCACACACTACAGCCTCTCCTCCTACTTTCAACAACGATGGCGATAGTGTAGAATTGACTTAGACGCACAAAGTCCTACATGTTTCATGTATGCTTGCTTCTTTCTTTGACCAAGAACCTTTTCATATGTTCTTGTTTACTTACAGATGAAAGCAGAATCTCACCGAAATAACATCCTGGCACTGCCAGTAATTAGATTGCGTCGTTTCTCTTCACTTAGGAGAGCTTTAGTAGGAAGTATTCATGTCTAGTCATTAATGAGCTGCCCAATTTAAAGAACCTTTAGTGACAGACATGAGGGCTCAGTAGCTTACAACTATTGCGAATTGACTGTCAAGGAGCAAGCTTGGAGTGTGTGATTAGTAACGACTGCTGCAGTACGCTGAGAGGAAGAAAAAGTGAAGGGGGTGGAAAGGTTGAACAATTGATGGAGAAGAGAGAGAGAGAGAGAGAGAGAGAGAGAGAGAGAGAGACGGGGGGGTGAGAGCTTCCTCTCACTCTCTACAGTAAGTGATCTACAGCAATACTCCACAATTGTGTTTCTCAGTAGTCTTCCGCTCCCCATCTCCTCTCTTCTATCTCTCCATTTGCACTGATCTCCAGTCGCGCTCGCAGCCTTGCAGCTTTCTGCACATCCCTCCTTCTCCCTCTCTCTCTCCATCTCTCTCTCTCTTCCCGGCGAGGATGCCATCCCCAAATATGATGAACCAGCAAAGCTCTCATTCTGGCTGGTGGCTTCCGAGGGAGACCCCACATGATCGGGCTTACTGGACAAGGTGGTGCCGAGTCTGAGGAGCTTCGTAGAAACCCCACCAGCTGCAGCAGTCTCCTTGTAAGTACTTTGCTGTTATACTTACAGTACTGCTCCTGGCAAAGATAAGGATGCGTCTAAGGGTGATGACTTGGTCGAGGAAAGAGTCAAACCTGTATTTTATGCTCTACAGGTTAGAGCTGCAAAGGTGTGTTGTTATTTCCTCCATCTCAGCATGTTGACAAACTAGAACTGATTCTTTGACGTACACTAAAGCTGTGGGTTTACTGAGCGATGGGATAGCTTCGGCAGCACTGAACTGAAGCAGCAGCTGTCTATCATGAGTGAATGCTATTCTTTGTCACGACACCAAAATTATGTGTCTTTGTTTGTCTTCTTCGCTGCAGTGACTCTAGCATGTACACTCATGCAGATGGCTATCACTCCCTGTGGTGATGTTCAAACTTAACAATGCATCCTCTTTTTGTTTTGAAGAAATATGATCGATCTATACCAGGACAGAGCAAGTTTTGTGCCAAAGTTCATCTGAATGTCTGTCATGAAGGGAATTTTTTTTAACTCCAGTTGGTGAGGTGCCGCAGAAGTTGTGGGTGTGATTCAGTCCAGAAAGAAAGCTGAATTCACAAAGTATGACAAGACAGCAACTGTGGTTAGAGGAAAGTATCTCTATGGTAACAGCAGGTTTTGCCAAGGGTAGGAGAGAGGCGACGGAAGCCTCTCTCCACTGCTTCTGTAGCTGGATTATAAATGACAGTACTGACAGAACAAAAAGGACCGTTGCTAGAAAGACAGGTTGAACGATTTATGATGACAGTGTACGGCATACTAAACAGTAGCTTAGTAGTATCTACAGCAACCAGATTATGTGATTCATGCATCACAAATGTGCTTTTTAAGTTGCCCCAATGTTTGCAAAGACTATTTACATGATATATGTTGCTGTTGAGGAAATGTGGAGTCACATTTATGGGTGTTTAAACTGTTTGCCTGCTTGCGGAGGCAGACGACATTGGCGAATGATGGAGCTGGGAATAAGGGACACCTGTGCAGAGTCAAAGAGAAATAAACTCTCCGCACAACAGCTCTGTCAAGGCTAGAGAGAGCTCTACTGTGCCATATCCTCAAGTGTCATTTTCATAAAAGCGTGCTTTAGAAGCCCGCGCTGATCCTCTTTGTCATTGGAATTTGTGATAAAATGAAGCTCTAGATTTTTGAAGCGCTTTCCCGAGTGCTCAGGAAACTCTCATAGATTGTGAAATTCTGTCAACCTGACCACCACAGATTGCGTAATGCATCAGTGCCTGAGCACTGAGGCACAGATGTGTAGATCTCTCTAGATCTCCAGGAAGTTTTCCATACCACATCCCTGCAAATATTAAACAATTAAAGCCTAAATAAGAAAAGAATTGTCATTTGAAACCTTTTTCAGAATGTTTAATTTGAAGTTTATCTGGGCAAATGAGCATTTAACAGATCGTTCCAACTTGCTACTGAGGAAAATTCTTTCTTGTGGATGTCAGTTGGGGTAATTAAGCAGCTCTTTAACACCTCACAACTCTCAGCTCTAGTTCCACTACAACACAACAGGGAGGGAGCACAGTTTAGTGCTGAGCTATTCGGCTATCCCAAGACTCCTGCTAAATAGTCACATGCTGCTAGCTTTCTCCACCCACACCTGACCACAGCTAGTTTAGTCTGGTTGCATTTAATTAGACACATATACGCTCTTGCACTGTAATGGACCAGTAAAACGATAAAGCCAACCAAGCCCAGTTTACACCATTTCTGGTGCAACATGTGCCGTTGACAGCATGTTATCATACATCTTTCTCGCTCGGAACTGCAAACCACTACCAATTTAAAACTGCTTCAAGTTGGATTTTTATTAGCTCACGTAACAAAAATTAGATGTTTCTGAACAATGTTAATTTCTTTGCATGTGTTGACGAACAATCACCAGTACCGGCTGTAGCACACAGCATTTTGTGCAATCTGAGCCAATACATTAAAATTTGCCTGTATCAGCAGAAAAAAAGTAAACAGAACTAAGTAAGTGGAAAATTGACTATTGTATAGCTCCTTTCAAATTTACTGACTCCTCAAATCGCTTTAGAATGCGTTTCACATCCACATGCATTCATAAATTCAGACACTGGCACAGCATTAGGAACAATTCGGAGTTCAGTTTTTTGCCCAAGAACACGTCAACACGCTGACTGCAGATCCTCTGATCAGAGGACAACCCACTCTAACCCCTGAGCTGTGGTTGCCCCAAAATATAAGAAATTAAATAATACATGACGATAATAAACTAAACTATTTAAAACTTGTGTTGTCAAAAAAACAAAATATCATGATGCTAAAATGCATCAACATTTTCTAACACCCCTATTGAAATGTACTGATGTGCATGCACATGAATTATGTTTGTGTATGGAAATGCACCTTTAAAAATATACAGCTAACCCAGATTCTGTTGATGAGGCTGCGATTACAGAAAACCCTGCAGTGTTTAGAAGGCACGAGGTTGGAAAATTGCTACAATGGCTGCGGTACGAAGCCCTCAGTCTAGGATGCATTACTGTTTACTGATTTATTACTAATTCATTTATTGTTGTCATGACAATAACATGTATGCGGAGACTGAAAGACCAATCTAGAAGGTGAGAGATGGGACAAGGACTGTGCGCTTGTTTTTATGGGCGAATTTGTGCCACTACTCTCCAACAGGTCAGTGACTCACCACTGCCCACGGCCCACACAGTCGCACTGGCCCATGGTCACCCTGCAGACTGAATGTAGAGCAACACCATGACTGGGATGCAACCTCTATCCACTCTCCTCCTCTTCAACAACTCTGACTCACAGTGCCGCACACATTGTTCAACCCACGAGAAAGAGCTCCTCGACTGAGTTGGAAGCCAGTGTTCCTCAGTGAGTGTTACCACTCTACTCTTGATGAGCTCTCATAAACAACATGTGCAAACAAGTATTGGTGGAGCGTTTCTGATTGCAGGTAATTTAATTGCACTGCTTGCAGCGACTGAAAAATCAGGCAAATAAGTGGGATTATTTTCTAGACTGAAACTTGTGTGAACCTTAGAGTCTCAGTACCAAAAGTTCAGAATTTTCAAAAGTGGACTTGTCAGAAATTGCTTTCATGGAGCTAAGTATTGCAAAGGAGGAGCCCAACTGCACAATAGCTGCACTGTCTGTTAGCCAAGCTTATGATGCGCGGTCAGCTAGCGCGTTTGGGAGGAAGACAGCAAGATCTGAGTCCCATCTGTTCCTTCATGCTGTAACCACCAACTTTACAGCTGGCTGGCTGTTGAGGAAGTTATCAACATGTTTAAGAAGCTACAACACTGAATCTTGCAGTGTTGTTTGTGTCTCAGCATGTGTACATGTATGAGGTTCATTATTGATGTGAGGGCACCGAGAGCTAGGAGATATGAACCTTATAGAGTTGAGCAGATAGTGCTCTACTGTGTCTCCTGGTCACAACTCTTTCACTGAGGAGCTCACACTAGTAACCAATGCTACTTGTATAAAATGGAAAATGCATTTTGCAAAAAATCCTGTTGGTCCTATTGAAAAATGAAATGATTGTTTTTATATTGAGTAATAAAACTGTATAACTTAGTATGTCTTTAAGAGGGTGGCATGCAGACATAATAAAAAAAAAACATTAAAAATTACCCCAAAAAATTACAGCTACAACTTGTCAACTTTTGGAAATGTTCCCCATTGTTCGCAATTTACAAACAACCCCCCCTCCATCTCACTCTTCTAACAGTCGTTTTCATTTAGACTGGGATGACTTGATATTTCGAACATTCTGAGAGAGCGCATGTTGAGAAACACTGCCTTAATTCACTGGCAGGACGGGAGCTTCAGGAACTCCGTCCTCTTCAGCTATTTTGCAGCGTTGATGCCTTTTGCTGTCATCACGAGCCTCAACAATGTGGTACTTGAATTGGTTGGCAAGCCAGGAGCACAGGAGCACAGAACGGTTGACAGTCTCAGCTCAAGACATCATGGACCGGCTAGTGTTAGACTATCAACAACAACTGTTTGCAGCCCAGATTAATGAATACAAATTGTGTTTATGTTTCACTTGCCTAATCTGGCAGCTGCATAAAATAATGCTACCTACCCCAAGCAAATGTTAATTTCAAGCCCTGGCAAAAATAATGAAGCATTTGCTGAAATTTGATAATAAGCCTCTTCCAAAGTTGTGCTAATATTTGATCCTTAATTGTGACATCTCATGCAAACCGGACAGCATTAACGCAATGCATCACGTTACTTAACGTACAGGCTGATTATCAGCAGATGCCAGAGACATCTCACCTCAGCTCTGCTCGTGCCGTCATCAATCCTTCCCAGCCACCTGCTCCTGCTTCACACTATGTCGGTGAAGCTGGAGGAGCAGGCAGGGTTGTGACGTTGCTCGGTCACATGCTGTGTGTTACTGATAAACCATCCCTCAAATGACCCCTGAGGCATAAGGATTACAACAGCCAGGTGTTTAGAGGAAACATCAGTCAGCACCAGACTCATTTCTAAATATCTGTTGTTCATCTCCAGTGTCCACATATTTTTGTTTTTAAACTCAGATGCTACTGCATGCAACCTTCTGGGCAGCAGTCATGTGATGGTTACGTACTGCAGGTCACACAGGAGGAGTGCACTCCCAATCCTGGAACAGAAAAATCATACAGTTATCCACTGACGTCCACATGTTAGCTGAGCTGAAGCATGTTACTGTAGGGAAGAGTGGGAGGTGAGCCTCTGCTTTTTGTAGACATGCTCCCTCTGTCGCTCATTCTTCTGCCTGCTTCTTGATCACAAAAGCTGCCAAATATAACCAGTGGTGGTGAAAGAGGCTGTTGTGTGAACACGAGAAGGCTATTTATAGTCTCCGCTAAGCTTAAATATGAGCACATACTTGGGCAGCGCTGTGTGAATCCCTTGTGGTGAATGCACTGTTAAAAGTGTGAACCGCACACATCTGCTCACTATCTGTGTGTTCATTTAACTATTTGCATGGAACAGGTTACAATAAGCAATGTGAATTTTTCTTCAATGTTGACTGCTTGATTTATAAATGTGTTTTGAAAGGGCATGCTTGCAGTATAAGGGTTGATATTCTCCCTGGTTAAGATGTACAGCAGATACCAAATTCAATAGTCTGCTTTATGATGAGTGTGCGAATACATATGGATTGTCACTTCTCTTACTGAGAGACTGAAAAAAATCCATCTATACAGTATGATTTAAAAGGTCCAAGTGTTTTACATAAGAGAACTGAGTCAGCCCTTCAGTGCTCAAGAGAGCCTGTGTGATTACTGTCATAGTTTTCTCCCGATTCACTGTCTTTCCCAACCGTCTCCTACAGACTACAGGCTGCATCCATCAGCATCTCCAGATAAGACCGCCCCCTTAGGAAAAACCTCATTACCAACGTGAAACAACCAGAATTGCTGGACACATGTCACAGGTATTATCTTCTACATGGGAAGAGTTGTCTTTTCTGGAAGAGACTGAAATAGCCATCTGTTTGTCAGTTTGCCTTTTCATTGTAGCTGAGATGGTGTGTGTGTGTGTGTGTGTGTGTGTGTGTGTGCGTGTGTTTATGTATCCATATCTTAGTATAGCAAGTCTCTCTGGCTATTTGTGAAAAAGGAGCTGCCTTCCTGTCATGAGTCTGTTGCAGTTGTGCAGGATACAACATGGTTTTGCACTGTTAAGACATGCCTCTCTCTGTGCCCAGTTCCACTATCAAACTATTGTTCTTTGTCCTAGTCGTGTGGGGTTTTTACTCCACTGCCTGGTAGAGAAACTCAAACATTATGTAATGACTTGGTGTTTTGTCTATTGTCATTAAATATGATGTAGGTCACTACATTCTACCCAGCAGCTTGCAGCAATGTTTGAAGTAACATTCACAAGAGGGGAGCACTTCATTTAGGAAAATAATCTTAAATCATACACATAATTTTGCAAACTTTGCCTGCATTTTTCGATAATTATGAAACAATCTATCATTTTCTTGTTACAATCAGATCACAATAGACTATTTTTTTGGTTTATTTGTATTTTTTTGTCTTCTTAACGTTGTGATTCTTTGCAATGTGCTTGGATATGAGTGCACTGCTGACATGTTGCTTTTACTGACTCCAGCCCCCTGCTGTGGCAACCAAACTGTGAGCATGTGTCTGCATTCTGACTCTGTGTTAGTGTTTTCATGCACCAAGTGCTGTGACTGCGTGTCTGATGCTGTGCAGCATGCCCTGCTGTGTCTCTGGTCTCCAGCACTCCTCGGGCCCTCTGATGCTGTAATGGCACATGTAATCATAACATCCATCGCTACCAGTGACATATGCCATCATACCAAATCTAATCTTATACACACACGTTACAAATGTTTTGTTGCTAATACTGCTGTTGATATTTAACATGGTATGTATAAACAAGTTCAGAATCTGCTCACATCCATAGCGAGACATCCAGATTCCTAATTTGATGCTACCCTGTCAGAGAGGAGTTCAGTCCATGCTCTGTTCTCACTTCCAGGTTGAGCAGGAAATCTCTCTTGTCCAGAGGAAGATGTCTGACCTTGAGTCAGTGCTGCAGCAAAAGGATATAGAGTTGAAGGCCTCAGAGAGCCAGCGGACCATCCTGGAACAGGACTTGGCAACTTACATCACTGAATGCAGTGTGAGTGGGCCTGCACTTGACACACGGAGCATTATGCTCCCTCTAAATACGTACTGTGTGTACCACGTGATTTACTTGTGTTGTAGTGACAGATATTTTCTTTACACAGATCTGTCAGGCCATAATTTGCTAATTTGCCCCCTTCCTCGGGGCAGAATACAAGTCCCTGTTAGGGTACGCTTGCAAAGCTGCAATTTGTAAGATTTGTATTTGCACATGTAAGATAATTGTCGTAACAGTATTTTGAAATAGTGCAAATATGTATACAAGCAGTAGGTTTGCTAGTTTCACAGGGTGTCTCACATGTAGTTTGAAATGAGATATTCCTACAGCTATTTTCATTTCTGACAGAAAAATAAAACCATACGCCTGCAGAATTTTTTTTTTTCCCTTTAATGAACCAAAATGAGCTTAACTCCCATTTCAACGTAAAACACATGTAATTCAAGATAGACATAAACAAAAGAGAACTCACCAACACCATCCTCTTTTGTCTTTCCATCTTTGGTTAGGTTAGAGTAAATCCTCATTTCAGTGTAAAATTTTAAAATATTCAATGTCTACATGCCGTATGCGGTCAATGCTAAAGGTCTAATGTCCAAAGTCATACTGTTATTCCTTGTCAGTCTAAGAGGCTGTATCTGATCCCGGTTTGGTTTCTAGCTGGCTCTGGAGCCTTGTTGAACCCATATCAGTATGTTTAAATAGCACAGATTGAAAATGAACGTCAACTGGAGCTGACACTTTGAGTTTAAAACCTTTTCCAGCTTTTTCAGCCATCAACTGAATGAACTTTGTATGTGTTTTGTCTTCAGAGTCTGAAGCGCAGCCTGGAGCAGGCCCGTATGGAAGTGTCACAGGAAGACGATAAAGCACTGCAGCTACTGCATGACATCCGGGAGCAGAGCAACAAGCTGCAGGAGATCAAAGAGCAGGTAGGACGGCATCACACACGTCACCCTGGTAGGCCTCTTAACGTCGTGCTCTTTAAACTGAATAAAGGCAAGGCAACGCAAATCACCGATCAGCTATTTAACAGTAATCATTTTCATTTGAGTTTATACACTTTATTGGACAGTTAGTTGTGGTTTGTGGGCTAGTGTCCGGTACCATAGGTAACACATGAAGCAGAAACGTCAACTGAGGGAAGAGTGTTTCATGATGGCTACCAGATGGAGCAGATCAAGTCACCAAGCCTGAGTGTGTGTGGGGTAAAAGTGTTAATTAGACTCTCACGTGTTGTTCAAACCCCAGGCCTCCCTGTAGGCATGCAGCCATTATAACATTTAACACCTACATTACAGCGAGTTCAGAAATATCTCTTGATGTGGGACCATATTTATGCAAATTACTGTTACCTTTTTTAAATCCTTGAATTTTTTTTAAGGCAGCATAGGGATGCAGTCCATCCAGCTGGCTGTGAAGATTTCCAAGAGCAAAAGCAAACGTCAATGAGTCGGTTTCGCAAAATTGTGTTTTAAGTCAAAGTGTTTTGTATTAACAGTAGTTCCCTGTAAAAAAGGCTTTGCATGAAATATCCGCTAAGGCAAGACTGCTACTAATGGATAAATGGATGACAGAGGAGCTTTACTGTAGTCACATCTATTAGATACTGAAATTAAATGTGACGAGTGTGTGACATGTATGAGTGTTTTTGCATTTGAGTATATCGCAGCACGTGTGGCAGCGCCACATGACCGAGTTTTGCCAACTGCGAAAAATAAACTGTTTGAAGACTAACAGTTAAGGACAACAGATAGAGAGCACGAAAAATCATCTTTCATTATGGCATTATGCAGCATTTTTTTGAGGAAAAAAAAAAAAGGTAATCGAAAAGCAACCTGTGTTTTTCTCAGCCTACACTAGTGCTGGGTACCAAACACTGAATACATTGTGCAACGGTTGCCATGGTGATGAGAGCTATATACCTACGAGTGAAGAGAGCACTGATGCAGTGGGCAGGCTGTCTTGATGCGGCTCATACTGTTTGAGAAGCAGAATTTCTGACCGTCTCTTGATATGATCCTAGAATTAGTGATGGTGTGTGTTAGGGGAACTTAGCCTGTCATAAATAAAGCTTTTTATTATCTCTTATGTCAACAACATCCTCTGGTACGACGTTTCTGAAAATCTGGAATAATTCAATAAAACCATACAAAATCTTTGTTTTTCAAGATTTCAACATGAACTCAATACAAAACTGTTAAAGTCATCCACAGGCTGAAGCCTCTTGAATGCGTTTTAACACAGAATGAGGACTGGGAATTGCCACTTACATTCTAATCACATTTGGATAGTATGAAGAGAACAAATGATTTCTAAATGTGTATGTGGCTACTGTTTTAACACGAATGTGAAAGAATGTAAACCAACCTTGACTGAAACGAGGATACTCAAACTATCCTTAAGAACAACTTGTTTATACCTGTTCTGAAAGATGCACTCAGATTGTAAAGCCTGTCTACATCAGCTTGTGCATGTGTTTGCTGTCTTGAAGCTAATATATCACATTAGTGTGATAAAGCGTACACCTCCAGGCTGTCCAGGCTTTGATGGTGTTCTGGACAGCTAAAGATCCTCTCTGGAGAGAGCCAAGTTTTTGACCATGTTAACACATATGATGTTTTTCATGTGCTACGACGTGCCCTAGATATCACCAAAACAAGCAGTTCTCATCATGGCTGAATATTTCTGCTTTTGTTCTGCAGTCCATCAGTGACAGTCTCCAAATACAGATTCCGACAGTTCAGGTGACCTACAGTATCTCGAAAAAACTTTTGAACCAATTCTGACCACTTGCAGGCGTGAGGCTTAATGTTTCAGAAGCAGAACTTAACATTCCGATGCATCAACTTGTAAAAAAAAAAAAAAAAAAAAGCAAAATATGTAATTGTACTGAACAGAGGTTAGTTTTTAATATTCTAATCAATGGCTAGAGCAGGACATTGAGGAATTTGTTTTAGGATGCAGACCCCAAGGTTGAAAATGATTTTTATACCTTGTTAAACTGTTTGCCTTACTTGTGTATTACAGCTTAATGTTATCTTTGGGGATCCCTCAGGAAAAAATTTGATTATTTTCCATAGCAACATCAGCAAGTTAATTTTTGCATGCATAGCAGCTGAACCTGATGAGCTGAGTATGAATTCTCATTCACTCTGATAATTTTGTTTACAGCCTGATGGAGCAAGCTTGACTGTAGCCGTGTGTGACTGCTACACTGCTGTGTTCCCCAACAGACTGTCTCCTGATAAAAGTCAAGATTTGTTTGCCAGTAGGCTGTCTTTAGAAAAACCAGTTGAAGTTGAATACTGTCAGTGGAATGTGTATCACATTGCGCCATTGGAATTGTGATGAGGTATGAGTAAAGCTTCATATAGGGCCACAGATATAAAGCTGACATTAAAGGAAGAGTTCACCCAAAAATGAAAAATCAGTCATCTACTCATCCCCAAGACGGCCCAAATAGCATGTTTTTAATTCAGTTTGGGATCCTCGCGAGAATCAGGTTGCAACAGACGGCCAATTGGAGCCAGAAAGTGTTTTATGGACAAAAAATCTTAACCTGACTTTCCATTAGCACGTGAGTGAGTACATAATGACTTTCATTTTTGGGTGAACTATTCCTAAATAAGAGCACCTCGTAATAGCATATGTAGATATCAAGAAATATGACCACAAATGGCAGCTTCTCTCGTACTGTTGTACTTGTATTCTATATGTATATATTCTATTTGTACAAAATGTACAGACATTGTAAAATCAACATAAAAACAAATAACAACAAATAAAACAACAACCCTGCTGAAGGCAAACTTTCAATGGATTAATTAAGATTAACACAAAAAGTATCGTCAGCGACTTTAGCCTGTGTCTTCAAATTTATTTTAGTTTGCTGCTCATGCATATTATCTGGCTCTGTGTTCCGATTGGTGCTTTTCAGCAGGGTATTTATGCCAGCTAAATCCAGCATTTCATCTCGAAAAGCATCTGTCTCCCACGCTCTGTCATATGACTGCAGTGTTTATCATTTTAAGGCAGAAGCCATGCAGTGTTGGATCAACAAACAGTAGACAGAGATTGGGGATAGACCCGTTTTCAGAGAAAAGAAACAACGCCATTATTAAGATATATAATTCCACCATGGATACCATGGAGCAAAGTCGAGCTGTGCAAAATGGTTTCTGCCTTGTTAAGACTCAAAACAAACAAGATGGCACTTTAACAGTTACAGTCACAAGTGGACATCTCTGTGCCTCATGTTGATAACATCATAGACAAAAGTAAATTTATACTTAAGAGACCTTATTGAAATTGTCAACGAAGTTCACTCAGCACAATTTCCATTCGTCTTTTTCAGTCATGTATTATTTTCAACCATGTTTGCTGAAGTCCTATTCATTTTCACCTTTGTTTTGGCATTGGTGGTGTTCTTGTTGTTCTTGTCTTGTTCATGTTCTTGTTCAACCTTTTTAACAAAACAAAAGGATACAAAAATAGTTAAACGATGTGTCCTTGATTTCAGAGGTGGACAGAAACAGACTTTTCGTTTTTAGCTATCAACACTGCGACTAGAAGGATGCACTATTTAAGCTATTTTGTCCTGCCTACTGTTCCTGCTTCCTGTGCAAGCTGCTCTGCAACACTCCTCCACCCCGTCTCTTCCTTTTCATGCTATATTTGAAGTAATTAATGTTATTTCTGTCATCATTGATAACTGCTCTTTTCTGTACCCGAGGTGGTTCCTTACTACTGCGCTCTATGCTTTTGCCTTTTCATGGAGGAAGATGGAAAGGTTGCCACTTTAAGCTTAACTTATTGCAAATGGCTATCTAATTCTCTTTATCTTGGCCCTGACTGAATTCTTTCAGCTGAATTTAGTCAGCTAGGCTATAGGGCTAATAGTAGCTCTCTGGGTTTGTCAAAAATACTTTCTTTGACTGACTGTTTAATGTTTCCAACTGAGTCGTTTTAAAACAAGAGCCCTGTAGAATGTAAACCAATGAGCCCTACATTCTCTAGAGTTCTGCATATATGATAATGTGAAAAAAAACTACCACAAGGCTAAGTGCCAAATGTCAGCATCTGCACCAGCTGATGATCCATTTAGAAGACGTGGAAATAAAGAAATGGCGTCCTAAAGCATAAAGCTGTTTACTCTTAGTATTAAATGTGTGCGTATTCTTTTGTCCTCATATTTCATTCCTTAACCCCATTTGGCTCTTCAGCTCATGCTCTTTTGATTTTTGTATGGCTAAAATGAAAAAAACTCTGAGTACTGAGTACATTTCAGATCTTAATACAACTTCCTGCACACCACTATGATTTGGAGTAGCCAAAGCATGACAGGTACAGGCATGTTGTACATGACTATGGATTGGGCTGATACTGTGGATAAAGATTGTATGCAACCTCCAAACATATCCTTTGAGACATATTATTAATGATTTTAAGGTCTTGTCTCAATCTGTTAGAGGTACTTAATTTTTTAAAGTTGCAACGTATATTGTTAGTATTGTGACTGTGGTTTTGACTGTCTTGTTTTAGTCTCTTGGAAGTGTTTTCAGTATGAATAAATCATCCGCAGTGGGTAAAATCCAAAACAAGTGATGCAAGTTTGTTTCCCTCACATTTGCTTATCCCTGCAACGTATCACCCGAGTGAGCCAAAGGCTGAAAATTCATTAAAAGAACACTGTTTCAGTGCCTCATAAGGCCTTTATTGCTTCACATCATAATGGAAGTTGAATTCCTGTGTTTTTAATTTCTTTGCACTTAAGTTCTTTGCATAAGAACTACTGAAGTGTAATCACTTACAGGTTTTATTGATGCAGAAGGTCATGAAAGGTAGTTCCCAGGAGATTCAGTCAGTTCTCATTGATGATAACTGACACCGCTGTCTGTTGGGAGCAAAATGATCAGGTGTTGGCACGTAGCTTTGTACCTGTTCCACACTGTGACCATAGATATGGAGAGCCAACATGGGCTCACTGGTCAGGATCTCTTCGGTACTGCCGTTCCACTTCAGCTAAATTCGTTTGGCGTTTCTCCCACGATGACTGATTTCATCTACCTCGCTTGTCCTAATGTGTGTCGGCTGAGCATCAGTCTCCGGGGATGCAGAGGCGTGCGTCTTTCTATTAGCCTGACAGACGGGCCGATGTGCCCTGAAACCCGACGAGGACGTTGAAATTCAAACTGTTAGGCTGTGACTAATTACTTTTAAACAGACATGTGCACTGAGTGACTCTGGCCCATCAAATTTTTTTTTCCACATTCCTTTCTTTCTTGTTGTTTTTTTTTTTTTTTGTATACCATTAAGTGGTTATGCTTAATAACATCTTGGAAGTGTATTTTGTACATTTGAGCCAATGAGAATTCAACCAAAATTGACACCTAGATGCAGACATTAAAAACAGAGCAGGTTCGGTTCCTTAGGATTTTTTATGACTTATGGAAGGTGACTAGAAACAGGCAGAGGTAAAAAACAGATATCAGTCAAATACAGATGAACAAATCCAAGGGACACAGGCAGAAATCCAAAAATCAAGCAGGTCCAGAAAACTCTAGAGGAAAAGGGCACATGAGTAACGCAGGAAAGAGCAAGTTAACAGGACAAAGGTGAAACTAATCAAGGCAGGGCAGACAAAAACAGGAAATGTGAAATTTGTTCCTTTTCTTGAGGTATCAGGAACAAGAACAAAGTTAGTTCTGACCAAAATATTTCATACTTCACGAGAAACTCATGTGCACATTACAGCCTTCCAGAAAAGCGGGGATGACAACATTTCTGCTTTTCCCCATTAACCACGCCCACTTCAAGTTTCTGACCAATCACGCCAATGACTTTTCTGTGCTCTCGTTCCAGCAAAAAAAAAAATCTCTTGATCTTATGGATGGTGCACTGGCCTCTAACAAGAATATTTTCTTCTAATATGTTCGGGTCAAGCAACAGAGAGTATTTTTCCACTCAAGACTCACAGTAATGGCCCTGCCAATCTTTCCAAAATTTGCTGCGACGTTAAAAAAAGTAGCTTTAATGGCAGATATGGAAGAATTTAGTCATGTTAACTGGATTAAGTGCTTAAAAGCAGCCAGCGTTTGAAGAGTGTCTCCGGCCAGATACTTTTTGAAAGAGCTCTACCATTTGGAAAGTACTGTAATTTTCGTCATTTTGTTAATTTCCTCCATTCATTTTGTTGCATAGAACTAGCTTTCCTCCCCTCCTCTCTTATCCAGGGTTTGTCTGTGGTGTTTGTGCAGGAATATCATGCTCAGCTGGAAGAAATGCGAGTTTCCATCAGACAGCTCGAGGAGGACCTGTCTGCTGCTCGTCGGCGTAGCGACCTGTACGAGGCTGAGCTAAAAGAGTCTCGGCAGACCAGCGACGAGCTGAAGAGGAAGACTGCCGACTACCAGCACAGGATGCAGAAGGTCAACACTTCAATTGCAGCATCTAATGATTGTGAAAGTTGCATGGGAAGGACTTTGTTTGACTAGTGCCATAAATTCAGGTTCAGAACTTCAATGTAACAGAGTAAGAATATAAGTATATCATATTAAAAGTCAGTTCTAATCTATATAATGTCTGAAAATAAAGCTGCCTCTACCTTCACAGGCCAAAGACCAAGGAAAAGCAGAAGCAGATGACCAGATTTCTAAGTTGGAGAAGGTAGTTTATGAATTTAATAGGATATATGTCTAAATAGCAAGACTGACATTTTAATACAGGATGATATGCTTAGATAGTCTTTACATGTCATAATTCTTTTCCAGGCCAATGCCGAGCAGCAGACAAAGATCCAAGATCTTCAAGAAAAACTTAGCAAGGTAGAGTGTTTCTGCTCAGATGAAGCATGAATAATTCACACAAGCTTCCAAATGCAGGAGACATTTCAGCATTTTATGTTTTCATACGGGTGCTTCTCTACCCCGTCTGACCCTCTCCTCCTCCTTTCTTCCTCTGTCTCTCTCTTCAACTCTGCTCTACCATCACATGTGGTCTACGGCCTGTGGACAATCAAGCTGTCTTTTAAAACTAGACCCACTGCTTAATTATCAGCAATCAAACAGTTTAGCCTCATTTGTAAAGATAATTTCATCCTAATTGTCTTTTCCTGCGAATGAATATTTAAAAATATCATCTGTTCTGCTGAGAGCACATGACTTTGTGGTGCTGATCTTCCGTCTGGCTGAGACTGAAACAAGATAGGCCTGACCCAGCGTGTTCATGTTGCATCAGACATTTTGATGTCCTATAAATAACATGTACGAACAAAAACTTTTAGATCAACATTTTCTTTTAACCCTTAGTCGTTAAAGGCGAGCGCTGAGGCGACAGACCTCTTTCAGACCATGAGAGTGGCCAAGGAGCGTCTCGAGCGTGACCTGGAGAGGCTCACACACACACACACACACACACACACACACACACACCCTAGCATATATACTGGATGTTCTGGCCTTCCGCCTGTTTCCCCTCGTCATTCTTTATGTCTTGTAATTTGTTCCTTCATAATATCGCCATGGTCTCTGTTTAAAGTGCTGCATAAGTAAATCTGGCTTGAGTGTCTGCTAAGCACAAAGAGCCCATATGTTCTCTCGTAAACCCGTTTTTGAAGTGTCTGAAGAGCACTTGTGCTCTGATGGCATGATAACATGTCAGATAGTCCGAACGTTTGACACAGAATGGAAATCCACTTGGTATTTGTGTGATTTTTGTTGATGAGTTTCAGACAGAAAAAATAAAAACAGTAATTTGATATTTCATCTAAACATGCAGTTGTAACAACATTTTCTGTAAATGTGATTAGCAGCATATCAGTGCATTTTCAGTTTCAGTTTTCATAGTGCAGATTCCATCAGGCACACCCTTGAGTGTCCCTTACATTATCTGTCACCTGTAGAACTGTACGCTGGTGGCCTTGGCCTAGATAAATGCATATATATACAGTATGTAGTCATTCAAGCTGTGTCTGTGATTACATCTATTTTTGAAGAAAGTTGCTATGAGATCCTCTTAAACTTTACTTCAAACACACAACATGTAAATTTGTTCATTAGTATCAGTTAATTTGGACAGGATTGGACACATATGGTCATATTTAAACACTTCCAAATACTCAAGACATTGTTACAAGTGAATTTAAAAGGGCTCTTAGAAACCATTGTGAGGAACTTGGAATAATGAGATACAAATATTGCAGAGGAGCATCACTAATAAGCCAAGTGGCAGTGGCTGCTACAGTGTGTCATCAGTTCTTCCTTGAAGTGTAAATCTAAGTGTAAGTCTAATTAGCATTTCTACAAAATGAACTACGAAGTCCACAACAAAAAGTGCACTTGTATGTTCTGTGGATCTTGTGACCTGAGGGCACATTTTAGACAATGAAAGAAACACTTGTGTCCACTGTGCGTGCAGGATGGCAGGAAGACTCTGGAGAACCAGGTGAAAAGGTTGGAGATTGTGGAGCGTCGGGAGACTAAGCTGAAAGACGAGATCCAGAGCAAGGCCCAGCAGATTCAGCAGATGGCCGATAAGATTCTGGTAACCCATCTTTCGCTGCTTGCGTGGTGCTAAAATAATCATAGGAGGTGTGAGATGAACACAGCTCATTGTCATCATTGCAGAGGAAGTGCTATTTTATGTACTTTTATATACTTCTTTTTAAGACAAACCTTTTATTAGCTTTATGCAGGATCTGGGTGTTATTTCTGAATACACAGGGCACAGCGGCCCACATGTCCTGTCTATTACCTGTGAAAGTGGACATGTATGGACTGAATGACATGTCTCGTTCACTCTCCTGGATGGATTCATATCCATAGAGTTTGGTCACATTACGTAACCCCCCTGCTTAATTACACCCTGCTTCTACCTGCTCGAAGGTCCACTCAGCCATAATAAGGGATAAAGATCCGTGTTGGTGTAAGGGTCATAGGTCATAACGGCTGCTGCGTTTCTTTTAGGTGAGACACTTAATGGGCAGACGTATTGTGATTCAGTTCGAATTAGAGCCCAGCGGATATAACAATTTTGGAGCCAATACCGATATCGATACAGACAGATTTTGTCACAGTGATCCCTCAAATGAGGTTATCAAATATTTGTAAGAAAGATATGCAATGGAGGCACAAAATTTTACAGATTAACAATTCATTTTTACCGACTTAAATGACAGCAGTGCACTGATACAAAGACTCCACTAGAAATTTAATATAAATCACCCCAACTCTGCAATGTATTTTTTAAGGCCGTATTTTTGATGTTGGCCAATATTGATAACGGCAAACCCATATTTCAGTCAGGCCCTATTTCAAATTGTGCTGGTCTTGTCATGAGAGGTGAAAAATGTAAAAAAAAAAAAAAAAAAAAGTGACGCTGCTAAGGGAAGGGGTCTGGCCTAATCTGATCTCATTTATGTGGATGCCCCTGTCTTCTTTCTCTGCGTCCCATTTTTGTCACTGATTCTACACAATGAACAAAGTTGAAAGATTGCAGTGTCAAGGCTGCTTTGACAAACATTGTACCTGTCAACAAAAATCCCCTGTGTGTTAGCGAGCTGATTAAAACTTATCGGATCCTCCCAGTCAACACACAAAGTTAAAGCTCCTTATACTTCCGTTTTTGGTTCCTTATTGAACATTACCAGCAGGAACCTATAGCTTATAAGTGTGAGCTCTTTATTTGTACATTGTTGTTGTACCAAAAAAGCTCTGCTTTTAGACTTTGTGAACTTGGTCCCTGATGTTTTACTGTGCAGTGCATAACACACGCGTATTTTTGTTCAGGGGCTGGAGGAGAATCTGCGAGAGACCCAAGCTACAGCGCAGCGCCTAGAGACTCATCTGAAGCAGAAGGAGAAGCTCTATGAAGACAAGATAAAGGTTGAATTTTAAAAAATCTTACACTTACCAACTCCCTAGGATGCTGTTACAAACAACTGACAACCATATCCTCACGTACTGTACTTAGTTGCGTTACAACAATATGATAGTTTTTAGCTCAGCATTTGCTTATCCAAAGTATTTCATGTGAATGAGGTCTATCTTTTATTCGCGATTATTTTGGTTTGATACATCTTACGAAAATTTTCACAATTATTCGGTTAATCGTTTACTTGATTTATAAATTGTCCAGAAAATAGTGAAAATGTTGATCCAATTTTTTTCAGATTGCAAAGTGATGTTTTCAAAGTGCTTCTTTACACCAACCAGTAGTTAAAAACCCAAAGACTGTTCATTTACTGCCAGAGATAACCAAGATTAGTAGCCAATCCAGACATTTAAGAAGCTGGAACAAATCAAATGTTTGACATTTTTGCTTAAAACAAGACCGGAAAAATTGTTCAATTGTAAAATTGGTTGTTGATTCTTTTCGATCCATTAATTGATTAAGCGTTGCAGGTCTTATGTGAGGACATAATAAAAAAAAAAAAGAATTTATTCCACCAAAAGCTTTTCATTCCTTTAGGTTCATTATAGCTGATAATTGTGTTCTACTTTATACTGTGCGACAGCTGTCTCACTGTGGAACTCTCATGCAACCCCTTGTGCTGACAGGAAGTGATCTGTGTCATATTTGGTGGTCATACTCTAACTTGATGTTTTTGTGGGTGTGCTTCAGAGATCTACAGTATGTCATCCTCACACTCTGTGTCCTGTTTAATGATATCCTGGTTATGTTTCTGTGGGCTGCCTGGCACTGAGCAGGTTTTGGAGACCCAAATGAAGGCGGATATGGCTGATAAGGAGATGCTGGAGTCCAGTCAGAGCAAATACGAGGAGGAGATGCGGGAGAGATGCAGCATCATCAGTGAACATAAGGCGGTAAGAAGTGACCAGATCGGCAGCGTTGCTATTTGAGGCATATTCTAACATTCATCACACTGACATAGATTTCTAGTTTGGATCAATCTTGGGTTTGTTATTGTGGAAGCACAAAACAATGCAGCTTAATCTCATCCTATTAAGAGCCAGTGATGTGAAGGTTGATAAAGTTATATTGTCTGTCATTTCTGCTCAGACCATAAATGCTATGGACTCAAAGATAGACAGCCTGGAGCAGAGAATTGCTGAGCTGTCTGAGGCCAACAAACTGGCAGCTAACAGCAGCATCTACACCCAGAAAAACATGTAAGTAATGGTATACAAAACAATGACACTCACGTCTGACAGTGCAATATTTACTACATAATGACATAATGTAAGAAAAGGGCAAGAGATGGGTTATGGAGAAGTTATGAAGTGCCTTGTTTTTGTCCTCGGTCTTTGTAGTGCACAAAATAGTACAAAACCAGCTGGAATTGACTCCTATTAAACCTTTTTTTGTATGTGTTTGTTCTTGGCAGGAAAGCCCAGGAGGAGATGATCTCAGAGCTCCGCCAGCAGAAGTTCTACTTGGAGTCACAGGCTGGGAAGTTGGAGGCCCAGAATGCCAAACTGGAGGAGCATCTAGAGAAAATGAGTCAGCAGGAGCAAAGCAATAAGAGCCGGGTTCTGGAGCTGGAAACCAGGCTCCGAGAGGTGAGGAGATCGTTGGATGAAGGCGGGACCTGACTAGAGTGCAACACGCAGTTTCCGTTTTCCCGAATTCTTTTCTTCTTTTCTTACTCTACTGCTTGTCCCTCCCACTGACAAAAACAAAGATGGATGGCATTTCTCCTCTTTGTACAAAAATGAATCCAAAATATTGCGCTGCCATGTTGTGCTTGTGACATCATTTGGAACCAGAGTCTATGCAGTCGGTGGAGCCATGGTATTGCTCTCCTGTCCTTCAAATGTGCCCAAGTTGTGAGCAGGTCTTGGCTGTCAATCATAATGTTTGAATGGCTTTTTAGAGCATTAAAAACATAACTACAGGGGCACTCAGTAGAGAGCATACCTCTGCCAAGGCCCCTTATCCCTCGAGCCTCTTTATCTGGGTCTGTACCAAAATTTAAGGGGTTCTTCCTTGGCCCATTTTCTATCTTTACACTTAGTTTAATTGAAATCCAACCAGTATTTTTTGCAAAATCCTACTAACAAACAAGTGAGAAAGAGAGCTTATATCTCCACTGCCTGCCTGATATTTACCTTATTAAAAAAAGAAAACATACAAAAACACCACCAACACAAAGTATTTGTTCAGGATCTTTACCAAAATGTAAGCATTGTTCCTATGGCTAATACCAATGAAAAAAATGCTTTGAAAAAAAAATATCTGAGGTGTACTTTAAGTTTTTAGTTTGGCCAAAGTACTATCTGATAACTCTGAGGAGGAGCAGTTTATGACCTGTACTGCTGCCTACCGACAGCGGGCAATCAAGATTATTTTTTTTTGGCTGCACTTTTGGGGAGTTCATACTTGTCCTCTCACAAACTCTCTTTTTCGCCTAGTTCTATTTCTGTTCCAAGTCATTTTATTGACAGAGCGTGGAGAATCTACACAAAGAATCAGTGCAAGCAGAAGAGGTTGCACTTAGGCACTAGACGTCTGATGTGGTTCAACAAAGTAGAAACACACCTGTGCATAATTGTGTTTCTGAAAACAAGTTGAAGTAAATAATTTGTTCTATCATGACCCCAAGTGGAAGCAGGTGCACCATATAAAGCAGTAACTGAATAACTATACAGTACAGTCTCTGACTTCAAGGTTAAATCCTACAGATGATATTATGTATATACAATATATGAATATGACTTAACCAGACATTTGGATTATTACATTTTAATTATGGTAATACTGTCGGTCGTCAAGAAAACATGACAAAAGAGTAGAGCAACAGGTAAAATATCAGTGTTTGCAGCTTTCCGTCTCCCCTCGCAGATCGGTTTGGAGCATGAGGAGCAGAAGCTGGAGATTAAGCGTCAGGTGACAGAGCTGACGCTGTCGCTGCAGGAGCGTGAATCCCAGATCAGCAACCTGCAGGCAGCTCGCCATGCACTGGAGGGCCAGCTCCAGCAGGCCAAGACTGAGCTGGAGGAGACCACTGCCGAGGCTGAGGAGGAGATCACTGTGCTCAGAGTGAGGGAGAGAAAGTAGACAAGTATTGAGGGTGGTGTCTCCTCTCATGTTACTCAGGCACTAAAATCTTTCCCTTCATCTCTCTTGTCGCACCTGCTAGGCACACAGAGATGAGATACAGCGCAAGTTTGATGCCTTGAGAGACGGCTGTGCAGTAAGAGGCTCACTCATTTTCTCACTCTTCCAGAAATAAACAGCCCATCTGGGATTTAACAGCAGCTGACTCATCACATATCATCAGACGGTACCCACAGCATTCAGTTCATGTGTGTTATATATATATTATATGTATATAACATACAGAACACCTCTATTCAAAAGTCCATTTCGTGTGAGAAATTTTATCAGACTGACAATCGAAAGGGCGCAGATACAAAAGATACTTCTGAGCAACAGTTAAATAAGAATATAAGAAATCACAAGTCATTGGGAAAATAATCATGGAAATCTGAGCATATAAATCTGTGCAGATTGAAATACTGTTGTAAGATGTACTCAAACCTTGTACTTATACTTACATAAGTAGAAATTCAAAAGTACAAGATATACATATATATGTACAAAAGTAAAGCTATCATGTTAAAAACTAACTTGGTAAAAGTCACCCAAGTGAATACTACTAAAAGTAATCTTCTGGCCATAAATGTACAACTAAAATAACGTTTAAATATATTCACATGTATCCACTGTTCCTGTATACTAAAGGTTAAAGCCCTGCTTTTCTGGACCAGAAAACAAATTGAAAATTGAAGGTTACAACAATATTCTCAGCTTTCATGTAACACCAATTGGAAGATTACGTCACTTATTCATGTTGTGCCAAAACTATCTCAAATAAAATGAAAGAAAAAAAAGAATATCACGGGCGATTCTAAACTTTTGAACAATACCGAACACAGGTGATATAAGTAAAAAGCACAGCTCTACATTTGGATTTACATCTACTAAAACATTTTTGAGGTCAGCTGATAAAGAAAAGATGTGTATTTCCTAGTTTTGAGCTGTAGTTTGTACATTTCCTCCTTATCAGAGGCTCTGGTGACAAGATGTTTTCTTCTGAAAGAAAGAGCACATCCTGGGAAAAGGAAACCAATGACAAGCACTCAGTCAGTATGCGTGACGTGACATGAAGGTGCCAAATACTCAGGATAACAGGATAAAAATCAGTCTCTGTTGAGGAGGAACTGTTTTTGGTCATGGCAGCTCCCTTAATATAAGCACATGGCACAATGGATACAACTAAAACGTGCCTCTTTGAAAGAGTTGGACCGTAAAAGAGTTTTTTTTTTTTTTTTTATGCCATTATTGTGCTGTGTTATTGTTCTTGTCAATTTCTTTGCTATTACTGAGGAGTCCTGGTATCCCTCTGACCTTGAAAAACCGAGTAAGGTGAATTCATACAACTTAAATAAAAGCCATCATGGCAATCATGCCCTGCTTTCCAGATCCTCCTACTCACAAACTGTTCCGAAAGCACCAAACAGGCAGAGCTTGAAATGACACCACATCTTTTAAAATTAATTTCGTTTTTTGCTAAGACTTGAGATGTCGATCTATCGGTTGGTCTGTTGAACAACAGAGCCTAATTTTCTTTAAACTGCTTCTGATCCCCAGGGGGTGATTCTTAATCTCTTTACATCCAGGATCCCTTCACATCTAGAGCAGCTATTTATGCATACAGACATATGAAAACCCCAAATGCCAACTTCTTTGAAACACACTGAACACATTCCTGCCCCTTAAAGGATCAACCATTTCCACTTTAGACACAACGGCTCTCCTGAACAAGCTGTGCATACATTACATTCCAGAATGAATTTTGCTGACTGCATTGTTTGGTTATTTTTTAATATCCTTGGTGATTTGTAAGTGGGCTCAGTTCAAATCAGAGAGGAATCCTTATTATATGGTTTAGTACAGTGGAATTATTAGCAAATTTAATGTAAATGTAGGTAGCAATAATTTCACTAAATAGTTAAACGGGAAAATTGTGATGAATTCAACTTCCACAGCTCATCTGTTTCATAGCAAGCTCAGATGTTCCTCTTTTTTATGCACTGTCATTTTACCATAATTGCTATATTCATTCCAGAAATTGTGGGACTGATTTGCTGCCGCTTTAACTGTGCTTTTTATGTGCCTTATACACACAGCCCTCGCAAATAGCGTCGAGCAAATTGCATTCAGCAATGTTGAGGATGCGAGGCTCCGGATTTGATTTAGTTCTGCAAGTCGCTCCATAGATTGGGATGATGAATAGGCAGAGTAAGCGCAGAGGCTTGCCAGATCAACGCGGTTTACGTCCTTGCCCCGTCTTAAGTATTAAGTTGTTGCTGTCAGTTCCCTGGCCCTGGGGAGCACGAACACTGTGCAGAGCAGACAGCTAATTTACGTATTTAAAAGAGATGCCCGTTTCCCCGTGCCAACTGAAAGTCCTGTGTGCTACACACATGTTTCAATCAGAGCCAAGGGGCCGTCAAATGAACCTGGAACCCTCACTTCCCCGCAGTGTGCACAGTAGTCATGCCTGATGAAGGGAACAGGCTGAAGCTGATGAAATGATTAGCCTGCTCCTTGCTCTGAATGCTGCCTTGGTTAAAACAAGTAGTCCTGACACCACGCCAGCATGATTGCTGTATTATATCACTAACCTAGATATCTGCATCATGTGATAATGCAGCAGTGCAGTTAGGACTGTGTGGGGCGTTTGGTCCACTTTTTGTGCTTGGATGAGCATTTTGTGGCGGAAGTGAGAATATACATTTACTGCATGCACTCAGCTTACATGACAATACAGCAGGGATGCCTTTTCCAGAACCCTTTACACAGTCCTTGTCAAGTAGGGGGTCGGATTACCACTCACTCTTCAGCCATACCATAACATGTCAGTGTGTTTATACAGTCATATCAGTTTAATTATTTTGATATTTATTCAGAAAATCCTGGTAATGGTTCATTTGTAGTGTCTTGTTGCTATTTACAGAATTATTATTCACAAAATCCTGGTAATGGTTTATTTGTAGTGTCTTGTTGCTTGGTTTATATATTTTGGGTGCAGAGTAGATGCTTTCTGTGTCTTTTCTCAGCTTGAATGTCCTGTTGATGTCCCGCAGGTGATCACAGATCTGGAGGAGCAGCTAACCACGCTGACTCAGGAGAACGCCGAACTGAACCGCCAGAACTTCTACCTGTCAAAGCAGCTGGACGAGGCCTCCGACGAGAGAGAAGACCGGCTGCAGCTAAGCCAGGACGTGGACAGGATGCGGCGGGAGGTGGCCGACCGTGAAATGCACCTTAACAACCAGAAACAGGTACCTGGCAGCTGGTGTATGTAGGTTTGTCGCCGTTTTTTTAGCCCAAAGACAGGCAAGTCAGGATGACAGAAACTGGTGTATTGTACGGTTGATAAAATGTATCTTTTCCAGTTGTGTAGTCAAATATGATCATTTTAATTGAATGTAGGTGTTTAATTGTGATCATAAGAAAGCTCAGTTCTACTCTGAATGTTAATAGTTGAGACCCTGTAGTTAAAGCTAACTTGTGAAGTTTTATATATACTGTATATACATATATATTTAGAATTTTGTAAGTCCTGATGCAAAAACACTAGCATGATATGATGCAACTTTCTGCAAAACAATATGTTTCTGCAAACATATTTGATTACAAAAAAACACATTGTATACATTGTAATGTATATTTTGATTCGATTTTGATCATATTCAAAGCCCTTCCTTCAGTTAACACTGCTACTACTTGTATTTTTATTTCTATTATTGTCCATCAGACGTATTGTATTAAAAAAAAAAACACCCTTCCAAGGAGTTTGTAAAGTGGCATGTCTCAAAATTAAGCAGGAAACACTGGCGTCTTCTTAAATTCATTCTCTTCAACACTGTGGATTCAGCCAGTCTGTCACCAAGTAAACACACAAACAAACAGTAGACTTTGCTTGCCAGTAGAGTCTAGTAGTTTTCAAAATTTTGCTTGAAATTGACACAAAATATGTGCAGCTATTCATGTAAAACTTTGAAAATAAACCAGTTAATCAGTTCTCTGTTAGTTGTATTCCTCCCCCCCGCCCACCTCCCACTCAGAGCCAGTCAGACAGCCTGTTTTCACTTACTCAAATTATATGATATCTCCACACTACCTTTGACAGGTGACCTAGACATCTCTCCCCACTCTGACAGTGTTAAGTACACATCAGGCAGGAGGAACCCTGGGAATATTTCACCACTGTAATGTGCTGTTTTCTGCATGCAGCGAGAGCGAGTGAGGAGGTTGTGTGATGTGTGTGCGGCCCCTGTGGGAGGATACGTGTGTGGGTGTCTAGCAACGCTCTCAGTCCTGCCGGTTGTGTAACAAGCGATGGAAGTCATAGACGAGGGATGGGTGGTGTGTGGGAGGGATGTGTCATCCCCATCACTCCCAGGTCGTGTCAGCGGTGGAAGCGTTGGACTTCAGAGGGCTGTGGTTCTGCAGCAGCAGCAGCACAGGCTATATTTGTCTCACAGTGCTTTGTCTAAAGACATGAAGCACGGCGCTTTGTGTGAGCCCTGTGAATAACATAGGAGAACATTCTGTGTCCAAACATATCATGTAAATAACTCCACGAAGGTCCTGTTCTTGTTTCAAGGTTATTATTTAGTCATTCACACTGTATTATGTAATTACTTTTAAAGGTATGTTTAATACTCCTTTGAAGCACACTAACTGCCTTGCTACACCAGAGGGAAATCCTGGAGAAAGAACTAAACATTAGTGCTTTGAATAATGAGCCATCCGTCCTCACAGGCTTTTAGTCAAGTAGTCAGAGATAAACCCAGTGGTGGAATGTAACTATGTGTATTTAATTAAGTACTTTCCTTCAGCACAATTTCCCTTCCTTTATATGTACTGTTACATTTTAAGGATTACAATGCAGTTATTATACCTTTAGTTATTCTGCAAACAACAGATATATGTTACACTAATTCTATGTGTTATATGTGGAGGTAATGTTTACTCCACTACATGTATTTGAAAGCTGTAATTGGAGCAAATTTTGAGAACGTATTCACATGTATGAAAAGATTCCTTGTCTCATGCCAGGATTCCTTACATTTCTCTCTCAGGAATTTTCATCAAGTTGTCTGTGCCTAATTACGACACGAAACGGGTGAAGCTTATATGCTTCTTTTGTGTCAACCTTGGTGATGTTATTCCAGTTTCTTCTTTTTAGCTTATTTGTTCCTTGTCCATTTTCCCAGGACTAGTCTTTTTTGTTCTCTTTCTTTGTTTTGACTTTTACTGGACCATCTCTAACCCCCTCCCCCCTTCAAAGTACAATAGTTAAAGATTAACTACTGTATATTACGGTCTCTGTTAACTGGCACCTAAAAATGAACTTACATTCAACCTATTGTACACAAAATGTACAATAACAATAATTGAATATAATAATATGTAATAATAAACTGACTGGGGCCACTATTGTGAAACCTTAAATACGTTTTTGATTATACTTCTGGGTTGCATTTATTCTAAAGGTGAAGATTCTGAAGAAATGAGAGTTGGGTGTCTTAATTTAAATTAGGCAAATGCTGACACTTAAGGTTGGCCGCCGTCCTGGTGCCTCAGTTTTCGATACCCACTCAAAACATCACTATACATTCATCCAATAAAGATGTCTAGAGAACAAATATCAAGCTGTGGGGCTCATCTAAACTGGTCTAGCTTTACACGTTGTACAAGGTTGATGTGCTGAGAAACTTTATTTTATAATCCATATGCAGAAATAGTGTTTAACAGTAGTCTTTTGCCTGTTTTTGTACCAGAACCTTGAGACACTGAAGACCACATGCACCATGCTGGAGGAGCAGGTCCTGGAGCTGGAGACGCTGAATGACGAGCTGCTGGAGAAGGAGAGGCAGTGGGACGCCTGGAGGGCAACACTGGAGGAGGAGAAGAGCCAGGCTGAGAGGCGCACCCGGGAGGTCCAGAGGATGCTGGACACAGAGAAACAGAACAGGTCTCAAGTTTACCCTTGAATGAGTGTAAAATACCTTTACAACTCCATGTCTATTTAGGGTTGTAGTTTTCTTGTAATTACAGGTGAAACATGTACAGCTCTACTGCACACAAAGATGTTTTATAGTGCAGGTACACTTGAAATGTACAGACTGGAGGAATTAAAGTTTCTCTACCTGTAGTACCTTCAGTAGTTATGACATTTTGAGAAAGGTTATGAGTGTCTTTTCTCTCCGATGGAATAAAAGCCCTCTTTTTGTTTCCTCTGAATGTTGCAATCGGCGATGAATCTGCCTCGTTCTGCCCACACACGCTGAACGCAACACGTTTAGACATATTCTCTAGAGTTTGTCCAAAGGTATTCTGGGAAACATGAAATTATTTTCTGACTTGGTGTGGGCAGGGCCGGTGCAGAAAACTGGCTACAAAAAAAACCCAAAAAACTTTTATAAAGTGTATTTTCCTTTAACTCTAAAATTTGAAAATAACTTCCAAGAGTGTTAGAAAGACAATGATTTATGTACACCAGTGTCAACAGTGGTTTTGTGCTCCAGGCTTCGTGCAGAGCAGCGCAGCTCCGAGTCACGTCAGGCTGTGGAACAGGCAGTTAAGGAGCACAAAACTGAGATCCTTGCCCTGCAGCAGGCCCTCAAAGACCAGAAGCTCAAAGCCGAGAGCCTCGCGGACACTGTGAGCGTTTCCACACAATCGGCTGTGTATATCTTACTTCTTACTGTGAACAGATGTTACAAGAGACTCTACCTGCGTTCTGTTATCAGTTGAACGATCTGGAGAAGAAGCACGCCATGCTGGAGATGAACGCCCGCAGTTTGCAGCAAAAGCTTGAGAGCGAGCGCGACCTGAAGCAGAGGCTGCTCGAGGAGGTACTTTCCACTTTTAGGCTTTCATCCATTGATCTTAATTGATTACTTTTATGCATTAGTTACAAATTGAATTGAATTGAGATCTGTTCTTTTGGTATGTCAGCATGTTTTTCTCTTATATTTGTACCACTGCTGCAAATCACCTGCCATAATCAGAAAAATCACAGCTGTGACACGTGTCAAACTGTGCTGAATGGTTGAGCTGCTGCGATCACTGTGAACAATCGAAGCAGCAAGTGACAAATTCACCGTGTCCAGATGGTGATGTGACAGCTGTTTTCACCCCCACAGCAAGAGAAACTGCAACAGCAGATGGACGCCCAGAAGACCCACATCTTCCGCCTGACCCAGGGACTGCAGGACGCTCTGGATCAGACTGACCTGCTGAAAACTGAGAGGACTGACCTGGAATACCAGCTGGAGAACATCCAGGTGCTGCGACTTGCACATACACATAGACCCACTAATGCATCTCCACAGAAATTAAACAACGGTACCCTGAGATTATGAGTACACAGTCACTTCATGAGCACATGCTGGACTAGGAGCAAAACTGTCGTTGTCATTTGCAACCTTTTTCTCCCTAACTCTTCTGCCACTTTGTATTATAAGACACACACACACACACACACACACACACACACATTTTTCTTTACACCATAGCATATGCCCCCCTCCCATATGTGTCTCCTTGTCAGCCTCTCTGTGTGATGAGAAGTACTTGAGGAGAAATTCATGGCAGTAGTGATGTTCACTTAGCTCCACCTGCAGGCTGTGTACTCCCATGAGAAGGTGAAAATGGAGGGGACCATTACCCAGCAGACCAAGCTCATAGACTTCCTCCAGTCCCAGGCCCATGGTGGCTCCAAGAAGAAGAAGGTCAGATGGGATTTTATATCACACTGGTTCATCACATCATACTAAAACTAAAACTTCCAGTCAAGAAAAAAGTGTAACATGATTACATGATTATATCTCTGAAAACTATGGAAAAATTAGCGCCACCTCGTACCCTTCGTGTCAGCACGATAGCTCAATAGCTTTAGAAGCTGGAGCTTCATTTTTTGCACTCAAGAAGATATCCTAGAGATCTAGAACTAAATGGATTTTCAGCATTTTCTGGCATAAGAATTTACGTTTGTAAAAACAAGTATATTATTTTCAGTTCAGCCTACACCAAATCAAATGCAAATCAATTAGAAGATCATACGCTTTCATGGTGACACCCTGGCATATCTCCTGCTGTGCAGCCACACCTGCCGTTTTTTGTGTTCATATCATCAACTTTGGGGAATATCAACTGAGTTGACAAGTATTATTTGCACCTTTTCTGATATGAAAATATAGGTTTCTTTCAATGGAATCCTTGAATGAAGCAGTGGCTACTAGTGTGGATATCTGTCTTTAAAACTTATTGATGGCTTTTGAATTAATATGACAAGTTTGATGAGCATTTATGAAGCTGAAACTGAGCGCCTAAAAAGAAATTAAGAGTGAGTAGAAATGGTCTAAAACAGTCAAACTAAATGTGGGCTCATGTGTCTCAGGGCCTGTTTGGACGACGGCGAGAGGACCTGCTGGCTGCCATGGCTGCACAGGCCCAGGCTCAGGGCCAGAGTCAAGGCCAGGTGTCCCCTGTGCCCCCCATCCAGCCGGTGCCTCTGCAGTACAGCGACATGAAGGCAGCTCTGGACAAAGAGCGTGCTCGCTGCTCCGAGCTGGAGGATGCTCTGCAGAAAATGAGAGCAGAGTTGCGATCTCTGAGAGAGGAAGGTGAGATGGCCTCCGCACATTTCAGCGGTAGTAAACGACCAAGGTGATTCTCTCTGAACAGCAGCAAACAGATGGCTCAGCGTGATGAAACGCTTGATATAAATTCTTGCAACTCCAGCAGTCCAGTATAAGGATCTCAGTAACCCGAACAACCCGACCACAGCACGGCAGCAGATGATCATGTCTACCATTGTCAAGTCTCCTGAGCACCAGCAGGGCCCTACCAGCCTGGTACCCTCCAGCTCTGGACGCAGGAAGGAGGCTGCGACACCCGAGGGTGAGCGAACAGATTATGTTTGCTGAGGTTTTTCTCTCTAACAGACACATACATGCAGCTTTATATCTTTACCTGGGCCCTCAGCTGCACCACATAGCTACAATAATATCCCTCCCTTTATGGAGATCTTACTATCCTTCTTCTTCCACACACCTTTCAGAGAGAAGGAGGGTCACTTTTGAAAGTAAGTTCATCCAAAATTGGTTTCTTATCTCTCTTCTGGTTTTTGCCTCATCCACATCCTTGAAAGGCCAGATTTTAAAAGCTCTGCACTTTTATAAAATGTGTGACGCCACCAGTGCTGGTCAGGTGAGGCGGAGAAATCTTCTTGTTCAATTTTCACCTTGTCAGTGCACAGCTTTAGAAATCTGAAGCATTTTATCTTGGTTGCTGACGCTTAGCTTATCTGATTTGCAGAATTTCTGCTCTGCTCTTTGACTCACTACAAACCCACCTGAACTGCACATTGTACACGAACAGAGATGTAACGTATGATAAATTATGCAAAACGCTGTTTGGACCAACACTCTAAAGGAATTATCCAGTCACCTTTTTACTTCCTACAAAAGAGGCAAAGTTACAGCTCACTGATATTGATCCTTATGAGAAAAAATCTGATGATTGATTGGGAAAAAAAATAATATGAAATATACATAAAAACTATAAGAACAAATAAATTATATTGCACACTTGATTAACTAATAAGTGTGTGTTATATTGTATTTTGTATTGGAACAGCAAAGCTACAAAATAATCCATAAATTATTATGAATTCTCTGTTGTTGTTATAGTGTTATGATAGTTACCTCCAAGTGTATCTTTGACTAAATGTAATACCCAGTTCATGGTTTCCAAATGTACCAAATGGGGTAAACAAGACCTAATGAGACGGGCCAGATGTTTAAACAATATGTACACACAAAAACCATTTCTCACATTTAAGATGGAATTTTTAAGACTATACTTCATGCATATTTCTGACCAGGCCTTCACCTTTTTTTTTTAGCATTCTTTGTATTTACATTGAAGCTATTACTTCCCTGCCAATGATTGCTTCACTTGAACCTGAATTGCAAAGCTCTTATGAGTTCTATAGATAAAAGCCACATTATGTGAAATATGGACACGTTTTTATTTTATTTGAAATATAATTCAAAATTAATTTTAAATGATCAAATTCAATATTATGTCGATAGAACTTCTTTCCTAATATCATGTCATATATCAAGATCCACAAGCCCATGTAGTGTGTAGTGTAGTAAACAAAATAAATTC
>KV751322.1:8938601-8996790 GCA_001698575.1 Mola mola | reverse complement strand
CCAGAGAGTGAAGCAGACCCTGTCCCAGTCCCACCTTCCTAGCCAGTCTGAACTGGCCCCATACATCTTTGAGACGGTCAAAGGCTGCCATCTGTTTGCCGCCGGGAGAGTAGGTCTTGTTCCTCGGCCGTGAGCGTTGAGATGAAGCAGATTGTGTCCTTAAAGCTCTTCCTGACACCCGCGCTCTCCTGCAGATAGACAACGGGCCGTGTATATGCGCCGCCATGCCCAACAAGATCACCATCCTGCGCTACAACGACAATCTCAACAAATACTGCATCCGCAAGGTGAGACCTATAATGCCCTATAATATAAAGACTTATAATATAGGTCTTTGACCTATAATGCCCAAAATGTAATCAGTTGAAGCCAATGTTATTAAAAATTCACCGGGAAAAAGTTTGGATAATTCACCAAATTTGGAATAGTAGGCTGCTAACAGACAAACAAACCCACGTTCTTACAAAAACACAGTTCCAAGAGCAACATAACATTAAAAAGATGCAATCAGGATTAGGAAAAGAAACAAATTACAAAACATGTATCCTATGCTATTTGTGTAAACAGCATAGACTAACATTTTACAAATTTATGTGTGGGAACGCTAAATTTAAATGTGATTTCTCAATTTAGTAAACTGTGCTCTTTTGCAATAGATAATAAATAACATAGTTTGGAGCCGCCATGAATAATCAATAACAAAACCATTAAATAAACATGTTAAATACATGTTTCTTTCCCAGGAGATTGAAACTCTGGAGCCGTGCAGCTGCATCCACCTGACCAGCTACAGCATCATCATCGGCACCAACAAGTTCTACGAGATCGAGATGAAGCAGTTTGTGCTGGAGGGTGAGCGCATAAACTGTGACAGTAAATGAAGAAGTCCTCATTTGTTAGAGCTCAGAGCGCACTGCGTGTGCTAAATGTGTTGAAGTGAACCTCTCTGATCCCACCGCTGCAGAGTTCCTGGACAAGAACGATGTGTCGCTGGCCTCAGCGGTGTTCGCTGCTTCCTCCCACAGTTTCCCCATCGCCATCATGCAGGTGGCCGGCAGCCTGCAGAAGGAAGAGTACCTGCTGTGTTTCCACGGTGCGTTTCTTTTTGAGGACACAGACACTGTCGCATGTTTTCTGGATGTAGTAAGACGCCGTCCAAGGCACGCGTTGGGTGTACTGTAAGCTTCATGTGTCTTGCAGAGTTCGGGGTGTTTGTGGACACGTATGGACGAAGAAGCCGCTCTGAGGACATCAGGTGGAGCCGCCTGCCTCTGTCCTTTGGTAAATCCACTCTGAAACGCACACTCACACGGCACTCTGCGTCCCAATTTGACATCCTTGTAACTTTAACTTCTCCTCTGTCGCAGCCTACAGAGAACCCTACCTGTTTGTTACCTACTTCAACTCCCTGGACGTCATTGAGGTTCAGGGACACGCTTCTCTTGGGTGAGACGCGCCATCAGACACAAATTTTCAAAAACATTCAGGTTTTTGCTTCTTCTTCTCCGTATTTCCCACCTCGCTGTCTGTAATTCTAGCACTATGGTGCTGGCCCACCTGGACATCCCCAACCCTCGCTACCTGGGCCCGGCCATTTCCTCCGGGGCCATCTACCTGGCCTCCTCCTACCAGAACAAACTGCGGGTCATCTGCTGCAAGGGCAGCCTGATCAGGGAGTCTGGAGAGCTGCAGAGGACTGGCTCCAGCCGAGGGTCAGCTCCAGTTCTCAGTTTGAGCCAGAAAACACAGATACAGAATTTAAATTGTGGAGTGTAGGTGGATTAAAAACACTTGAACGCCCACACAACATTTATTGTGAGCCGTCAGTATCAGGATCAGGAGGATGGACCAACAGCGCCCCTTGCTGCTGCTCACGGCTTCATAGTGACGTGCTCTTTGCTGTGTGCTCCGCAGCAGTCCCAGCAAGCGAGGGCCTCCCACCTACACCGAGCACATCTCCAAGCGCCTGACGTCGGGCCCAGGCAGCCACGACAACGGCCTGCACCGCGAGCCCAGCACGCCACATCGTTACCGGGAGGGCCGTACCGAGTTCAGACGGGACAAGTCCCCGGCCCGGCCGCTGGACAGGGAGAAGTCGCCCGGCAGGGTGCTCGACAGCCGCAGGGAGAGGTCTCCCGGGAGGTTCGGGGACAGCACCCGGCTCCATGCCGGGTCTGTCCAAACACAGCTCGCGCCGGTCAACAAGGTACCGCAGGGGGAGCTGGGTGATGTCCCAAGTGCACGAAATATACAACAACCCCCCTCATAAAGAAAGGAGGCATTAGAAGTGCGCAATCATCCTTTTCTTCATACTGCATCATCGCTTAAAGGAAAATGACGGTATATTTTAACCTAAGCCCTGTTTCCCAGTCATTCGGCTCTAAAATTTCATAAAATACATATTTTTAGAAAAATGTTTTTCCTACATTCCTTTACTTCCTGTTGCTGACGGCACACTCCAGACATGACCAGCCAGTTATCAATATGGGGACTGTTTACTAACATGTTTACTTACAAAAGTTATCTTTTTAAATAAAGCAGCTTTTGTTGTTTTGGGGGTTTTTTTAAATGTAGGTTATTTAGGAATTTTTAATCATATGAAATATCAAAAACATAAAACAACTCGACGAGCAGCCTGCGTCTGTTCCTCCTGTAGGCCGACAAAAGAAGCTGCACAGGACTGTGTTGTTAAATCTCAGATTCTGATTCTTGTGCCACACGTATTATCTACAGGGTTCCAGAGATATCTTTCGTCGTTAATGGTGAAGCTGCAACAATCTTCTTAGATAGTAAATCTTGTTTTAAGACAGTCAGGTCCAACATTCGGCTGATCTTAGATGCGTTACAGAGTTTATTTGTTTGCTGTGTGTGCGTGTGTGTGTGTAGAGGAAACAAACTGCTGCCAGCGCTGAGACCACAAAAATCCCAAACTGAGGGAAACATTGCAAATGTTCTTATCTAATGTCATATTAAAGCTGCAAGGAGTGGCAGAATAGAGCGTTTTATGCATTATATTAATTTCTTAATTAAAGTCTAATACATGTAATGCCAGAAAAGATCGGGACACATTTTATTTCCCATCTCCCCCCTTCAGCATTTGGTTTTGTATCTTCATTAAAGGATAAAAAACAACAACAAATAGATCCCACAATGATCTGAAAACATTAATGTGCCTCACTGGTTGATAAGTTCTGACTGAATAGTGTGTCTGAAAATACTCCCCAAATATTCCTCTTAAAACAAGTTATTGAGGCTTTTTAAAGATTGAATTACACATTTAGCAGGTACTGATGATGTAGTGACTAACATTTTTGGTCACATCATGAGTTTTGTCAATAATAACAGCAGAAAATGTTAAAAGATGAAACTTGTGATATTTTGTTAAAGGGGGAAAAACCTCAATCACAACTGTGAATTTCATATCACGCAGGGATGCAATCTGAACATCCACACATCATTCTAACTGTAAATGAAGCAAATTAGTTGTTCAAGTATTGATGATTTTTACATTGGCATTTGAACGTCTCGTGGTGACTGATCATGTCCTTCTCTTTGTCTTGCAGGTGTGGGATCAGTCGTCGGTGTGAGTCCAGTTCCCCGCTGCTTCTGACTGAGGCTGAAGAGAAAACTCTAATTTCACTCTGGGCGCAAGCATGCACGCACACACACGCACACACACACACACACACACACCCCTGAGGCTGTCTTAGCCCCATTGCCTGTACATATGACACTTTCAGTTGGTCGTTCAGCGACACGTCTGCTCTGGGAGAGACCCCTCTGGGAGACCCCTCCTGCGACAATCTGCTCTGTTCTGACACACGCTCCGGTGGCAGGGAACTATTGCTCATCTGCAGATCAACTTTCTAAAGATCATCTACAAGTTGTAAATATCGTCGTCTGAGTTTTTATAGATAAAGGGACTAGTCGGCTGGCAAAGCCACGTCTATTTTTTTTAAAAAAAAGTTTCTAAAGTTGTTGCAGGGAGATAAATGATGTCATTGGTTAAGAAATACAAGATCAACTTTGCATCAGAATCTGAAATAATCACTTTAGGTTTTCCTTCTCTGTTGAGAGACTCAAGGCAGACTCACACAAACTTTTGAGTAGAAAGAGGAAGCGACACTTTGCACACGAGATTGGATTTGAACAGGAGTTAAAAACTTGTTACATGACCAGTCTTCTCTCTTTGGATCAAGTGTATGGTCCTCAGCACTAACTCGCCTTCGATAGCTATGATTGCTTTACTGACAGTTGTCATCCAGCTAGAACTTTGTAGAACAACTATGAAGAAAATGTTTTGCTCCTTGTGGTTTTTTTTTTTGAAAGCAAACCTAAGATGATGAAACACACAGCGCCTCAGCTTGCTCTTAGACCGCTGCTGCTGCTGATTATGGTACAACGTCCTGTTTCTGTATAGTGGTATGAAGTGTAGTAACTGTCACAGGTCGTCACTTTCTAGTATCGTTCCTTTAGAACCAGTAAGACCACCTCCATTCGTCACCTCAGTGGGCATGACTTAACTTTGAGCAGCTTCTTTTTCGTGGTTCTCTCTCTTGGCTGTTCTTTTTCTGACATTGAATTTGTATTTGATAAGTACACATTGATGTTGGACAGTAACTTTTAAGACTTTCTTGGTTTTTAGAAATGTATACCAGTTACATGCATTAAACCCGATCCATGAGTCTGCCTCTGCCTTGTGTGTGTGTGTTTTCAGACAGACAGACAACACAGTAGCTTCATCTAGTTTATTTTGTCCTTTAATTCTACAACGATGTAATGCTCTCTAAAGTAAATCCAACAAAACAAAATATTCAGTCTGAACGAGGAGCACTTGTCGTTACAGGAAGTCGCTATGTACAGCTACACGCTCCTATGACAGACGTGAGAAGGTTCAAAGTGCTTATCAAACAGAGAGAGGGAAGGAAGAAAGAAAAAAAAAAAAATCAAGCAAAGCATGAGTGATCCCTTTGTGAGAGACCTGTAATAAAACTGCTTGGCACCAGTGTGGTCACCAGAGGAGACACACACCCACACACTCATTTAGTGATTACTGGGCCGCAGCTTGTGATACAGCACATCAGCTGTGAGTGAGGACAAACATCTGCCAACTGAGAGAGGGAAAAAAAACACAAAAACAGCAAGGATCAACTGATGACCTGGTTACCCCCCCACCCCCCTCCATGATGCTTGTTACAACACTGAAAAGCACAGCACACTTTCAGCTTTACGGACGCACCCTGTGGCAGTGTCTACTCAATGTCATGTGCAAAAAATAGCCTTTTTTCTTTAGACCATTCACATTCATGGATTGTTGAACGGGCTGCTGGCCGCAAGGGAGGAGCTTAGGCTGCTGTTTTCAGATGAGGTGCTGGCAAATGTCTTTCCACACTGACATGTTGTTCCGGGACAAACAGTAGTCCGGAATTCATCAGTATTCCACTGAGAGAAAACAGCTGGATTACAGAGACTCTAAATTAGAGGCTGCTGCTGCACCATTAAGCACCTCGTGTAATAAATTCAAAAAATGGCAACTTCTCATCAACGGGGAGGAAACAAATTCGGTTTTTCTGTTGGGAGGGATGAGCGCTTCATTACACACTTGAACACCTTTACCAGTCATCTGCCAGCACGCCATCAGCCTCACAGCTCCGGTGTGATTCCAGGGCGTCGATTATACACAATTGGGAGTGATGCAGCCAAAAAACTGCTGTCACCCCTGGTGGTGAACCCCTGCGGCCGAGAAACACCTCTGGATCTGCAAGCAACTAGAAGCGCAGTGTGTGTGTGTGTGTGTGTGTGTGTACTAGTAGAGGTAGTGTTTGTAGATAGAGTGATAGAGTGGTGCATGTGTGTGTGTGCGTGTGTTGGGGGTTGTCTCGAGTTCAGGCTGCTTGTTTTGGATCACTCTTCCCTCGGTGCATAGAGATCTCACTGGCTGCTGCCGACGGAGGTCACCTGACCTCAACCCCACTTAATTGTTGGTGACACCAGAGAGAGGTGACGAGTGTCGCCGTAGCAACAGCTCAAAACCAGTTTCCATTGCCCAGCTCATAAACACCGATTATCCCTTGGCAACTGAATTGTCTGGATTTCCAACAGCAATTCAACAACAACAAAACTCAATAAATTAAATCAAAGTCATGATCGCGTTTAAAAGGAAAAACCACTGCAGCATCAGGACAGGACACCCTGCTTATCTGTTCAGAAAGGAAACACCTGCTAGCTTCAACAGGCTGCAAAATAAACACATTTTTCTGTAATTGATGACATAAGAAAACATTAAAAAAATTTTTTTGGTGACTGATTAAATGAGCCACTATTCAAGGATTCTATACATTTTTCTTAAATGCTATATAGGTATATGAATATATTATTTTATTCATTTATTTTACAAAGACGTGTGTGCTTGTGCGAGGTGGTCATTGAATGGAGGATGGGCAGTGTGGGCATGTCTCTGTGTGTGTGTGTGTGTGTGTGTGTGTGCAGTTAGATTTTCTGAAAACGCCAAGAACCCTTTCTGCCAGCCGCCGATTTCAATGGAGGCGCTGAAAATTTATCAAAGCATCCGGCTCCCAGTGCCTGCTGGGTAATAAAAGGTGGACTGTTGAAGCTGAGTGAGGGATGTGAGGGTTTGACTAACAGGAGGGATTACACAGTCTATGGTGCACAAAGTCACAACGCCAAAACACATCAGTGCTCACTCCCACCAGGAATAACAGTCCATCATCAGCAGGCGGAGGATAAACCTTCCTACGGATCAGCGACCTGTGCTGAGGTGTTTCCTCTCCTTGCTGGGGTCAAGGTCAGAATTTAAATGGAGTTCTTTTTGTTTCCAAACACTTGGTGATGGCGGCCTCTGGGCTGAACCTCCAACACTGAAACCAACAATTCATCACCAAAAACGATTCCTCTAGTTTGTATTTACATATCACTTTGCTGAATATACAGTAAATATACACACACTGGCGCCATTTGGCCTGAAAAGCTTGTTAAAATCTCATCCGAACAAATGCAAGCAAATGTGTTGAGATTCAGCCCAGAGCAGGTTAAAGATTCAGTTCACCCAAATTACACATAATCCATGATGATAGGGACAATCAGGGAACAGAAGGCAGAAACTTTAAGATGTGGGCAGGAAGGCTCTTATTTAAAACTGTCGTCTAGATCAATCATTCCTAGGGAATGGGTCACAACTTGGGTCGCAAGAGAAATGTTTTGGGTCAAGAAATAAATTTATAAAATTTCTCCCACGCCAAGATTTTTACCTGCAATACCTTCCTGAGCGACATGAGGGAGCATTAAGTATTTAATGCCAAATGGCCTTTTTCTTTTGTCAAATTTATAAAAATTTGAGACATGTTCTGTTTTACTTGAGAGAAATGAAAGGAGATTGTTAGCCTGTATAATGTGTATATGTTTTCAGTAAGGTGTACATAAAAGTTGTGATTTACAACGCATGTATATGTTAGAAATGGCCATATTTAAGATAAAAGAAAATGATAGGGAGCATTTGTTAATGCACAAATGAATGGGGATGTGATGGTTGATCATTTCTTTTTAAAAAATGGGTCCCTGTGGAAACACTGATCGACAGCAAAACTACTGAATGGATTTAAACTAAACTGGATGGGAGGATGGGGAACGGGCCAAAAAGAACGTTGCATTTTGGTGCAGATCCAGGAATTATACTTTTAGGTGACAGCTGGGCCTTGGCAGATTTACACATCCTATGGTCATTCTACTTATTTAATTATGTCATGCAAAAATAAAAAAAGGCTTCCTGGCTCCAGGTTCTCAAATGTAAAAAGAAATAATAAACAATGTCTTCTATCTCTGAGTCATAATGGCCAAATTTCAGAATTTATTTTGGATATTTTATGGATTTCTTCATTCAATAATAAAATGATTTCCAGATTATCTAAAAAATAGCAGCTGTCAGCAGACCCAACCAAAAGGATGCCTGTAAATAACATGTCACTCAAATGCCTGGTTAGAGGAGGGGGCGGATATTTGGGTGAACTGACCATTTAAATTTTTCCCTGAACAGTATTTCTGAGCATCGGCTCCTCCATTTATAAAGCTCTTGATCGTACACCCTCCAGTGAAGCTGGGAGGTAAAAGTCTGAAGGGGGGGATCTGGACCGAAGCCCCTCAGAGACTTCAGCAGCACTGTGAGATGACCTTCTCTGTCTCCCTGGTCCAAAGCTCCAGGATGTCCATTCTCACTCAGTCCCGTCACAGCCACAAACCCTCTGTGTGGCGAACGTGTCATTTCCTTTTACACGCACACACTGAGTGGAGCATCACGCCGACACGTCATTAAGCTCCTCACCACGTCATCCTCTGTATATACACATTAAACTCCATATTTGCAGCACACACACACACACACACACAAAGTTCATGGGGACATTCTGTGAGGCTCCTGTGTCAGTGGCCCAGCAGCCTCAGTTCTAATCCTCTCCCTCCCTCTCCTGTCCTGCTCTGCTCCTCAGAGCTCAGTTAGAGCTCGCCGTGATGGGTTTGTCCAGCTCCAGGTCCAGGGGGGCTGGGCTGAGCTGCAGGCTGCTGTGGCAGGTCTTACATACTCGGCTGGGCTCAAACAGCTGCTGGCTTGGCACTGGGATCTTCTGGTCACAGCAGCTGGAACAGAACACGTTACCGCAGTTCCTGCAGGGAGACACAAACGGGTCACTTCTGGACTCAGCCTCTTCACACATGCAGTCACCCTGTGTCTCCTCTCACACACTCCGCACACCACTCAGATCCATTAGACCTGCACCAGGACCCTGTTCTTCACACAGGGGGGACTGGGTGACCTCAGTTTAATTGTTGGTAAATTTGATGAAGCCTGGATTTCTAATTTATTTTAAGCTGTTTTACGTTCAACCTTCATGCAACCTATTTTCACACAAAAAAAGACTAAAAAATGTTCATATAATAAAAGAAGCATGTCAAAAATCATAAAGTTGATTTAATTATACAATCTATACCTTGAATAAGTCATAAAAAAATAAAACAGAGTGCCTAATAACAAAGACTTTAACCAGGCACAGCTTTAGTCGCTATGGCCATATACATCTAATATGCACTTTTCAACTGTAATCAAGCTAAGGGAACCAGAAAAGAGGATGATGGTGATTTGGGGGGACTATTTTCAGCTGTGGATTTAGACATTTTGGTGCACCAGGCATGGAGTTTGTTCATGGTTATTGTTGGCCAGTTAACTTCCTCTAAGAATTTAACTGATTCTAATTTTATCAACCAATTTACTGTTAATAGATGTGCTGTAGTGAAATGTGTAGGATTTCATGAGCTACTGAACTATACTGAACCAGACTATCGCATCTCCTCAAGAGCTGCAATTGCTAGCCATGTTGAGAGGTGGTACAAGGAAAAGATGCACAAGCTAAAGGCTATGATGACAGGTAAGCTATTACAACTATTTTTTTTCTTAATAATTAACTGGCTATTGATCATTTAGATTTTCACTTGTCAGCTGGAGAAAATGCACGAAATCTGCTTATACAAACCAAACCTCTGACACTGGGATCATTTTATCTGGCTAACCTCATGTCCGCCTGGATAAGTGGAGCCTTATGTGAAGTACAGAATGCTGACAGTGATTTCACAGAAACTAATTCTGTCTCTCTGGGACGCATGACAACCCAGGTTGACAGAAGATGTGAGCCCTGTCACCCTGTTTTCACTCCTGGTGCACAACATGCAGGATTACAAATGGTGCTCCATTGCTCAGTGCTGCTGAAGCTTGATTATTAACATGTTATATCACTCTGCAAGAGGGCAGGTCACGCTGAAGGTTTCAGATACCCATGCCGGACCACTCAAACACACACCCCCCCTCTTTTTTCCCCCCGAGAAAAAAAAAAAAAAAAAAAAAAACCATCTAATTGAACGGAACTTCAGACACCAGCTGGTGGCACTGAGTGGTTTCCTTAACCATGCTGTGCTACTAGGATGTGAGAAGCAGCTGGTTCGGGGCAGCATGCTGCTGAGGTGGTGGGGGATGGCACGGTGCTGATGTGATGCTACAGAGGGAGGAGGGAAGAGGCTGTGGAACATCACTTTATAAGATTTTGAGTTTTTCGCCCAATCCCCGCACCATGCTCATGACCACAACTAATCAAAAACCAAATACAAACACAGCAGCGTTTCTGAAATTTGGAGAGATTTCCCTGAAATTGTGCCGACAACAGGAACAGAGTGAAGGGAAACCAGATGCAACAGGTGAGGAGGGATAGGAGCAGAGGTGGGATTAGGAGGAGGAAGCAATGCCAGGTTAGAGAGGTGGAGTTGGGGGTGGGGGTGGGTGTCATGGGAGCCGGATCTCACCAGACCTCCTGGACAGGCTCCCTGCCACTGTAGAGGAGAGGGGCACACAATGGATAAGAACTGCCGGTGGAGAGTGGAAAAACACCTAAAACAGCTACCTGACTGCATAATTATGTCCTGAATTCCCAGCTGAAATAACGACAGATGACTGTATACAACCAGGATGAGCTGCTAGACGACCAAAATGAAACGTATTGCACTCTCACTTGATCCAACCCACCATAAAAAAAAGGGAAGTAAAGAGCACACAACAGTGGTATAAGGAAACGATAACATCAGAGGAAATACCACCAGCTGATGAGGTGGAGTACTAAGATGCACTAAATGGATGGAAACCGTGTCAATCTACTGACCTATCAAAAGAGAAAATTTGGGAAAATCAAAAAGCACTCCACCATGTTAGTCCAATTTACTTCTCAATAAAAGTTGTTTCATCCTGATATTTGTATGACATTGATGAAATCATCGCTACCATTTTGTCATCAGGACAATTTAAAAAGCCTGTTTTACAAAGTGCAGGTGATGGTATCTAGATACAACAAACTGCTCTGTTAAGCTCCAGTGTGTACGATTTAGTGGCTTCTAGCAGTGAGGGTGTAAATTGCAACCAGCTCCCTTTACCTCATCCTTTCCTACAGTTGCCCTCTCTAGGGCCAGTGTTTGCTTTCTCCATTCTGGGCTACTGTAGAAACATGGTGGACTCACTCCCTGTGTGGATATAAAGATCTCTTTATATCCATAGGTAATGAAAACAAGATTCTTTGTTTCAGGTGATTATATACTGATAAAAACATAATTCTAAATGTTAAATTCCAGTTTTGCCTCTAAATCTTTCACACTGGACCTTTAATCCTAAAGAGCACAGAGAGGGGCAGCTGATTTCAGCTGGGACCTTACACAGCTTCATAACCCCTCAGTACTGACCTGCAGTGATGCTTCCTGGTGGCCAGCCAGAACCTGCTCTCACAGCCGTAACATTGGGCTGCCAAATGGTCTGGGAACCAGCGCGTCACCTGTAAGGCACAGACTGATCTCAGCTCAGCTGATCCTCAGCTGTCATTTCTAAAGAAATGCAAGAAGTGCATACACATGAGCTCCAGACAAAAACAGCCGCTGCTCTGGGACGTTTTCCTTCCCTGCTGAAAATGATCTTCAGGTTGGTGTTGGACTCACCTCAGTGTCCTGCTTGTCCACCTGCTCCCAGCTAGTCTCAGAGAAGAGCTCCGTGCTGCAGCGCGACAAACAGTTGGGGTCCAGGTTGTACTCAGAGTCTGTCATTGAGGTCTACATGGAGGGAAAAACAAGCGGTGAGAACCGGCATCCAACTGTGAGACAGAGTTTCATGGTGAACCCTGTCAGCTGCTTACCACCTCATCTCCCATGTCCCCATTGATCCTGTGAAAGCCTGTGTGCTGCTGATTCTCCAGGCGGGTCCAAAGCTCCTGCACCTGCTTTTTCAGAGTCTCCACCTCCATTTGGTGGCCAGCCTCGATCTGTCTCAGCCTCTGCTGGATGGCGTCTGTGTGCAGCGTCAGCCCGTCGTCATCCAGGTGGCTGCGAGATGGCTGCTCTGGGCTGTTGGCGACCCGGTTTACTGAGTGGCACCAGCGGTGCTGAGAGCAGCTGCCTCGTGGATGGAGGATTAGGGAGTTGCAGCTTGCTAGAGAAACCTGTCGACTCAGAGGGGCCTTCTCACCGTTCCCTTTGGCCCAGTGAGGTCCTCCACAGGGCTCGCCTTCAGAGCTGTCGCCATTACAAAGCCCGTCTCTGCTGAGGTCAGCACTTCCGGACTGAAAGGCACTGACTAAGGGTTGCTTGCTGCCCCCGTTAAAAGTTCTGATAAATTCATGCTCGCCTGTCTCCAGTGCTTTCTCCTTCCTAGAGAAGGGCGGCTGGGTCCTGCCCTCGCTGCAGGGCTGACGAGTTGGGCAAACAGAAAGCGGTACTGCTAGCTCCAACCTGCTGCAGGCCTCCTCAGTTAAAGTCTCTGTGGAGCTTTCCATCAGAGAGACCCTCTTATTCAACTGCTGCCCCGGCTCCAAAACACCCCGGTCAGACTCAGAGTCCAGGCAGGGCTCCTCATGCGCACCTGGCTCTTCAAGTGGCCTATCCACAAAACTGTTAGTTATAGTTCTATGGGCTGCAGGCTGCTCTGATTCACCTGAAACTGACTCACAGGGTCCATGTGCAACCTCTTCTTGTACAGAAGAGTTCTCCATAACCTGCTTGAGCAGATCATCTGGTATCTGAGCTAACTCAGCTGCCTGTTGATCCAGCTCCTCTGCCTTCTGTGTGGGCAGATGGGGAGACTCAGCATCCTCAGCATCCATTATGCCATTTTCTGGATGGTGACCATTAGCAAACGCCTCTCTCTGGTTCTCAGTCCCGTTGACTGGAGCACACTGATCCTTTGCTTCTTTCTCCACCTCCACAGTGTTGATGACATGTTTCATGGCAGCACGTTCCTCTCTCTGAACATCTGCTACCGCCTCCTCCTTGGTTGCTTCCTGAAGGATATTCTCCATTTGGCCTTCAGCCACCCCTACTGCCACAGACAACTTCACCTCCTTTGCATCCTCTCCTGGGCTCACAGGCGGCTCCTGCCCAGGCTCAGTGTGTGAGTAGTGGGGCTGCGGGCTGTCGTCCAGCTCAGAGTCCACTCTGTCTGCGTAAGGCCCCACTCCATTAGGCCAAACCTCCTGATCCAGGTTGCCCCCTCCCTCGGGCCCCGCTGCCATGTTGAGTTCCAGAGAGCGCCGGTGGTCCTGCCATTTTTCATTGAGACTCGGGTCACTAGAACGGCGGTTCGGAGCCAGAGAGCTTCCCAGCTCACATGCACTGGGCAAGTTGTCGAAGGAGCGAGTCTTCGTGCGTCTGAAAAGGAAACAAAGGGCATTATCCAACATGTGACATGTGTGAGTCACGTGTAGCTAAATACATAATCATTATTAAAAAAAAAGAAAAATGCAGCACAAACATAATGATGGAGTGTAATCAGACTTGGTCTCTAACTTAGAGCTAGCTGTCATAAACTGTCAAAATCACAGTAAAAGGACTTCCTGGTTCTGTTTCCTGATAGTAGATAATCTGTGAGTGTGAAGGACTGAGCGGAGCAACGGTGGAGCTGAAAAGCTGCACTCTGACCCGTATTAATCTTACATGAGGGAGGAAGAGAGGGTGTGTTCGGCTGCCAGCGCGCCAGTCTCACCTGGCCAGGGGTGTGTCCTCAGGGTTGCCACCAGGCACAGGGTAGGGTGCGCAGGAGTCATCGGAAGGGGTGGTGGGGGAGGAGTTGGGCAGGTATACCGCCGTCCACAGCATCAGGTTGCGAACGTGACACACCGGGTGGAGAACCTGCAACAACAGCTGCAAACTCAACTCACAGGGAACAGTGGGAAATTATCTTCAGCCTTCAACATGTGAAATATTTAACAAAATAAAGAATTTTGACTTCACCCTCATTGTAATTGGACAATATTTGTTGCCATGACGATAACAGAAAAGCAAAGACAAAAACAACAGCAACCACAAATATGTAATTCTCAGAAGGGCAGTAAATCAGACATGCTAAATCAAACTGTGGAACCGTAACAATTAGTAATGAATCTCAAGTGACAATGTGAAATTAGCAGCAAGGCAGCTCATTTCTCCCATGATGCATTTGAGGACTTTTAGAATTTGGAAACACACACCTGGAGAGGCTACATTCCATGTTTTCTTAAATAATTCCACTAGTGCAACATCACTGCTGGCCTTTGTCATCATGAGTTTAAACCTATTTTTTTGTTGGCAAAGATCATTTTGAGCCTCAGAAAATATTTTGCTTGGTATCAAATTTCACAGGTTTATTATGTTCCACATAAAATCAGCTGTACTCCACTTCATGAAGGATTAAAAGCTGAGCAGGGGCAGACAATGCACGTACAGTCTCGGAGTGTGAAGAGTACAGCATGTTCCTCAGAGTGCGGTTGGCAGGTCTCAGCAGTGACCACACAGAGCAGGTCCTCTCCTGAATGTGGCGGTCCTCTCTCTCCTTACCGCTGTTACACAGGAAGGTGCCGAACAGACAGGAGTAAGTGTGCTGCACCAGTTTCACCTGCATACACAAACATAAATATGACATGTAGAAGCTTGTAGAATTGCAGCTCAAGTACGATAAAAAGTAGAGATTTCAGTTTACTCATATAACCCTATACAGACACCCAGACTGTAACTGTGTCTCAGGGGCTCACAAGTGGAAACAGAGTCATTTCCACTTCTTCCCATTAAGTAACATCCATAAGCATCTAGTCTAAGGATCTGTGCAGGATCAAGATTTCACAACAGTTGTTTCTGACTTCAACCACCACATTGTACACACCAGGAAGGCCTCATTAAACTCAAAGGAGCATGGGAACTGCCTCTGCAGCTGATGAACACAGTCAAGCCACTGCAGGAAAACAGGGCAGCGCTCGTTCAGGTCCTCAGAGTTCTCTCCGTGGCCGCATCGGTCAGCAAACTTATGGCCAAAGTCCAGCCACTCGGTCTCCACCAAAACCTGGAAGCCCTGCATGAAGACACAAGATTTATTTAATAAAATGATACTTCATAATGACAGGATATTTTCAGAACAATCACAAAGAGTGTGTTTTAAATAAAAGCATATGTGGAATGAACTTTTTCCATTCCGTTATTTTCATGGGAAAATGCCTGCAAAGCAAAAATACAAAATGTTAAGTTAGGCCAGAACTAAAGAAAGCAGTGTCTTCATGTGTACCTCAATAGTACGGTAGTAAGGGTCCAGGAGCAGCTTGGACAGAGCAACAATCTGAGGAGTGCGGTCCCAGCCGTCAGAGCAGTGCACCAGGACGGGCCTGTGGTCTCGGTCCACAGCATGGACCACCAGCAGGGCCGCCTTCAACAGCAGAGACAGATGCTGCAGCCACTTGGTGCTCTCCAGTGCCGAGAGCCAGCTGAGGACACACAGACACTAACACTTCAAAAGACCTCAAAGGCTTCAAACGCTAATTGTGATGGTGCACATTTTGTCTCTCTCACAAAAACATCATGAGTTTCCCACACACGGACTTCGCTTTGGCAGCTGTTGCGTGTAACCTGTCCCAAGTGTATTTTAAAATTTTGACATTCTTTTATTTTAATCTATCGAAGAAACACTCAACCATTTGATGAGCTAGTCTGAAATCTGGAAACCAGGCTGGTTTTCGATCAACTTCCTCCACAAGCCATTGACGTACTGGTGTGAAAAATTAATTGAAAGTAAAAAAAACAAACACATAGAGGTTTTTGGTCATCTTTCCAAAACATGCTTAAGAAGAAAGTCAACAGAGTTGACAGGGAAAAATAGACATTGAGAACGGGTGGAGCAAGACGGTGCGAGAGCCGTAAGAGACCAGATATTTAACACTGGCAATAAATGTATTCTTCCACATATTTTTAGCAGTCAATTTGACAAATTAAACTGTGTCAGGACCCCCCTCTGTTTGTCTCTGTCACAGATACACTATATCAACCTGCAGGAAAACCTGAATCAGTGTGACATACCAGACCATTTATAGGCTCTGCTACTTTGCACCCCTGTCAAATAATGCATTATGACACTGTACAGGTGTTCCTCTGTGCTATGTTTTCATACTTTCCAATTATGTTTCATTTATTCTAAACATACCATATGGTATACTTGTTGTGAGAAGTTAACATATCCAGCACTTACTGAGCAACATTACTATAAACCCGAGGTTGTGTTTTCAGTCACCTGGTGAACTTTCATTCTCTTTCAACTATGTTTTGCTCGCCGTCAAATCCGACAAAATAAAAGGCTCTGTTATCACTTAAAGCTACATAATGGTCACTGGCTAGACAGCTAAACACTGAGGTGAAACTCTTACTTTAAATGCTCCAAAAAGTCAAGTGGAGCTGCATTCAAGTCATAATTCTCAGTGTCTTACCACAATGAGCAAGAATCTCACATTATTTTCACATTGTCATTTAAGATGTTGATATTCTGAATATAGAAATTACAGCTACTTTAAACACCACTTTCACAGTACACTGTTGGTGCTCAGCAAGTAACAGCAGACAACGTTAGTTGGAGATAAATAATAGTGTCAAAATGAAGAGAAACTAAGACTTGTATTTGTCAGGTGTCCAAAAGCACCTGTGTCAACATGCTGAAAAAAATAACTTAAAATATCAAAAATATGATGACAGCTGTGTGGTTTTGATGTTTTATTATGGCCCCACAGGCTGCATACTGATTAACGCACCTTTAAAATCTGCATTGGCAGGTTAGATTTTATCAGTGAATGACTGTTCCTGATGAGTAATGGTTATGTAATAAATTAAAACGTTACATAGGCAGTGGGAGACAAGCAAAGTCCTTGAATGACTTCAATATTGGGTAAATGTTTTACTTGTCTTATCTGGGTAATAATTGTAAGCACTGTGTCCTGTCTGTCTATTAACCTGGGCCCTGTGACAGAGCAGCCCTGTGACTCATTTTGAATTTTAAAAGCAACAATTGCAGTGTATGAACAATCGTACCTAATAGAAACTGCGTTAAGCTTTTGATAATAATAGTAATAATGAAATTGCACAACATGCAGGCAAAAGACTGCTGGAGTAATATTGAAATAAAGAACCCCAGTGTGTGACCCTATTAAACATGCTGAGCTCAGATCAAGAGTTAGGAGGATTTGTCAGTGTTCTGAGTTGATCTTCTAAACACTTTCAACACACTCTCCAACCAGTGTGATCCAATTAAACGTCACTTTTGATAATAATAGTAATAATGAAATTGCACAACATGCAGTTGTGCAATTTCACATTTCACAATTTCACATTTCACATGTGCAATTTGTAACGCCGAGTCTTGGAATACAGATGGAGGAGATCCTCCATTTGGGGCTGGGCTAGGCTTTCTAAATCAGGCGCAGATGTATAGCCATGGCTGGTAAACAGCTGTGATTACTAGTTTCCTACAGTTACTACAGCAGCTTGAGAGCTTTAGTCAAAAAAGGTTGACCCTGCACAGCTTTAAGGCAATGAGAGGCACTGCTGGAGGTATAGAACAAAACCTACTTGGCTGGATCAGGCATCTGAGTACAGAGGAAACGCAGAGACTGGAAACTCTTGCGGATAGAGTGGATGTTGGCCATTCCCATAAACACTACCTCACAGTTGGGATAGTATTCTGCAACAGAAGGAAAACAGTGACCACAGGAAGCAAAAACTGGTTTTAATTTTAGCAGGCGGAACAATCACATCTGCGGTTATCTGAACCGATGGTACACATTGACCCCATTCCGGCTGTAACCAACACAGCAGAAAATACCTACCTGGGCATTCGCAGCCTCCCCCCTTGGCTCTGTTAGCTACGGCGGCAGCATAGGACCTGGCATCCAGGATCAACAGCTTGTGGGGCTGGATGGCCAGTGTCTCCACTTCTGAGTTGTTGGTCATGGAGGACTCTGATGCAGACAGACAACACAGCAAATTAAGCATTAAGTGTAATAATGTTTCATGTTGACACATGCATTAGAATCTGCCTGACATACGTTAATTAGATCCATGTGCATTTTGTGTGAACTTGCTGCTACAGACAAGCTCCAACAGGTCAGACTGCATAGCTCATCTGCTGTTCGGGCAAACAGCAAGACCTCAGTATGAAAATATCTGTGTGTGGGTGTGTACAGCATGTCAGTGAGACGATTAAATGAGGCTGTGCCTGGGCTTTTACCAAAGTCAGTGTCGGACAGGTCTGAGCCGTTGGTGTAGCCGCCATTGGAAAGGTGCTTGCGCGAGCTGCTGTCCACAGCACACGCCTTGGCAATGGACTGGACCAAGTGCTCATCGTCCGCGTTCCTCCAGCCCCACCAGCTGACCTCTGGCTGGCCACAGCGGGCAATCACTGCCCCTGTGGTCTGGTGCCTAGGTGAGGGAGGGTCAGCGAGTGCAGAGAGGTTTGCAAGAAACAAAAACATTCAGAAATTTGAGAAAACATTTAGTATTTATTCACTGGATAAATATGGCATTGTGTTTAATTTGACTACAGTTTTTCGTCAATAGGGCTACAACAAGTAATTATCCCCAAAACAGCTTAGGCTGACGATTATTTCTTTTTAATAGTAAAATTAAAAACTGCTAAAATCAAAATTGGACGACCAATCGACCAATCGTCCGAAAAAAGCATTTTGTTTTCGGTTAAACAATGTTTGTAGACCAACAAATATTCTAAGGAGCTGAAACTAGTGATTTTTTTATGTCCTATCTTTACATCATGTCAATTATTAGATTTGTCAACAAATAGACAAATTATTTCAACAAAAAGAAAAAAAGCATATTAAAACAAATGAATGATGATTAATGACTTTTTGATTGGACTAGCCTATAGAGGGTCAAAACTAAATTTTGTTTTGTTTGTAAAAATGTTGGGAACTACTCATTTCATTCATTTAACATCATTAAAGCAAACTTGGATCGCTTTTATTTCATGTGCTGTGACACACAAAAGTGGCATAGAAATCTGCCATCTGTTGTAGAAGATTTCCAAAAAAACAAACAGCTACAGCTCCAAGCAAAACCCAACTCAGGGAAGCCATAACGCAGTAGATGTAATGTTGACAAACTTAGTAATTAGCTGCATGTTGTGATTTCCCATGCCAAAGTAAACTCTGTCCACTGTGACGCTGACAAGGAGCCATAAGGATATTATCTGACGGTGGTTTTATTCCTGTCACAAACTAAAAGGCTAATTGGCACACAGGAGCACTTTCATTGCTGTTTAGCGGTAAACATGTTTAACCTTCTGCCTTGAAACAAACACACCAACCTATAAACCACAGCAGGAAACCTCTTCCAGGAGCGGAAGGCTGCCACATTTTCCAGCTCCTTGTCTGTGATCCAGGCTGGCACCAGGAGCTGCTGAGGATAGCTGGGGCAGAGCCTGCAGAGGGGCAGAGAGAGCAACGCTTCAACAGGAGATGGAAAGACAGAACCAGCGAGCTGTGATGGCTCAACAAAGGTTTCTGTCAACAGACACCTAATCCTGGGCTGAGCTCTTATCTGCCCAGGGCGCAGTACCAGAGGAGTACAATAACACAGCCACCCACTGTCAGACGCACACACATACTCGCTAGTGCTGGACACCAAAGATAACCTCAGATCTATCATCTTACTGGGGGTGACAAAGATCAACAAAGCGGCTGTATCCTGAATGAGCGCCACTTTTACCTGAACTTGCTGTTGATGTCGGATATCCTCCATGCGTTTTGAGTGTCAAAGCCCATTCTTTCCACCTCATTCTTGAACCAGGATGTCACATGTTCGCCTACAGACAGATGTCCAGTAAGACCAGAGAGGTGTGGTGGATCAGCTGGGGTTAACTGAGGACATGTGAAGGTGCAAGGATACGTACCTGGCCGGCACAACTCACCATGCTGCTCCTTCTCACCAGCGTACACGTTCATACACCAGGCGTGAAAGGCGAAGGAGAAGAGGTCCTCCAGGCGAGAAGGAGGGCGCACTACGGAGTTCAGGCGTTTCAACCATTCCTGACACTGCTCGAAGGTGGAGAACTGACACCTGGTTGATTACACACAAAGCCCAATCTTACCCCTGCAACATGCTACAGATACTTCAAAATCAAGCAAAAGACTGTTCTGTTCAGAGGGTAAATCACTACCTGTGTCGAGTTCTTCGCATTACTTTAAAAAACAAGAAACAATGTGAATTCTGTAGCTAATTAAGAGGTACTGGAGCTATTGTACATAATCGCCACAACTAAGACCCATTTCTACCATGCCAGCTCGCTGATGATTCGTGACGATGACTGTGTGCTTTTATTACCTCCACTGACATCTTCAATATATAGATCAGTTACATTTCTTTGTTATTTGTGTTTTTGGAGTTCAGATTGTTGGACTTAGATTTCTGGGAAATTATTATTTCATTTGATTAGACTAGATTAAGTGTAACAAAGAAATCTACAGTAAATCTACGATGAAAACAATCATTGCAGCAATGCTACATGTTGAACGATATTTGCAGAGTGAATTCCAAGCAGGATGCAAAACAAATGGAGCTGGTAGGTTTAGTGCAGGAGGCGGTGCAAAAACTTTATTGCTTGAATATTGTGATGCTGAGAATAGAGTGAGGGCACTCCTGATTAATTGTGAATGACACTGATCAATTTTACCTCCATTTTACTATTACAATGTACTGAGCAGCTTTTAAGCCCTATTGCCCACTCTAAAATTTAAAATAAAAATCTAAGTTTTTTGGGTTTTTTTTGGAAAATCACTCCAGTTTGGTTGCTAAGACAAGGATACACAATGCAAAAGTGTTGGGAGAGTTAAAATATCGGAAATAAATCACTTTTATTCCCACTAACTACACTCAAAATATTATTGCAAGAAGCTGGTAACATGGATTAGATACACAGTTTTAAGCAGGTTTCTGATGTTTATGGAAGACAGTTAATTTGTGTAATATCTTCCAAACTATTTATTCAATGTTGTTTTAATGTGCTAAATAATCATATACTACTTTGTAATAGATTTACAAAAATTCAATTGTCTTTCGGAAACATCTGAAAACTGAACACTGAGCCCTGAAAGTAAAGAAAGTTTGAAAAAAACACAGTCAGAACAAACATTTGACCAAACTTCACACTGTAAAAATTCTATGAAATTTTAGACCCTAAAGACCAGTAAATAGGGCTTAGGATGAAAAGTTTTCCTTTAAATGCATTAGTTGCATGACTAAATCAAGTTTCCCTTATTTTTAATGAACAGGGAGTAACAGCTAGAAGAACTTTAATTTGCAGTGCGGCACTGGTCCTACCTGATGACTTTGCAGTCCTTGCAGGTGACATGAAGCTGGAACATATCCCGGCACTCTGCACACTCTATAAGCTGAAGAGGGACCTGTAATCAAAGTGGGAACATCAATCCAAAAGCTTGGTGAAAATACTGAGCTTACGAATCAACCAAACACATGCTGTCAGTACATTCCTTTGAACAAATTAGTGATGGTCAACACAGAAAAAAATGTTCATGCTACAAACCAGCTTCATGTGCTGCAACATCATATGGCTTTTTAAAATATTTAATTATATAGTAAAAACCACTGTTCAGCCACGTGGTGCTAAAAAGATCACACTGATTACTCTGCCCAGGTGCATTTTCATTAATTTTTCATATCACATCTCCCCAAGCTCTCTTAATATACATAATCTTCTTAACTTTGAGTATGGGAAGACAAAAACACTGAACACTAGATTGTGAAGGGACTGTACCTGCATTTCCCTTTTGGTCAAAAGCTACGGTGTTATCTTTCAAAGGCAAATACCATCCAAACTAAGAACTCGTGACTTGAGAACATACTTTGTATACTGCAGGGAAATAACTGCGCTGCTTTTGACTAAGCTCTGTTAACTAGTAAAGCGCTACTTTTTAGCAGCGCAGTAGGATTTAATAAAAGGTGTGGCTTGAGCTGCTTGTCACACAGTTCACGGCCGTGCACGGTCAGCAGTCAGCCATCAGCAGGTCAAGCTCCAATCACATCAGTAAAAACGACAGGGTTACTGCTGGCAGACTGGTGTCAAAGCATCAAACAACTGGCAGCTCTGAATGCTTTGTCTGGATAAATTATGCCCACCCATACTTATTCATCGCGTCTGGCTTAATCCAACAGCACCTGGTGTTAAACAGGATGAACAAGCAGGATTCTACTCCTCTAAGCACCATCCATTTAACAGACAGGCACACACAAATTATTACACTCAAGTCAATCACTCAACATCGTGCAGCTCTGCCGGGTACTTACTGACACCACACAACAACAACTCTATCCAAAGCAAAACAGAGAAAACGACAATGAATGTGATGCAGGCCAATGTCTTGAGTATTTATGTCTGTGTTTGGCTGCTCTCGAAGCGGATGCTCGAGCATCCTGCCGCCAAGGCATAATTCCTGCCCTCTAATTTACATTCCTAATCTGGCCACCATCAAAATTCCTAGGCTACTTATTGTGTCAGTGTCTCACACTATTTCAGCACCAACCCGTCCAAATGCAGGTGAGAGAGAGTTGGCTCTGTCTTGTGGGAGCACAGTAACGTGGCGTGCGAACAGAGAACCGGAAGCTCATTAAGGACCAATTAAACTGGACAACATGTGGTGGGCAGACGGAGTGAATGTTCAGATTGGATGGAACCATCAGAGCCACTGAATATGTAAATATATATGAAGGTATGATTAACTAAACAGTATGACTGTAAGGGGTTAGTGCGATGAGTCGAGATGAACTTTTGGACTTCAGAACCTGTACGACTGTTCTGCTTTCAAAACAACGCAAAGAACCTTGGGACAATTAATCCCAAGAGTAGGCAATGACATAAAATACTGGAGCTAACAGAATGGCTGGGTATCGTTTTAAGATACCCAATACAGAAGTACAGATTCTTCTCAAGCAGCTTATTTAGTGCCAGTCTTCATACATGGGACTGACTCCACATAAACTACACTGGCTGCCGGTGCAACTGTGTGGCTGGTTTGATGCTGATGTTTTCAGACTGTTTGTTTTGAATGACAGACATTTCCTGTTGACAGGGTGAATTCATCATTGCTTTCTGTCTTTTGAGTGGAATTTGGAGTATGACTATTAAATAGGTGAATAATAAATTCAACGAGTGGGAAGTGAAACAACCAAAAGCTTTCCCTGGTGCGCATGATCTGTCATTGCACAACTTTTCTGGCTTTCCTGCAGTCACAAATCTGCAGCAGAGCAGCTTGCTTATCTCAACGGGTCACATGTTTTCCTTGGGACATTTAAAATGAACTGATGGTCAAATTAGAGGACATAAAGGGGGAGAAACAAAAACATGAATAGAATTGCATGTAAATAGAACTAGAGAAGAAACTCGATATTAAAACACAGCAAACAAGATTATTGTGGGGTTTTTTGGCATAAAGTCCACAACATAGAATAAACAATATATTTTTGCTGTCCGATGAACAACATATATCTCCTAATTGTTTTTTTCAGGAGAATGAAACTGAAATTTTCAGCAACTGAAAATGTTTTTCGCATTAACTATCTTACATAATTATCCCAAAAAAGTAATTAGATGCATTTAGGACCAGAAAAAACTTATCCTCAGGTCGGTCCTCAGAGTCACATTTAATATTTTAAATGGACATGGTGTTAATAATGTGCTCCAATGATGCTGGGTTATTTATGAGCCTTGAGTCCCCTGTTTATATTCCACTAAGTTGGTAAATGATGGATAGCAGCTATTCTACATTTCCACACATCACATTACTCTAATGAAAGTTTTCATTGTCAAATTTAAATACAAACCGGGATAATCAATAGGTAAACAGTCATCTGATATTAACATGTATGCATCAATCTGACTTCTGGATATCACAGGGCTTATGTATTTTTGGCTTAAAACATGATGTTATTTAGGCTCTCCAAAGCAATCTTTCTGAACTCCAAAAACCATTTCTCTGTTTCTGCACAATAATCCACAGTGAATATTACATATTACATGTCATTCCATCAGTCATTTAGATACCCAATGCTGACAGCTGCTGGTGAACAATGTGGACATTCTGTACACTTTAGAAGTCAAAATAACCAAAAGTGGAGATACGCGTTTTTGTGTCGTGTGACTCTAGGTTGTAATAAACCAGTCTAGTAGGTAACAGAAGAATAAAAAATAAATAAACAAGAAACCATAGGGCAGTAAGCATCTCTGTAATGGTAAATGAAGAAGACTTTTTCTGGAAAGTAACTAAGCTAGTCCTTCTTTTTTTTTTTTTTACATGGTGAGAGAGAGAGAGGGTGCGACTGTTATGCATCCCCTCTGGAATCAGTGCAACCAAGGCAACAGCAAGTGCAGAGAGAACGCAGAGGGGGCAGGCAGGCAAAACAGGGGTGATGAAGAATCACGCTGTACTGCTGCCAGTGCAAATTGGCTCTGATCGACCCACCTGCCACTGTGCTGTCCATCCATTCACAAAGTATTAACACAGAAACTCCCATACAGATAAAAAAATAATCGATTCTTCAGTTATTTTTGACTTTTTAAGATGACCTCGACGGTCGCTTTTTAATCACACTCACGTTGACAACAGATTCTTTGAACTTGATGTGTAGGCGGTAATTGGATGTTGCGATGATGGCATCCTCTGCTCTCCCCACATACTCCGTGAACTCCCCATGCAGCTCGGGAAAGGGCACCTAGAACCAGCAGGACATTAAACAGTTCAAACAAACTGCAGAGCCACAAAGATCATCAGTGATAACAATGATATATGCTGGGAAAGACACGTTTTAACGTGTAGACTGTAGACGCATTTTCAAAATTTAACTTTCCGTGAACAACTAGAGAACTTTTCCACCTATCCAAATATGACAGACAAAAACTGAGGGCTGCAAACCATTAGTGTGCTGAAAAAGACTATGCTTATCCAAAAAAAAGGTGTAAAACAAAATATTACAGAATTACAATTATGTCTTCATTAGTGTATATTCAACTAAACACTAGAGTGAACTTCATAACCACACAGCAAAACAGGTTTGTTTATATAATCAGACTATTGACATTTGAGACTTTGCTTCTGAGACTGGTAAAACTGAAAGTCATCTTAAGTCTCATGTGACTTGGTAGTAGTTATATAACTAATTACGGTGACCCACCCACACATTAACACATATCTGTCAGGGACACTGGGTGTTTTACAGCACGAGATAAGCATTAGCTTCCTCACCTGCATGTTTTCCTCCTCTAGGACGGGGGACCTCTTGGGAAAGATCTGATTGGCCTGGATACACTCTAGGCTCTGCTGCCCCTCCTCCTCCTGCAGAGAAATGGCCTTTTAACTTGTTACTGGACTAGCGTCAACATAAACACTAAAGGTTTCTTTCACGTGTTATACTTTTATTTTAATATGGCTTTATTTTTCCAGGACATGCTGGCTGAATATTTCCTTATTTATCTGCCCTTCCTCTCACACACTCATATTGACTGACTCATGCATTCAGAGCTCCGACCAATAAGCTGCTCTGAATTAATCTTTACAGAGTTAAAAGCCTTGCTGGGACCATATTAGAAGTGGTTTCTAGGAAGGAGGGTTTCCGCTGTCATGACACAGTAGATCCGGCCCAGCTAGACAGTGCTGCATGTAGGCTGCTTTGTGTGGCTGTCTTGTCCTTCCCATCCCCACTGTAATGTGTAAACAAGGCCAATTTACGATAATTACCACTTGTGTAACAAGTAAATATATAGCAAGATGCCAGCAAGCTACAGCCTTCTATAACTGGAAACATACTGAACACAGCAATTAATTTAAACAGGAACTCGAAAATAAAAGTTTAGATCTTTTTTTTTTTTTTTCCATCTTAAGTCTGAGATTTCATGACAGCCAAATTTTTCAGATCACAGTAGTGTAAGGGAGATGAACATATTTCACAGCAGATAGCTGTCAGTGGGGAATGTGAAGCATGGATATATACAAGCAGAGACAGATTCTTTTTCTCAAGGGCACCCTGGCGGAAAAAATGTCTGGCCTTGTGCTGACAGAGAGCAACAGGACTCTGTGGGTTATGTTTGGTCAGGGGCACATTAGTCTGAACAGTCTGCACAGAAAGATTAAGGTGATGGAAATGGCAGATAGATGGCCACGGCACATCCTGCAGGCCACTGGTTCAGCCTGAACTGAGCTGATACGAGTCGCTACCTCCTGAGGCCAGCCAGGGAGCAGCCACCACACTGCAGCATGCCAAAACTCCCTTATACACACACAGTCCAGTAGTTATGTCATGAGGCAGTGACACAACACAAACTTCTACAGTGCAAACTGAAAGCTGCCTTGCTTAGACAGCAGTCTCTGTGGACCTTTGACACTGCTGCTGCTGATGTAAGTGTCTGCTTCCTGGTAAACAAAGCTGATTAAAAGTTAAAATCAATGGAGAGACTGCAGGTAAAGAGCAACACAGACAGCAGCTACAGCTCAAAGCATGTTTGGACTAAAGGTACTGTACCATGGCCCCTGTGAAGGAGTGTGGGTCAACCAACGAGGAACTCCGGCCTGGACCAGTCTGAGCAAAGACAAGAAAGAAAGTTGATAAGTAATTCTGACAGCAAATTATAAACATGACTTGAAGCCACTATCTTTAAAACACAAAATGAGTGGAGTCTTTAACCTTTTGCATTTGGTTTTCAAATTATTCAACATGTATTTTTCTCTTTTAGTCTGAGGTGAGCCATTGTACCATAGGTATAACTCTGAATATTTTTTTAAAAATACCAAACAACCTTCACTTTTTGTGAAGAGTATCAATATTAAATAGTGTGGATGCTGATTGCCAGCATCCACACTATTCATCATTATTGCTTCTTCTTTTGCATTTTTTCATCTATTGAAACCATTCAATCATAAAAACATTTAACACTTTAAAGATATGTGTGTTTGCATTTTTCTTTTTTCTACCATTTATACTTTTTGAAAAGTTTAGATTTGGCTGTGATTTTTATTTAATTATTATATTCTTCCCTTATTCCCCTGATTTTGTCTTCTGTGGTGCTGCTGTGGCCTTGTGAATTCTTTTGATGATGGGTTAAGTCTTTTATGTAACATAAAAGAAATTAAAGACATTTTGAACAATGGATTTCACCATTTTGCTTCCTAATATATTCTAGTTCAGCCAACATGTTGCCACTGTTACATGTTATCTTACATTGTAGGTCATCACCTTTCAGGCTCTTCATTGGACATTACCGCAATTCAGTAAATCTTTCAAGCAATTTTGTTCCAGCAATCAGCATCAACCAGCTTTTTCACCAAGAGAAGCATTTTTTCTAGTCTGTAATTTAATCTTAAAGATATATTCAGTTGTTGTTGTCGGTAGATCGCCATTTGTCAGTTTTGTGCAGTTTTGTCTTATAAAACATAAATGACATTTTCATTAAAATAAACTTAACATTTACATTCCTATTCTGGGAAGGCAGTGTACTACAATATCATCACCTTAGATGAGAACTTGGGGGCTGGTTGCATCAGCTGGACGTACAATGGGTGTAAGCCCGACATCAGGCTTAGCTACATCCAGCCTAGTGATAAATATTTACATCTGCTGCACCAACTGAAACTATGACTAGGCACAACTACATCCAGCATAGTGGATGCGCATTCATGCTGACATTTTTGCCACAACGACAGCTGCCACGTTATCCATGCTGCTATGGTTACAGTCTTACATTTAGCGCACTGATGATAGATGAAAAATGACAACTAAGCCAAAAAACAAAAGTTAAACTACTCAACTAGTTACACAAGAGTGATTTTTGTGCTCCACAGTAAGTAAATGCAGATTTTATTGTGTTAAACAAAACAATGGAAAAACGCCATGCCCGTCTTGCTGTATGTACCCCTGCTGACATTAACAATGTCAGCAACAGTATTTTGAAAGGATCCAGATGCAATAATCGCTGGGTGTCTTTCCCTTGGGTGATGTATCTGCAGCTGAAAATTATCAATCGATTCAAGCAATTCAGTACTGCTGAAGCATAATCTCTCAATGAGCTTGTTGTTTCCACGTACATTTACAGATTTGTGCATCATCCTTTCATGCCTGAAAGCCTGCTGGTCTTGAAATCGGTAGATTAGATGAACCATCGAATTATAATTTTTATCTTCACCATGTAAAGTAGTTGAGTCTTTTTACTTTACATCTATCGCTGGCTAGCCATAAGATTTCGAGTGAGACGTAGTGCTACGCCTAGATGATGCAACAGGTGATGATGATGATGATGCGTCCAGCTTAGACTTACAACCAGCTGATTGAATCAGACCTCGTACACTACACTGGCTGAAGGTATCAAATATCCCCACTGAAATATCCCCAGTTAGATTCAGAACACTTGTCATTGCTCTACTACTGTCAGTTCAGCTCTTCTCATAAATATACAAAATGCCCCGAAAATACTTAAAAAGTTAGATTATTGTTACAATACTCAAATGCCTATGTTGATTTTGGTTTTAATAAAAGCCTCAACAGCACCACTACAAAAGAACAAAATTTAAGTCTTTAGTAGATCATTACATCTTGTGAAATTTCCATAAAAATATAAATATTCCGTAACCACACTTACATCGTTTGCTGTAACAACTTGCAGTGCTTCTGTTGGACCTGTGGAAATTGTGTGTATGTGGACAAAACTTCAAAGGCGCCAATGAGAAAAAACGTGTGGCTGAGTGTTGAAGGTCTTTCAAACCAATGCTCCATGTCACCATGGTGATGTTGTATGTGAGCATGAGGATATGTAAATACTTTCTCTGGGAATGGGTGTTAGCAATGAACTGACTGTAGCCCATGATCGACAAGGAGATTCCTAGCCCCTGGTTGGGCAGTCAGATGTTCAATAGCAAATCAATCCAACATGAAATGTCACAATGAGAGGAGGCTAGGCCAGCAACAGCACTAATCAGGCCTTCAGTAAAGCTTATGTTCAGCCAGTTGCATCAAACCTAGTTGAGCAACAATAATCAGCAGCTGGTTAGAGAAAAGTTTGACAAAAACTAAGTTATGTGATTTATTTTTAAACTTACCAAGGATAATCAGTAACGGCTGATGATAAGTCCTGATGATCTTGTTTGGAAACTCTCACAAGTAAGACATGTAAGTCTGGGGAAATTAAGAAAAAGCATCATCCAAATAATGAACAAATGCATTTACTTACAAAATTTTTCTTATCTAGCAAGCAGCAGTCTGTTTTACAGTGGCGTTCAAGCTACAGAAGCTCTTATGATTCCCCTGCAAATATAGATTTTTGCTTGTGGTCATGGTGGCTTGGATGAGTGCTCCGAGATACCACTTAAACTCAGTTGTGGAAGGAAAAAATGCCAACTAGATTCACGGTGTCCACAGTATAGTCAACAGACAAAAAACGGTTAAAAGTCATGCCAACCACTTGTCTAATGTTCACCCTCAAAAATAAACCAGAATAGTCATGTCAGAGAGAACTGATCAATTATAGCTGTAGCCCAGTGTGTAAAGAATGTTTGGAAAACCAGGCACACTGGAGAGTGTCTCCAGGGCACCGAAGAGCAATTCCTGAACAAGATATCAAACCATCTCTCTGGTTAATGAGCCTATGAGCGCCATGCACACAATTAAATTCCTCCAGTGAAAGACTAATAACAAAACACTTGCTTAAACCACCTGCAGCACATTTTGAAGCTTACAGGAGGCCGACTGGAGCTTTTGCAGACATTTAAGTGTAAAAGAACGATTATAAGTGGTTAGTCCCCTGCCTACACGGCTGGTTGAGCACAGATACTTGGTAAAAGGAGGCCTTTTGGCTGGCATTGTTTAATTTCCTGCAGGTGGAAAAATACCACTCACCAAAACAATGAACAGATACCCCTTTTGCACAGGTAATAGTGAACTATTTTTACAGAATGAATCCCTGAAGTTATATCACCTAATACGTATTTTCAAAACAGGAAAACCAGTCGGGGATCAGGCCTACATAAATAGTTGTAAAGGTCAGCTAGTCTCACAGAGACTGAAACCTGATCTGAGGTCAGTGAATGTAAGGGACCTCGATAAACCCTCTTGGGCACATTTCAGGTGGCCAAAGGACAGAAAAAAGATGAAAACGAACTGCACCAGCAACTCAGCAGAGCTTGGTTTGTTGAGAGTGGTGTGAGGGGGGCTGGTCAGTCCAACTTTTACTGTTGCTGCTACCTGATAAAGCATATCCGCCTCACACACAGGGCTCTGTTTACTGCAGCGGGCTCATGACCCCTGGCTACTGCTCAGTCTGGTCCTGAGTTCAGAGTCACATAGAGAGGGCTAAGCCCCTTAGAGCCTTAACGTTACTCCTATCCCGTGACAGGCCACCATGCATCACAGGGTGCAACGTTGTCAAGCAAATACCCCCATCTCCCTGCTGAGATCAAAACAAACAAATATGACTATGGCGTTGACATCGCAGTTAGTTTGACTATCCTTGTGGACAGGTAGTAACAATGAATTTAACTCACGTGACAGCATATATGTCGGTTTTCTTTATGTGTGGAAAAAGGCAGATTCCGCTATAAAAATTGTCGTTAATGGTTGCGGTTTCATTTTCCAGTTTAACCGTAAGCGAACCGTAACAGTAGTTAACGTTACTTGAAGTTAGTTCAAGTTTGCGGCTGAAATAAGCGTGACGTTGGCAAATAAAATACGCCAACATTCTAATTCAAAATCTAATCTCGATAAGCACTAGCGAGGGCTATTGAGGGATCATTTCCAACTAGGCACAAGTCGGTAACGTTAGCTAACTTGGTTATGCTAACAGGTTCGTCTCAAAGCCAGCGCTAACTAACCATTTCAGCTGGCAAAGGTACACAGCTAGCGAGCGATAACTGGCGACCCTGCTTCTCCATTTGATAACCTACGGTTAAGATAGATTTTCTGCAGCTAGCTAACGTCAATAGCTAACCCAAACCAAGAGTAACACGTCCACAAAGTAATGCTAGCGAACTAGTTAGCTAAGTAGTTTGTACAAAGTGGCTATTTAACCAGAAGCCGACATTTGTGTTCCATAGATAGTGTTACTTACGACAGTAATCAGTATGCCAACGAGTTGCAATATGCTCTGTATTTGCCATTTGTAACTGTGGGTAAGTACACACAGGGGTAAGTGAACTGGTCAGCTAGCTGGTTGAGCTAGTAGAGCTTGCTGCAACTGTTTTTGTTGTTATGAGATGGAGGGCGGAACCCAAAACGGAGGCCTCAGTCAAAACACACCGAGGAAGCGGCTACAACCCAGCGCACTCACCGTGTAAAGAGAAGTCAGCAGCCGAAGATTCATCCGAAGCCGGTGCAATTACTTAGCAGCAAATACGCCTCATGGAAATAAACATTCGTCATATTCCGAGCCGATGCCAGTTTCACTGCGTCCCTGTCCAGGACCGAGCCGTCGTCGCCATCGTCGCGAATTCTCCAGTCCAACAGCCCTACGTGAGCGGCGTGACGTCATCGCGTCAGAATGACGCTGAGGCCGGGGGAGGGGCGGACGCGCCATGCGGTAGGATCATGTAAACACTGGAGGGATTAACTGAACATAATGAATATTAGTAACTCAAGGGAAGATGTGTTTGGATCGTCCAAGAGGGCTAACGGAGACATTGACCTGATATGATTAAATGCTCCAAACATTTCAAATATATAACGCTTTTTAGACTCATACAATACACAGCACAGCGAATGACAGTACGGTTTTATATTATGGGTTTTACATGTGCGTTTAGAATTGTGTTTACATTCACCTCTACTGCGTGTTTGTGAATGTCGCTCATCAGCGTGAAGGAATAAAAACACAACACAGTGGGATCTTAAACAATTATGTATTGAACGATGGCTTACATATGCAAATTCATTTCCAAGACGCTTGGTATATCCATTCTTTAACGTTTAATAGCCCGACATGTGAGGCATTAGACAGTAATTTAATCCTGCAGTACTCCTCTCTTCAATGGCTCTCAGCTGACTTTCAAATGAAGAAAAACTTGTGACAAACCCTTGGTGTCAGAGTCGTCTATGTTGTTTATATATTGACAACTCTGAGCACAATCATTCAAATGTTGCTGATCAGTTACCTCGTTATTTAGTGACACAAGGTCAATTCTAAAATAAAACAATCTAATGTGTAGGGCCCTTGTTCCGAAAAGCTTAGCTTTTGTGTGGGTCACAAAAAAACCCTACACCTCTCTTGAATCTGTCTTAACCACAAGGCATTACTCCTGTGAGGATAATGCAGGAGGCATATGATATGGCACAAAATAATCTGCATCTGGAGGTTTACTGGGTTCAGGTTTGACTGGATTCATGACAAGTGAGAGCCAAATTTATCTGCTGCACCATGCATGGACTTGATGTAAAAAGAGTTTTTAAGTGCTGAATCGATGTCCCTGTGCAAGAACAACAACACAAAAACACAGTCTATCCCTCATCATGTGACTAGAATGGATTTGCATGCAAAACAATGGGATGGGCTTTACATGAGGAGATGGTCTGGATAAATACATTTGTTTTTCAGTCCATGTTGTTTCCATGAGAGACAGTGAAATTTCCATGTAAGAAATGCTGTTTCTAATCATACTGTATATTATGCACAAAAGAGTGGTGGTACGAAAAACCAGAGAAAATTCTTCTGTGGCTCCAAGAGAAAACAAAAAGTTATTTTAGAGAGCAAAGCCTACCAATCTCAAAAATGCAACTCATTAGCTTCATCCTGGTGGTTCCAATCGACTCTTTACTTTGACACATCTGTGTAATGAATTACAAAACAGCAACAGCTCTCCAACAATACGCCACTTTCTGCAGAAGCTACGTTCCCCATGTACACACACAGATCCATTTAATATACAATGGAGTCATTCTTTACAAGCAGATTTCATAATCACCGCAGCTGATGAGAGCAACTGTTTCAGTAAAGCTTTAAAAAGCAAGACTACCCTGAGAGAAGATCTAAAACGTGGGCGAGCCTGCCAGACAAGAACTGGCTTGAACGGGTTTGGTTTATTAAATCTGTACACTCTATTTCAATATAATCAGCACATTTTGTTTCCGAGAATGTAAGATATCATCTTTTTTTTTCTTTTTAGTAATTGTGTAATATATATCTCTACATAATACAATCCAAGTCCTCTGAACTATGTAGACATGTGCAAGTGTTTACTACCAACTTCAACGATACAGTAAAGGCAAGAGACTCGTGGACACTAAGTTAGGATAATGTTGATATTTAAAATTTTCTTGAGTCCTCACAATTATCAAAATCTAAGTGCTGTAAGTAGTTCATACACGAGGTATTGAATATCTAGTTAACTGTTCAGAGTATAAAATAGAGGCAAAATACATAAAGAACATCTTGCAAGCATGACAAAGAAACTTCTACAGACACAATACACACGTGGTCAAAGATAATATGAGGGGATACGTGTAACCCTTTGTTTCCTCGAGTATAGTGTACTTACAGATCGGGTGTTTTCCTGTTGGTGGGAGGTCATGCGGTATCATGCTCCCTCGCATTTTGAGCTTTAGCCCTACTGCAATCTTTCTGTACTCAGACAGTCCGGCGAGACAGCTAGAGTCAAAAGTTACCAAAAGACAGGTTCACCTCACCCTTGATCTCGCGTCTGCACGTCCGAGCCATGATACAGAGTACCACTCTTTCGGTGGGTCATGTTTATGTATAAAAATGAAAAGCATGGGCATAGCATGATGTGCGTGAACATAATCTGAGGTAAACCAGGTGTCCCGTTACAGTCCGACAACCAGTGCCTTAGAGGGTCAGAGAGGTAAGTCTGAAAGAAATGGTGTAAACTGTGCTCATGTGTGGTGACCACCGAAAGCACAAGGGCCCCTAAAGTGTAAACCTCAAGGATTATTCAAAGAAAAAACAACAAAAAGAGAAAACAGATCACTAAAAGTACTCTACTCATTTGATTTTTCCTTTTTTCAGATTTTTTGCAGGGTTTTTGACATTTTTTTCGCTCAAGTATAATCACAGGTGACTAACTACAGAGGATAACAGGGTCAGGTTGAGTACCATGCTACATCGGGTTTAGAGAAGGCTATTGCAGACAATTCTACAACATGTACAACCACATTTTATACGTGTGAGTTACAAAGTTTGGAAAACAGGTCACCAAGAAACTAAGTAAATACAAGATGTTGAATATTTAGAGTCTTAAAGGACTATCCCTCAGTCAGTAATAGGATTTCATGTTACTTGACTTAAACTGTCAGGTCTTACAGACAAAATTTGAAAAACTGCTATTCAAAAAGTAGCAAATTTGGTCAATGTCTCTTTTCAAATAGTTATAGTGCTTTTAATGGCTTAAGACAGGGGTCTTTTTTAATCTCACCCAGTGGCAATCTACAGAACTTCAGTGTACATTTAATGACACAATAGCTGCAAAAGTCTTCATGTCAAGTCCAATAGGTAAAATAACAGCTAGTGCTGTCACATATATTCAAAAGTAGTATGCATTATCAAAAAAGAAAACAAAACAAACAAACAAACAAATACACATTTATAAATTTTTTTTCAATTCTTTAAGTTCTCGTAGGGCCTTGAGCCATATGTTACCTATGAGTCATCAGCCTAAGAGGACAGGAGCCAGGCTCCGTTCCAAGTATTCACTAAGCTCGTATTGAGACTCTCCTGTGTGCTGTGAGGGCCTTCAGGGCTACATACAAGTAAAAGAGGACCTAAAACTCCCATTCCAGCGTTTCTTCTCGATTCGCTGCCCTCTCTAGCCTGTGGATGATGTTATTGAGGTTGGCCATTTTCTCGTTGCGTCTCTGAGTGCTTCTGTTGAGTTTGGGGCTTTGGAAGGGAGGGAGCTGGTTAGGGTCTAGCCTGTGATTGGTGCTCGTGGAGGGTGGGTTGGGCAGAGAGGGCGAGATGGGAGCGGAGGAGGAGGGGACGGGTGATACTGACATCATGAGGCCGGGCGAGGATGCCGCGGACGGGGAGTTGAGGGAGACCTCCAGGCTGCTGCGGCAGGGCTCCGACGAGGCCTTGAAGCTGACTGGATCAACGGGCGACTTTTCAGAGTCATCCCCCTCGCGCCTGGACTGGCTGGTTCTCTTTGGGCCATCTATGGACACCGCGACATGGTAGAGCCCCTGAGCCTGGCTGCTCGCCCCCTCTTCCTGCCTCAGGTTCTGTCCAGCCAAGTGTGGCTCCCGGCAGCCGCCGACGGAGTCCTCGTGTTCGCATTTTACCAGTGGGAACTGCACTGCGGTGGAAAAACACTGAGCTCTCGACTGCTTCACGGAGCCCTCCCTTTCCTCCTCCCCCTCATTTTCCCTGTCTAGTGCCTCTTGTTTGACATGAGGCAGTGCTGTGTTGGCGCTGAGCGTGGAGTGTCCTGAGGGCTGCTGTAGCCTCCTCTCCTCTCTGTCAGAGTGGGGGCTCTGTGTCACTGGGGGGGAGTAGCTGTGGTGCTCAGCATCTGTGTCGTTGTCTGGCAGACCCTCCATCAGTACCTCTCGTCGCATCCGGGACCTGCGTACAAAAAAACACTGTTAGAGGACAAGTCTTTCAGCTGCACTTTAATGTGGATGTGCAGCAGCAAAGCAAACAGGGACGGGGTATTGGACTGGCCTGTAGTTGTGGAACCAGTTGATGACGGTGTTGGTTTTGAGTTTGAGCTGGGAGGCCAGTATCTCAATGGTGTTCTGAGAGGGGTAGGGCTCCAGGAGGTAGGCCTTCCTCAGAGCCTCTTTCTCCTCAGCTCCCAGCACCACCCGAGGCTTCTTCACCTGGCTGTAGGGGCACAGGTCTAGCGAGGCCAAAGCCGGGCTCACACACTCAGAGCGAGTGCTGGGGGAGTCGCTGTCCGAGCCAGTGCTCAGCAGCCCGTACCGCCTTTTCAAGTAGGCTGGAGGGAACAAAGCAATATCCAGTGTCAGAAGACTTTTAAACTAATTCTCAAAACTTGCACTGAGAGACAAAGACTCCAGGTCCCTACCTTTCTTCTCCATCTTCTTCATGGCCCTCAGCTTCTCCACGTTGTGAGGATCGTTGAGCCACAGCTGCATGCGGACAAACGGCTCCCGGCCTTTTAGGCTGAGCTTGCGCCACGGTTTGGGCCTCGACAGTAGGTCGGACACTGAGCCTTGAGTCAGACCCAGGATCGTCTCCCCGAACAGACGCTGGCCTGTAGGGAACAAACATACAGAATCAAGCATTGGGATAGTTCTGTCAGGCCACAGAAGTCAAGCTCGGTTCACAAACTCAGGTAAATTGTTGCTGGGCTCTCTGCTTTATTCCTCCATGAAGGCACATGGAAGGGCAGGGAGCTACCAGAACAGAGCCACCGCCAAATATATCTAGTTAGAACCTAGTTTCTTTGACCCGACAGAAGTGGGACTTCTTAAACCCACAGTGTGAACTTTGACCCACCAAGGTTGTTGTCCGTTAGCACCTCTTTGACTTTCTTGGTGATGGCATAGGTGTCCAGCTCTGGAGACATGGCCACCAGCTCCTGGATGCCCAGTGGGGTTGTGGGCTGGTGCAGGGCCATGAGGTTGGGGGTGGATTTGTCTCCCTCTGGATGGGTCGGCAGCCCGTGTCCCAGGCTCTCCGGCTGCTGGTTCTCCTTGCTGCTCTCCAGGGAGAGGCAGACGGGCTCGACCAGAGGACTTGGCTGGCTCTCTGCTGGGCTAGGCGGCGGTGAGGGCGAGGACAGGGTCGTCACTGGGCTTTTTTCTGCAGGTGGGAAGGAGACATCAAAAGTAACAATGAAGTAGTAATCTTGCCTTATGCAGAAGTGGGACTGTATGTGCATCCAAACAGTGAAACACTTAATCTTTTCCAGTTTGATTTTTTAGGTGTGATTCGTTTTTTTGTGATTCTTGCTTGCACTGGTGTAAGGGTGCCTAAAACGCAGTCTCACCCTGAGCGTGGCCCTGGTTCGGGTGCTGGTTGAGGCTCTGGCCGAGCTGGTCCAGTAACCACAGCTGCATGCGGATGAAGGGCTCCCTGCCTTTCTGAGTGAGCTTGCTCCAGGGTTTGGGCCGAGATAGCATGTCGCTCACGCTGCCCTGAGAAAGCCCCAGCACCTGTGTAGCACAGGATCAGTTAATATGACGTGACCACATCTGCCATCTTTAACAATACTAGAAGTTCATTGATTTTCCCAAACGTTTATTACAAAAAAGAAAATCTGATCTTGTCAATCAACCTCAGGAATACATTTTCAGCAAATAACCATTAGAGGGAACCAGAGAATCATTGATGATTAGGCCGAGTCAGTTCCAATACACTCATTTAACCGAAGAACATTGCATGGAGTTGAAAATCATTCATAGTGAAGCAGTATACATTTTTAAAGATGACAGTGTGATTTAAATCATTTATCATTAATTTATCTATTAAAATAAATGCATGGTCAGAAACCAACATAAAACCTTTTAAAGTAGTGATCTAATTTTCTTTCTTTGCATTTTTTTTTTTTTACTATTTAGGATTACAATTTTAGAACACACGTGCATATTTAACAAATAATGCTTCAATAAAAACATGCTGCCCTGCCTTCAGAATAAGTGAAAGCTTGAAAATTTAAATGAAAGTCTTTGGGAACATGATTATCTCTGGCAAAAAAAAAATCAAGATTTCAACCTTAAATAAAGGCAAATAAAATAGTGCCGTGAATACAAATTTCTTCCTCTTTCCTTCTTTCCATTTATTGTATTTGTCAAAGCAAATCAATTTTTAGAGAAAATGTCACAGTTGATTTCAGGATAAAAATCAACTTAAAATTATGATTTCACTCCTTTTAGTTGGAAACTTCATCACTGATTTGGTCATTGTTACCGATAGCCAGATTCAGATGATTGTGAGTGCTGCCACAAAATGTGCAACATCAGGAAATTCCAGAAGAGATTATGTTGCTGAAATCTTTGCATGGAACATTTTACAAAGAATCACAGTGAGAGCACAGTCGCAGAAGGAAACTTCCAGAGGATCTATACAATCCAGGGAATAACAATGATCTCGGCAGGACATCCAAACAAATGCTCAGGAAGGTGTTGACGGCCAATAAGAAAAAGATTAACTGGCAATGTATCTTGGCTCCAATAGTGGACATTAGTAGGTCTCCACTGGAGGTGGAAAATTAATGATCAAAAAGTGTTCCTACCTAGACATTTCTAGAGTTAAATTGGACTGTTCCAAATGTATTTATCCAGATTAATTCATTTAATTAGACATTTATTACTCTGGGTTCAGTTCAACAGTTACCCAGTTACGAATAAAGTCATAGGTTGATCTTTTCTTTTGTCATGATGGTGATATGGGGATATTAGGCTAATCAACTATTGGCTTTTTTTCCTGTTTCAAACTATCAATATTGTTTTCAGCCTTAGAAAGTTCACTATGAAAGATTAAAAAACACAATTCGAGTTAAACCTGCAGCAAAAAATGCAGCATTTCAGACTAATGCCCGGGATAATAGGCTGAGATACCCCTGCAGAGAAGTCCAACATTTCAGTTTACATGATGTAACAGTGTAGAGAGGCTTGTTAACATGAAAGGAAGCATGAACCCAGTGCCAAAATGTTCTGAAAGAGCATCCATCTGGCTGTAAGCCGAGTCTGTTGTGCCACAAGACAAAGATCCAAACCAGAGCAGCAGATCTGAGGCTAAAAAAAAAGAAAGAAATTTAAAAAAAAATTGCAATTTTTGGAATGGCCTTGATGGTGTCACAGAAACACAGAAACTCGACTGAAGCGTTTCAAATATGCCTTTCTTCAAAAAAAAAAAAAACGGGTTAAAATTTTCCTCTGTGAAGTGAAACGCTGAAATTAAATTAGCAGAAGTGGTGGGCTGTGGTTATTGCTGCTTAAGTGGTGCTGCCTTATTACATTTAAAGAGGGAAATTACTTTTTCACATCATGATTTGATTGTTGGATTACTTTGTTCCCCAGATGGAAAATAGAAAGTCAATATTACGTGCAGTCTAAAGATCTGAACACATCCACTGAGACAAGAAACACATGAGAACCTGACGTGGGAAAACGTGTTCTGTATGTGAGCAGACCGTTTGTCTCACTGCAGAACTATTAATATTACAAACCAAGAGGGAAGAACGTCTTACCTTTTCGCCAAAGATCCTCTGACAGATGCCGTTCTTTGCCAGCTTCTCCTTTACCTGCCGGGTCAGCTCGATGGTGTCCACCTCGCGGTACATGTACATCTCGTACTGCTCTGGAGTCAGTGGCGGCACAGTGGGCTTGAGGGCACGCGGGATGTACGCCGGGTAGAAGGACAGCCTTCCTGCTCCAGGGCCGGGAGACTCTCCACTGACCGACGTGTCTGATTCCACTTTCACCTCCACCGGCCGGCCCAGCCCCAGCTCGTCTTCAACAGCAAACGCCTCCTCGCTGTTGGGGAGGCATTCGCCGTTCTCCAGGAGGGGCCAGAGCCGGGGCAGGGCGGAGGGCCCGGAGGAGGAGGAAGACAAAGAGGGGGAGACGGAACTGAAAGGGCGAGAGCCACCTCCACCGCTGAGCACCAACGAGCCCCGCTCCTGAGACCAGTGTTGGTCGAAGTAGGTGCCCGCCTCTCCGATCTCCGATTTAACTTTGCGGATGATGTTCTGGACGAAGGCAGCTGGTGAGAGGACGCTGAGGGGTGTCTGAGGGCTGCTGATGGGGTTGGCTATGCACACTGTAGCACAGCCTCCTTCCTCCTGCTTGATGGAGATGGGTAAAGGCGGGCCCCTGGAGCGCTCTGGCGGCCCCAGGCGCTCAACTTGGGCTCCGGAGCTGGCAGACGTGGCCCTCCCGCAGACCTCCATCTCCATCAGGGCCTGTTGCTGGGCCTCCATTTCCCTCCTGGCCTGCTCTAAGATGCTCTTTATAGTTTCATCGGAACTGTTACTCGGCCCGTTGCTGCTTCGGCCCGACGAGCTGTTCAGAGACGATTTGCTATCGCCTAAACAAGGGAAATCAACACGCGGAGGCTTTCACAATCCCACTTTCTTATCAAGGTGCAAGAAAATTGGGACTGAAATTCATATTAAAACAGTAAACATCAGTTTCAATAACAAAAAACATATCAGTGAATATGGCCTTTAAACTGAGACTCATCCTCACCTCCCCTCTGGGACTGGATCTCCTTCTTGGCCTGCTCCAGGATATTCCTAATGGCGTCGTCTGACCCAGTTTCAGGAGTTCGGATGCGCGGTGTGATGCTCCCTGCCACAGAGGGTAACAGAAAGAGAGAGAAAGAGAGAAGGGGGGTGGTGAGTGGGATGGTTGATCAGAGAGCAGTTCCAAGGCTTTGCTTTTGACTGGTAGATCAATGGCTGCTTTGAGCATGTGCTGTCTGAGGTTGCAGTATACGGGAAGCTCAACTTTCAAAAGATGTGAATCTAGGGAGAAAACAAAGTTTGAAAGTAACACTACAAACATAGCCGAGGAAGCAGTGACTAAGTCAAGGATAGGGTCCAAGTAGATTAGAAGGTTTAAGACGTACACATGTCCAGCCACCAGAACAAGACAGCACGATTACATCTGCGGTGGAAACGCGTCTGCAGCTTGTGATGCTTGGAAATCCTTAAAATACAGTCAATAACTTGTTTTGGGAGCTCCTGACACCTGCTAAGCTATTTTCAAGACAAAACAAGTGTGAGCTAAATTTACTCTCACTGTGCGTTGTTAACGACCACAGGTCGGCACAGTACTACTCGCTGGTTTAAATTTCTTTCTTAGTGTCTACAAATCCGACGAAATGGACAAAATTCAAGTCCATTGCTGACTCCAAATGGAGTAAATAATGTATTTTTCAGGTTTTCACATGGTAATGAATGCATACTGGAACAGAAACCCGGAGTAAATTCAGCCTGTTTTAGAAGAATATTGAAATTGACGGCTAGAAAAATAGTATTTGTTGAATTGCAGAAATGTGAAATGAAGAGCCAGATAAGTCATGAGCTGCAATGTAAGACGACATTAAACATTGACACCATGTTATCTGAACTTAATTATACAGAAGAAGCTGAAAGCTGAAATCCACTGTTAAAAAGAATGAAAGCTCAAAATAATTAACTGAAAAGTGAAAGGAATGCAGACAGTAATTTCTTTTATGTTACATAGTAAAGACTCACAGGTCACAGCAGTGCCATAGAAGACATATCAGGGGGAAAAAGGTAAGAATATGACACAAAATAAATCCCAGAAAAAGCATAAGAGTAAAAATAAAATGCCATAAACTCCTCAAAGAGCTGAACATTTTGAAAGTTGAATGGTTTCAATTGGTGAAAAAAAATGTAGAAGGCAGAGTGTGCCAAAAACGTTGAGAATAAGAAGACGAAATTGAGATGCTGCAATACAGCATTCACAACAAGAACATCAATGAGAATCTGTACAACCAGGATGGGATGTAATCTGAGATTTGATGATGTTTACTATGATTTCTGCTCATTTCTAGACATCTTAGTTCTTGTTTTGGATGTTTTGTTGCATTTGGACCCCCGGAAGGAGCACAGTTAATGGAAATCCAAATAAAGGGAGCAAAAAGGAACAGAATACATTGGACTATAAACATCACATTTGTACATTTATTGACGGTTTTGGTCCTCTCATGGATTTGTTGACAAGAAAAATTAGATTATTAGCAAATTTTAACTGTCAGTATGAGGCACACACTCCAAGCTATATATGGTTAGCAATGTGAATTAGGGATGCAAAATTGAACATAATAAAATAATTAAATTCACAAGATGGCTAAGTGCAGTAACCACCCACAGGAAGAAGCTGCAATTATTCAATAAAGGTAGAATATTTAACTAAGCAGCATAACAATGAAGTAGTGTAGAGCTTTGCTCTCCGGATTGGAAGACAACGTGTCCTAAGCAAATGTCACATAACTACAATTTTAATTTTTTCAGTGAAAATGACAATTGTGATGCAAAAATGAACATTTTCATTAACCGTTTTTTTCGAGCATGTTGTGCTGGCCCTAATGTGAATGCAGCAACAAACACCATTTCTGCCTCGTCACCGCTGTCTGCACTCACCTCTCTGGCGGACCTGGATGGTCCTCAGTGCCAGGATGTTCTGCTCATCAGAGAGGAACTGCTTCATCTTAATGAAAGGCTCTTTGCCTTTCACGGTCAGCTTCCTCCAGGGTTTGGGGCGTGCCAGGATCTCGCTGACTGAGCCTTGGGAGAGTCCCAGCACGTAATGGCCAAACACGCGCTGGCCAATGTTATGCTTCAGCAGCTGCTCCTTCACCTGGAAGGCAATCTCTGCCGTGTCCAGCTGGTCCTCCTCCCCAGCGGTTGAGCTACCGCTTTCCGACTGGTCGCTGGGCAGGCCGGCGTCGACGCTGCCCGCCCCCCCGGACCCCTGGGTGGCGGACATGAGGGCTACTTTGGCCGCATAGAGGGCGCTGGGAAAAGCCATGAGGCCTTCCTTTTTAAATTGAGGAGAGAGGAGTTGCTTGTGGAGGACGTGGTCTCCTGAGAGTCTGTCCCCGGAGCACGGCGACATGGAAAAGGGGCGAGGTGGATCATGGCTGGAGGAGGAGCCATCCAGTGTAGGGGGCCCTGGGCTAGGGGAGGCACGGCCATCCACCTGAGAGGAAGAGGAGTGGGAAGCGGGTGGCCTGCCTGTCTCCTTACCTGCATCCTCAGACCGTTCATCATCTGTAGACAAAAAACTCACATTCACTATTTCATAGAGCTGCGGTAAATGGCATTAATTTTCAAGCTTTGCAAACCCAGACTACACCTTGCAGGCTCAGTTTATGCAGACTCTGAAAAACACAGACTCCAGCACTGATTGCGCCTGACCAATGAGCATAAAGCAAACGTTGAGCTATGGGACGTTTTTTGTTTTTTTTTTGTTTTTTTTAAAAAAACCTCACCGCTTCCCGTTCCGAATTTTTTAAGACTATTTAAACTTGGTTTCATACGAAGAAAATGAAACATGAGGGACATTTATTTTACCGATGCTGTGCAAAATGCGGGCCTTATCCACCAGGTATTTGTGAGATGAAAGAAAGGCCTCTTTATCCAGCAAAAGAGCCTCTGCCGCCTTGGAAGAATCCTATACACACATAAACACACACACAAAAAAAGCTGTTAATTTTCAATTAATCAATTACAGTGGCTGTAGATATCCCTATAATGGATGACGATCTGTGAAGCATTCGATGGCCATGCTGTAGTTTTTCTTCCCTGACACAAAAGGAATATTAAGACGGACCCAAAGCAGTAGGACAGAACAGGAGCACACATACCTGGGACGAGCTGCTGTTTGCTGAAGCCAGCTTCATGACCTTCAGGATCCTGAAAATGACACGCAAAGGAAGTCAGATTTTCTTGTTTTTTAATTCATATTATTACGATTGAGCTGCACATTAAGTTTACAGAAAAGTGATCACCTGAGTTCAGTTTTAATCTCTTCATAGTCCATCTGGGATTGCAGTTTAGCTTCTAATCTCTGCAATGAAAAAGTGAAGCAGCATATTTTAGAGTCTCATCATGTATTAGAGTTCTGATGAGGTGTCAGGAACACTCACCTCAATAGCTTCTGTCTTATAGGCCAGCTGGCGTTCCAGCTCCAGGATCTGATTGGCTGAAGTCTCTTGAACTTCCTGCAGAGTGAACTGCAGCCGCTGGATGTTTTCGAGCAGACGGAGGATTTCGCGGTCTTTAGCCAGCAAGGCGGCCTCCAGCTGCGAGGACAGCACGTCGCCCTTCTCATTCTTCTCCTGACCAGCGTTAGGGTGGGACATAAAAAAGAAGAAAATGTGACAACCTCTGCAGCGTTTGATCTGATAATATTAAATCGCAACATGTCCACACCAATTAGAAGGCATTTGGCAGCTCTGTAATTTAATGATTTGTATAGAGCAAATCTGTCATCTTCAGAGATGAGATATTTATATGATTATGTTTGGGGAACTCGCACTATGATTGACAAAGAGTGTCTTCTTACATTTTTCTTAGACAGAAATACAACAATTAAAAGACTAAACTGACAAAATCTGAATTCATATTGTATATAGTAAAAACATAATGCCTGTATTCAAGACATTTATTTAGAATTTTCCTTAATATTATACCATATTTGTCCAGCACTGGTTATTGGGTGTTACTGTGATTTACTCTTTTTTGTTGTATGTGGAAACTTTATCCGCACAGTTCAAGTAAATTCAGGGTCTCAAATCTGAGGGATATGATATTTTAATAACAGACTCAGTACTGGCTGACTGACTACAGAAGTTGCCAAGAATTTAAAAAAAAGCTTCCTAATGGTGGTACAAGAATTTAGATTACTTCAGGAAAATCAGCATTACAGCAATTTAAAAGTTCTCCAAGATGAACAAAGCATTCAAATTAACCACAAAGTATTATCAAAATGCATTTTCATCAGAAGTGAAAGTAAAGATAATGATGAAAACTTACCTCTGTAACCATCTCATTATGTAGCATAGTACATTATTTTATTATTATCAGTGATGTATTAACATGTAAAAAAAAATTTCTTTTAATGTTGTCCCGGAAGCATTTTAACTAAAATATCCACTTGTGCATCTCAAAAAAGTAGAATATCATGAAAGAGTTAATTGATAATTCCACAAAAAATAACCCTGAATATATGTATTCATTAAACGTAATCTGAAAATTTTCAAGCCTTTTTTGTTATAATACTGTAACATTTTGATTCTTTTTTAAAATATTTTTTAAGCTGCACGCTGTAATCATCGAAAGTAAAATGCTTGAAACATTTAGTTTATGTTGAATGAGTCTAGATTATATAAAATGTTCACTTTCTTAAATGAAAATGAAATGGAAAAAAATCACGATATACTATTTTTCTGAGATGCTCTATTAATGTTGGCTAGACTACTTTTTTTTTTTTTAAACAATAACTGTGGGTTTTATGGAAAAGCGGCAATAGTCAAATAAAGTGTAGCAAAATCAATTTCTCTGAAATGTAACAAAGTTATTATTTAAGAATTCAAGTTATGTATGTAAAATTAGTGCAGTGACTCAAATCAAAAACCATGTCACAAGTTGAGACATGTTATTCTTACCCTGCTAGCGCCCTCTGCTGCACGACAGTTCACAGTGATGGCACTCTGGCTACTGGCTAACTGTCCCTTTAGCCGCTCCACTTCCCCCTGGGCCAGTTCAGCTCTCTGCGCGCACACACACGCACACACACACGGTACAGCTGCGTTTCAGTTTTCACACACCAGACACATCAATGGGCTAATGAGATGATCAAGCTGAGAGCTTATACATAAAATAAAGAAGGCTCTGGGATTTTAGAGCCGCATGAAAAATCAGAGTGGGGGCAGACAAGTGCAGTCACGGCTTATTCTGCTGAGGGGGGGGTTGTTTAGCCAGCCCACTTTATTCCCCAAACTGTTTACCTGCTCTTTCACACCCAGCCTGCTAATTAATGATTCATTTTGAGAACATTTATCTAGAAGCTGCTGGCAGAGAGCAGCAGAGTGAGGGAAAAAAGAGCACAGGAGTAAAAAGCAGAGGGGCGGGGCGGAGGGGGGCAGAAGAGAAAGAGGTATCGCCAGGATGGGAGGCAATCAAGGCAGTGAGATAACTAAGAACCCCGGCGCTCAGCAACTGGCACCAGTTGTGCTCGACAGTCTCTCGTTCTCTGCTGAGCGGAGTAGTGCTGCCATGGCGCGCCCATCGGCGGGGGCTCAGGTTTACACTCGCTAATCACACACTCAGGGGAGGGTATGGGAGGTGGAGGTGGTGGTGGGGGGACAGGACGGAGGGAGTCTAATTAAAGCCAAAGCTTGATTACAAGAATGATTACCTTAACGAAGGAGTATCTCAATCAGAGAAGTGCAGCGGAAGACAGTACTCACTCACCTGGTTTGCCTTCTCGAGATTGGCCAAGATGGCGTCAACCTCTTCTCTCCTGGAACACACACGCAGAGAAGGAAAAAAGACAGTAAGGCCAAAAGCAGATATTATTTTCATTTTCACAAATACATTGAGGAAATCTTTATATAATCGTGCTAAGCTTTAATCCATGACCTCAGAATAATGGATGCAGAGCAAAGCAAAAAGATAAAACCAAACAATGGTGGTGAAGGTCCAACACTCTGTCATACTTTTTTTACATTTCTGAAAGTTAATGAACAACCCGTTCTATATAAGTATGTACCGAAGCTGCTGTAACGAGCTGCTGAGTTCACATGGCCACTTGAGATGCACACTAAATGAATTGCTCTGGACTGATTTTTAATGAAGACGAGACTTGGTGTACCACACTGTACAGTTGTGATTCAGTGCCTCTGCTAGCAAAAACTAACCAGGCTTGGGGGCCAAAGTAACATAGGATTAGGCTTTGGTAGGGATCTGAATCAATGCCTGGATCGATAACGTCTGTCTCTAGTAGAAAATGTCTGCCACAGCGAGCTAATGTAATGTCTGCCACTAGATAATGTGCACCATAACTAGCTAACGTCTGCTAATACTAGATAACGTCTTCCAGTTAGCCAAGGCGCAAACTGTTTATGAACTGAAAAAATGATATGGGAGACAACCCTATCAGTAAAGGTAAAAAGCCATTTAAGCTGGTCGTGTTTTGGTTTTTGTAAATTTATTTGGGAGGGTGATCAACAGAAATTTATTGACAAGAAGAAATGGGGTTTAAGTTGCAAAAGGTTCAGAAACCCTACAGGTACAGGACAAGAAATACTACAATTTAAAGCAGTTTAAATGAAGAAATTAAACATATATATATAATACAGTATATATATATGTGTGTACTGTAGTTCTGTAGTTGGGTTAAAAAAAACCGCTGGGTGTAATTTGTGCAAACTCCTCTAGAGGTCATTAAAAATCATGGTGCCGATGACATGACCTATGTGTCGTCACTCGTAGCAGTGACAAAGGGACACAAAGTATGTCCAACTCCTCAGAACTCTTCTGAGACTGAACTCCAACTTGCTTCCATACATCTAACAATCAGAGTAGTCTAATTTTAACAGAAGATCAGCAGGATTATTCATGAGGTTTGTTTGAAGTTCAACAGTTTCATTTTGCACACATGGGACCTGATTTTCAAAAGGTAGATAGGGATGAATTAACGAGGATGCTGTGATTGATTCAAATGAGCACGCAGGTTTCTCAAGTTTCAGGACACAGTAGTCCTTTTTAACCAAAAGGAAAAAATGTTCAAAGAAGATATTAGACTTTTTTAATCCAGATTAAACAAACTACATTCAGCCGAACCTTCACTCGCGTTTATGTTTGCTCTCAACTTCTCCCGTTGTCTGACATCACAGCTGCATTATGACCTCAAGTATTAGTGATCCAAGAAAACCACAGCAAAAGACATTGACAAGACTCCAATAATTCTACAGTAAGAAGTGGAATCAGTCAGAAATCAAACCCAACTATGAATGGACATCACTAATGTGTGGTGCAGCTCTGGTTTCGGAGGGTCATTGCGGTGCCCTGGTCCTATCAATAAGGTCAGGATAGATGGCACTCTGGTGACAGCAGACATTAACAGGTGTCAGCTCCACTTTTAATGAACTTGTGCACCACAGAAAATGTTTTGTATTGATTACCCGCTCAGCCACACAAGTCGAAGCAGACAAATCGTCTTTCTTATCAACATTGAGAAAACAGTCAGTGAGAGTAATAGCCAGCCTGTAGTTCAGAGGCGCAGGTTCAGGGAGGGATACCTGCAGCTGGAGCTCTGGGGTCGGCAGCGGAACCAATAAGCCCAGAGGCCAGTGGCCGGTACAATGCACACACTGTATGACAAACCACATTACAGAGATGGTCTGTCAAACTGCAGTGGCACCAGAAAGGTAAACTGAGAATGTGTCCAATCCAACAATGGCAGGGGGTCTAGAAACATCAGTTCAATTGTGACATGGATTAAGCCTGGAAGAAAATCCATTAGCAGCGGCTGACTGTGCTCTGGAGCACAACCCAAACAAAGGAGTGTTTACTTTGAATGTCTATCGACATCCTTCATACAAGTTCAGATTCATTTCAGGCGTGCGGTGGATACATTTCGCTACAAGACCGGGACAAGGTAGAGTGTTTTCTGAAGCAATCTTTAAATGGAGCAATTCTTCTTGAGGGCTGTCAAGGCCCAGCTGCCAGTGAAGGCAAACACAGACCTCTCTCATCGACCTGCATTAGTTGCTGAGTCACTCTGTGCAATGGCATTCCTCAGCTTGACACTGGACACAAGTTTATGTAGGCGGAATGAAGAGCGGCTACGGCACTTCAAGTGATACAATGAGCAGCAGTGAGGAAGGCCGCAGAGGTGCCACCATGTAAACAACCACGATGTGAGGGCAGCACGTACAAGTTTAAAAGGAAATTTCACCCAAACACTAATTTTCCTTTTACCTGCTGGTCTGCTTTATCCATCCAGACTGTTTAGGTGTAACCAGTCGAGTTTTGGAAAAACAATGTTTGGTGGAACTTGATGGCAATCGGTTTGTAATGCTACAAGCAAACTAGGAAAATTACAGCCAGATTAGACAACCCAAGGCAAAGCAGAGAGAGAGAAACTACAAGTAGGTTAAAAAGAAGGTCAAACCTTTTTTTTTTAAAGGTTTACGTGCATGTTTTTTTTTTAAATAAACTTATTTTACTTATTACAGAACGAGCTAAGTGAATGGGGAGTCAAATTGTTGTATGAAAAAAAACAAGTAAATAAGGATGTAGAAAACAGTGAAAAATGTTAGTGGTAGTTATTAATTAAATTCGTCAAATGGTCAAATACAGATAGTGAAGAGTGTCATATGATTTTGGTTGGGTAAACCTGAAGAAAAAGACTGATAAAACTAATTAGGTTGGGTTGGATTTTTAAAGGAACAGGAGGTTTTTTTTTTCTTGTCAGGTATTTTAAAAGGGGAAGAAAGGAATACTGAACTACATAAGTAGTAAGTGTATATCAGCAAAAAAGTTTGACTGAATTTATAACGAAAGAGCTGCGAAGGTAGAGATCAAGTGGTTGTTTCTAATACCCCCTCCCACTGGCCACAAATCCCACTACAATGTGACCTCACAATATGTAAGGTCACGCTGACCTCTGACCAAAAAAATTTAATCAATTCCACCTCGACTCCAAATGTATGTTTGTGCCAAGTTTAAAAAAAAAAAAAAATCCCTCAGCGCATTCTTTAGGTATTGTGCTTACAAGATGTCAGGCCGCAGTGACCTTTACTTTTGACTTATGACTTCCAAAATCTAACCAGTTTATCATTGTGTCAGAGTGGGCATTTGTCCAGGGATTTGCATTTGTGCAGCATTCTTGAGATATCGCATTCACCCTCAGCCCAGGCTATCAGAGGCATAAAAATGAATCTAGGAATCATTCAAGAAACCAGGGTCCAATTTTAGTTTGTATGTAACTGATGTAACCCCAGAAAAGTCCCTGATTGGAGGGTAGTACTTTCCAAGGGGTCAGGATCTTTGAGGGCAGGGCCTGTAGTGCTGAACATTTGTCATTGGTTGAAATATTTGCAGTATGTGTTTTCACCTGCCACGTTTAAAAATTTGCATCTGCAAACTCACTTTGTTTTTTCACCCTACTTTATTTAAGACTGTTTTTCCTTCCACTGTGCTTCAAAGTGGACACACAGAAGAGGGCGTATGAAAGAAAGACTGATGACAAGGTGCAGGCCCCGCTGAGCATTTATACAAAAGACGTTATCCAGCGGGAACTGGAAACAGTGACCCAATATGAGAAGGTCTACACCAAACAAAGATAGTGTTGTTACTTTTATTGCTTTTCCTTACGTCATCAGCCTGATTTGACAAATCTTGCTGGCACTTTAGGCCATGGTGGAATAGTGGACAACAATGGGCAAAAGGAACGTTTTAATTTCTTGAAGAAAAATCCTGAAAATAAATGTTTCTGGTACTTTCGGTCAAAATGCACCTTTAATTAACCAGTTTTCCATCTGTAATGAGGAAAAAAATGTTCCTATATTAAGCTACTCACAATAAGGTATATCTTTAAGGTGTTACTTTAAAGACCACTTGACATTTTCAAGTGTCAAGGCTTTGGACCTTTTTAAAATGTCCATATGTTATTTTTCATGCCCTATTCAAGATTTTTATTGTCATTATGTTTGCACATAACAACATTTTTTTGGTAGCTTCGTCCCAGATACAGTAAAAATATAATAAAAAAGGTCACTCTGTGCAAAAAAAATCAAAATCAAAATATTTACAAGTAAAGTGCAGCAATATAGGCATCTTTGGAAAGATGCTGATTCCACACATCACAGTGGAAATAAGCAGTCAACATCATGACTGAGAATTTCCATTAATGTTCTGTAATCCACCAATGACAGTTTCCAAAAAACCAACTCTGACAGTCTGGATCTTTTTCATAGAAACCCTCTGGAACTAATCCTGATGACTTGCGGGGGTAGGGCTTGTAGAAATAGAATTTATCATTCTGATGCATTAGCTTACTCTATATGCATGGGAATCTAATTCAAACATGTACGGCTGAATTACTCCAATTTTGGAACTTTTTGGACACGGTGCAGGGGTATAGTAGACTAGTTTAAAAGTCGGAAAATAGGGGTAGGTTCTGTCTCTCTGCAGCTGAAGGTGAGGGGTGGAGCAGTGAGAGGAGATAGAGTTTTCCTAAACTAGCACGTTCATAGATACTTATAACCTAGGGTTTGGCTAAGGTGTAAAATTTTGGCACTTTGACAACCACAAGCAAAGTACCATTTAGTTCCATTATAGTCAAAGAAAAGGCAGATATCTCCAAAAACAATGTAAACGGATAAAGACTGTGGCACTGCAGGGAAGAGGAAAAAAATGCATTTTTGACTTTAAACATGTGGGTAAATCAAGTCTATGCGAAATGTGAGGCGGACTCTTACTTGTTGGTCATCTCCTGGTTGTATTTACACCGTAGGTCCAGCAGCTCAGTCTGTGCAGTGTTCAGTGCTGTGGGAGGAAGACATGGCAGTTGGCATACTAATGAACTTTTGCACATACAATTTTCACACAATTAAAATGTAGGTTATTGTTGTCAATGCAGGACTGTTACAATCAGTCAAACAGTTCATTGGAGGCTATTATCATTATCATAAGAAATGCATTTTTTTTTTTTTAATCTTATTTCGACAAAGCAGCAGTCTGTGTTTCAGCAGACGTCACCATACAACAATTATACATATTTTTGCTTTCTTAATAGGAAAAAAAAGAGTTTCAGAGCTATAGTGCGAACCACTGTTTAAACCACTTACATGAATGCAAAACCTTGATCTTCTCCTCCGCCTCTGAAAGTCTGCCAGCGAAAGTAACATCATCACTCTCGTCCTCCTCTCTGGGAGAAACATTTCTCTGTCACTTCACTATGTCATGACCACATATTTAAAGCTAGTCAGCTTTGGTTCCTTTTATTAATAAAAAAAAAAAGTAAAAAAATAAAGTGGTGCATTTAAGCTTTATTGCACCCTCTTATCTGGTCACATATCACTGAGCTGACTGTTACTTTAATGAGCATTATAATGTCTAGAAGAGCGAAATGAAAAAAACTGTCAGCGCTGTGGTTCACTAGTTCTCACCCTCGGCTCTCAGCTCGGTCCTGGTGGTTCTGCTGTGGGGAGCCTGGGGCCCCGGGGGCCGGTGTGCTGTTGGGGGTCATTAGGGAGGCTGGAGAACTGGATTCTGGGGCTTCCTCTGTCACCGCTGCCCCTGAGACTGCTGGACTGTCCTCTGAGCACTCTGCGTGGAGGGAACAGGCTGGCATATTAACAGGAAGATATGACTATTTTATTTTCACATGAGACAGGAATCTTGACGTTTCACATTTCTGCAGGAGAAGCCAAGATCTGGTGCTTTTAAATGAACTTCCAGGTGCTGTCACTCCCGTACCGTGGCAGCCACATCAGCGCTGCACAGAGGGTAAAAATTAGCATTCAGGAGTGTTTGCTCCCAGATGTAGACGACCCTGGGCTGACCTGTCTTTTCAAGGCACTCCAGGTGTTTCTTCCAGTGCCCACTGATCTCTCGAACCAGGGCCTTGTTGTCCGGGGCTGAACTCTGAAGCTGCTGCAGCCGCCCCTCCAGGGAGTGTGAGGCCTCGAGCACAGGAGCCGGATCTGCGAGAACAGACGTAAACAAATCTCTGTAAAAAGAACTCATAAGAGTCACGTGATATCCATACACGCCTGCTTTTCAAAAAAAAAAAACGCAAAATAGCTGTTTAAGCGCGCATGCTGCCTGTAAAGAACACTACAGAGTTTTCAGCACCGCAGTTTCTACACAGGCGGCGTATTCCACTGAGACTTCTTTCCAAAGAGTGACTCTTAGACTTTCCCCGCACTCTGATGCCTTTGAAAAATTCACTGGCTGGACCTAATGACACAAGAGCAGTTCCAACGCGTCACATGTGCCGAAATGATATCTAATGACTCTTCTCATATGCTGGCAAATGGCAAAGAAGACAAAAGACTGAATGTGTGAGTCTTAAGTCCCAGGTATACACCTAGGCAAATGTGTATAAAAAAGTCTCCTCCTGAAAAGGGGGTTAAAAAAAAAAAGCGGGATTCTTTAGCACAACAGAGGAGCTGTTTTGCAATGCATGCGCGGCAGCAACGGGCCCATGGGGCCAACTAGGAGGCTGTTTCTCAGCTAACAAGTCTCCTCTGTATCATTTGATCATTTAAATTATTATGCCAGGAATTCTCAGGAGGCAGCTCGGCACTCCACATCACAGGGCTGTTTTTAATCTTCCCCTTCCCTTTCTTCCCCTCCCGAAAAGTTCAACAGCTCAGAGAGAGAAGGCTGCTCCTGTTGTGTACCTGCCTGCCGAACACCAAAGGAGGTGACTTCTAGTGCCAAAGCACAGAGAGAGAAGCTCAGGGGAGCTCCTTGACAAGGGGGGAGGCAAGATGTAGAGCCATGTGCACACACACAGGCACACACGCACTCGCATACCGCAGCCCTTCAAAACTCTAAAAGAGGAGGAAAATCGCTGCTTTGCTGCACAAACTTTTCCGCCGCCGCTTTCATCCGCTCATCTTAGACTTCTGTGTGGAACACAATTGGATCCCATCTTCAGTTCAGTATGGGCACCGACTGAAGGGGCTTCTCAGAAAAAGTTGGAGCCACAGACGTTTAAACTTTGCCAGATGCCACAGAGAGAAAGCTAACTCCAAGCCAACCAAATAAAAGCTATCAAAGGGCCGAAACTTTTGCGATGAGCAATTTGTTGAAATCCTGGCCATCCGTTGCAGCTCGCCATATCTGCATTTTCATCAGACAAACATTTTGGGCCATTTAATTGATTGAGCTATTTTTCCCAGGACCGTTTACAGTCAAACATTGTCTGCATTCGTTGTTACACCAACTGCGGAGATGTTGCATCAGTCACGAGGGACGTCACCATTAAGAGCACAGCTCTTCTAAGACAAACAGGATGACTTAAAGCGCTGCTATTCCATCGACCCACTGTCACAGAAATCACTTTATCAGCCTCTTTCCCATATATCCTTTCAACTTTTAATGATCAAAGGACAGAGATTATAGTAAGGGATCTTTCACACATGGACAAGCCAGGATTATCAATCAGTGGCAGGGGAGTAAAGTAAAGTCAAATTTAAAGTGAAGGGATATAACTTAAGTCTGTATACAAAATTAACCTCCGTCAAAGTAGAGCAGCGGAGATGATCTCTGAGGGCCCGGGATCTGCGCTCGCCGAAGGAGAGTCCAGAAAGCCCGCTGATAACTTTGGAAAATAGCTCTCACTAATTGCTGCAGCTAATGAGAAGCGCCGGAGCTCATCAGCTCTGATGCCAAGTCTACCGAATCAAAGCAGGAAGAGGAATCCAGCGCTAACCTGACCGTTGACGTTCTCGTTCATCAAGAAAGGTGACACAGCTGATGAGCGTTATGTGCATCCAGTGAGTCACATCACTGTCACGGCAGAAATAAATGCAATTCACCCCCCACCCAAGCTTAATCATAGATAACTGCTATGACTGATGGGCAACAGCAACTCAATCAAACAAATAAATCAGAGGACATTGATTACATCGTTTTGTCTGGATTAGTTCACAGAATCATCAAGAAGACATTTTTTAAATTTATTCGTGGCAATCCACAATGGTCTCAGCACAGAAGTACATTAAGGCATGAAAATGTATTTGAGCTCGGACTTTTTTTCCCCTAAGAATTCTTTTTTTCAATTCTGAATTTAAACTAAAAAGTTTTAAAAGTCTTTTCCTCAGAATTCCAAGATGCAAAATTTGACAAAAATCAAAAAATCAAAAGTCTGAACAAAAGAAAAATGTGTGAGCCTGAAAACATATTTTCTGATTCAGCGTTAGATTAACAAAATATTACATACAGATTTTAAAGTCAAAAATATTTTTTTCCCCTCAGAATCCTGACTTTACATAAATTAGTGTTTCATCAGAAAATGAGGGGGAAATTCATTTGAGAAATAAAAAGAAAAAAAGGTTAGCTATAAAAGTTATCTCTCTTACCTCATCTGACCATTTTTAGCAAATTTTGATCCAAGAGCACAAAATTTATAAGATAGTAACAGGATACTGTTCTCTAAGGTGAAGAACAGACTTTGAAATGAGCTCATGTCATCGTGTTCAGAGATGCCAGAACCGTACAGCCTAAAGTGTGTTTTGAAAAATGACATTGTAAACTAGATTTATGAATGCTTTTTAATGAAAAATGTAGTTGGTTCTAATATTGCATGATTATTTTTACTTACAGTTATTTACATTTCCCTTTTATTTTCCTTCTGTTGAGAGTTATTGTGTTTGTTAAAAAAATGTTATAAAGATGAAGGCAACTTTGCATTCATAGTATCCATGGTGATCTATAAGTCACATGCATGGCTGATCAAGGTCTTGGGCTGTAAATGAGGCCACTAGTTAAAAGCAAGGCAATGAATATGTTCACTGAATAACGCATGGAAAACTGCTGGTGTTGTTCTGATGGCCTTTCAATGAAGAACACACTCGTACACTGTGTATGTGTGATCCCAAAGTCAGAAAGCTACAGTACAAATTATAGTGCCAACAGAAGAGAAGTTGTGATAAAACCCTAGCTAGCTAATAGCCAACAGATGTTAGCGTGACTTTTGTTTTTGCACATTCTCAGCTGCGTTGATATTAAGTTGGCATCCCCTTGGCTGAGCCATAATGAGGCCGCCCACCCGTAGCGGCTTCCTCGTGGTCACTGCGATGCTGTTTCGGTGCTATTGCACGTCTCAGGGAGGAGAGTACGTGTAACTGGGTGAGCCTGTCAGAAGCTGGACGGTTCAGTGGACTGCAGGTGGCACCAGGGGAGGATGGGGTGCAGGTTTCAGGATATGTGTCTTGGTGGGTGGGGGCGGACTGGGACGGCATGCGCCAAGACAAGCAGGTGTGTCGGGGCGGTCCGTCTTGGCCCTGTCAGCGATACACCATCATTAGGCGGTGTGGGCGCAGCAGGGTGCACCATTATATCTCCCTGGGCCCTGTGTAATTACGCTCTGACATAATTAACCCAGCAAGCCCATTAGCCAAGCATTGGCTGGCTGAAGAGAGGGGGGAAAAAAAGCCATAATTATTTGTTGTGCGCATGTTAATGAGGCCAGCTGTGTTCCCATCATACAACACGAACAAATTAATTTACAAGGCTGTGCTCCAAGGTTTTTTTCTGTTCATTCAAAACAGTCGTGTTTTTTTCGCTCTGAGTGGACTTCAAGGTCCATAAACACGCTCCGCCGCTGCTGCAACAAACAGTAACACTGCTGTAATATTGTTGTCAAGAAGCAAAAACTAGGTTGAGAGAACATTTCACTTTCACCTTCAAACACAATGTTAAGTGATATAAGGTATGTAGGATAAACTGCTGCATCTTTTCTTCTGCCTGTCAAGGATTAGTTTTGATTGCAATAAAACACACACCGTGCGCAACAAACAAACGCACATTTGATATTCAGATAGCAAACCGAAGTCTCGCTTTACCTTGATGTTGCAGGAGTGAGAAACTACAAAAATATAAAAGACAATTGGTGGAATGAAGAAAAACTTGTTGGAAGCGGCAGCTTTCTTGTGAGAAGAAAACAACGCTGAAAGAGAAACTTAACCTTTTCTGTGTCAGTGCCGCTCCGAGCCTTTGTCTGACAGACTGAAGGACTGAGAAGAAATGACATCAAAACCAACTAAAAAAGAGTGAAGCCACAGCTACACAGCATTTAAAACTGACACAACATGCCGCAGCGAAAAAGGGAGTGGCAATCACACACCAACCGAACTTCACGTGAAATTATACAAAACATATAAATGACCTACCATGCGTTATTCACAAGACATGTAACACAAATCAAATTAATTAACCTCGTCAATTGCACCAGGCTATTGTGTGGCATTCTTGAATTCCATGCTCACAAACACACACACACATTCCTACACACAGTTGCTGTCTTTTAAAAGCACACTCTTTTTCCTGGTCCCTCTGGGGTCTCCTGCTCCACAGGGATGCGTTGGAGAGGCCCGGCTCTTTTATGAACATAATGCATTATTAAGCACCTCAAACATCTCCTGGGCCTTTGTTTATTACTGCTCTTATTAATCACTTGTGCATAATCTCATCCCGCCCAGAGAGCTTTCATTTTCCATCAGCTCCTGCACGCTGTCGTTTTCCAGAAGGGCCGCCACAAAGCAGATGCAACGCTCCTCCTTCGCTCTCATCCTGACTACAAGTACTCATCTGCAGACAATAAAGTGGGCTTCCCGTGCCTCGCAGGCCTCCCTTGATGGTGCTTGTGTATATGAATGGTTGAAGAAGGGCAACTATTTTTTTCTGCGTCTGAATTACTCTGAAATATAAAAGGTCAGTACGTTCTGTTCTCATAATCTAACAGCCCAGAGAAACATGCAATGTGAATATTTAAGGCACTTACAACCATCTCATCATCATCTCAGGAAGACATGCGACTTCATGTGACTAAAAACTGCTTGTGCTCTGCTCTGCAGTACCGCTGGCCAACACTAGTCAGCACTGTTTGCCATCATTTCCACACACTAGAGACCCACACACATGCCGTAGGCCTCGTGCGCGCGCGCACACACACACACACACACACACACACACACACACACACACACACACTTACTTAAAGGGGTGTATTCAGATCAGAAACCTTCACAAACTCTTAGTGAGCTCCCTGCTCAGATAAAAGGAGCTGTGTTATAAAGAGGAGAGAGAGAGGGTTGGATCCTGAGGGATGAGTGTGTGTACTGAGAGGAGGCAAGGAAGAGCAAACACCTGGAGCGTCAGTCTCAGGGCTACGCCCCTGGCGACAGAGCCTCGCTGCTCTCACAGAGGTGGCAACAAACGCCGACGTTCAAACGCCACCTCGTGCGCGCGCGCACACACACACACACACTCCACCGAGAAGAGCAGAATGAGAGGAAGAAACAGAGAAAGAGGCAGAGAGTAAGGTGCATCTCTGGGAAACTGATGAATTCGGGCAGAGGCTGGTGCTGTTTTTCAGCGTTCAGTGATCGGGACGTGTTTATCTGCACTGATCAAAAACCATGCGGAGGTGATATAAACATTGTTATGGAAACACTGTTAACAGGCCTCTTTCATGCCCCACACTGGGTAGGAGTCACAGTGCACAGCATGGGGAGATGTCACACGCAAATCAAAATATAGAACGCTAATGAAACACACTCCAGCGGATTGACGTCTTGGCTTAGGGGCCTCATGAAACCAGAGAGGAGACAGAGAGGGGAGGAAAAAAAGAAATACTTCAATCACTTGCATCAAGAAGTTATTTCTGTTCCAAGTTTACTGCTGCTTTCTAGTTGCCACTGAATACTAGTTTGCCTAAACAAAGCGCAGCATTATCGTGCTGGAATCCACGGATCAGTTATTATATTCAATAGTGGGCATGGCAAAGTGGATAACTGATACGTGACCAGATGTTAATGATGGCCAGATACAACAGGTCACATATTGAGCTTCTGCAAATGCCCCTCCCCTGCCTCCTTTGCCTCTCACATTCATTAATTCTGGTCTCGGCGTGCTCTGATTGGACCGAGCGAGGCCTGAGCGCCGGCCACACAAATGGGCGCACACACACGGTGAGAGAGAGGCACTTTCAAATGAAATAATAGGGAAAGGGGAAAATGAAAAAAAAAACGTCCTGCAATGAATAGTAATAACTGCATTAAGATTAACGAGCATGGCGTGTAAAGAATAATTGCATCTGTCAAAAGATTAAAAATACATGAACTGTA